>OZ018395.1:31056443-31656443 GCA_963969525.1 Ontholestes murinus | reverse complement strand
AAATTGTTTTAATTTTCAGATAAATATAAAATATTAATTGTTTAAATTGATCCATTAATTTAACAGCAAAAAGTCACTGAGCATTTGACTTTTTCACTTAATTTTTGCTTAGAAATTTTTAAAATAATAAGACAATTTACATATTTCACATAGTTATTTTATTATTATATTTAAACCGACGTAAAATAAGTAATCAGGATTAATAAACTATAAATTTTCAGACTTACAATATTTGAACAAAGCAATCTTTATACTTTGTTCAAAAAAATTAAGTTTAGATTATAATCTAAACTTAAATTTTGAGTAGAAGATCTTTACAAGTTGACAAAAATTGTAGATTGAGCTTATATTAATTTTGTGCAATAAATCAATAAACTGAGATAATTAAGTTAAATAAATTTAAATAAATATGACTCCCAGTAATTTTTTTATATATAAATATTATATTAAAAAAGCAACTATTTACTTCTGTTTTTCATCAAAAATCTGTTACCAATGTGAGTCTATGAATATATCGGATGTTTCTAAATTAATATAGGAATTTCAACGCTTTGTAGTTCTTATTATGTAAAACATAATATCATAATTAATAGCAAAAATGGTAACTAGTGAACAGAAAACAGACATAATGTGCGCATCTGGGGCTCAGAAAATCCTCACGAGATGGTACAATTGCAACGAGAGTCTTCTAAATTGAATACCTTTTGTGTTATATCTTGGTGGAAAGTTTATGGGCCTTTTGTGTTTGGACAAGTCACTGTAACTGGTACTTCCTATCTTGATACTCTACAACCCCGATATTCATTTAGAAACACTGGGTATATGAAAATTAAAAAATAATTTGAAAAAGTAGGAAGTTCTTATACTAAAAAAATAAAATTAAGATCGTCACAATTAGAATTGAAATAGAAAAGAAACACTACAAATGTGTTTAAGCGATTGTGTTGAGAGCGAAAAATTAATTTTTTTGCGTTTCCTAGATAGATAAAATAAAATATTCCTCAAAATTATCAAGTACTAATCATATCTAAAGAAATATAAATAATGTCATTAAAAAAATAATAATATCACATTTAATAAAGTCAAATATTCACCTGTTAAAAGGTGGAAAATAAGCCAAAATTAATGGTAAAGAAAACAAGAGAATTCTAGAGCTCTCAAAGCCTGCCAGAAACTAGGGTTAGAATGAAAAAATCACCCACTCTTTTCATACAAATGCTTTTTGTGTGTTGTGTTAATTGTTTGTATATTCATTTGTATTTTTGTGAAGTTTAAAGGTAGTAGATAAGTATATAAATAATGCATTCATAGAAATATTGGGTTAGCAACTATGTAATTTCGGCAATCGCTCATATATAACCTTGCTTTATTTTTATAAATGACTTGTGTCGTATTGACGTTTCTTTATAAGCAGGTGACACGTGATTATCTTGTTGCTGTTAGTTGTGAGACATTTTTAAAATAGAGAGAAGAAACAAACATTTTCGGCATATTTTACTTTTTTATTTCCATAAAGGGAAGGGAGCTGCTCAAGCTCACAAAATGATCTGCGAAGTTAATGGCGATGATTACTTAACGAAGAATATGTGTCAGAATTGCTTTAAAAAATTCCGTTTTAGAGATTTTTCTTTTAAAGTCAAACAACGTTCTGGTTGGTCCACCAAACTTGATGACGAAAAAATAAAAACCATAGTCGAAAAGAATCGTCACATAACTGTTCGTGAGATAGCAGAGAGGTTAAGTGTATCGCATACTACGATAGATAAATATTTAAGAAAAACGAACCAGCTTTGTGCTTTGACATCGAGTTGAATTGCATAAGAAAAAAATCATGTTGTACATCTCGTGAAATTACAAAGTTATTTTATATTTTGAGGTGCTTTCTAGGAACCAAACGATCAATTCAGATGTGTACTGCACAACAACTCACAAAACTAGACAAAGAAATCAACACGCCCAGAATTTGTAAATCGCAAAGGAGTTGTGTTACCTCACACATCTTTGGCCATTCATGGGAATTTACTGGAGCTTGGTTGGGAAGTGTTGTTACATCCCCCTAATAGCCCTGATCTGACACCATCGGATTACCATTTGTACCGCAGTTTACAAAAAAATTATATTGTAAAAGTTTGACAAATGACGAAGGCCTTAAATCATTGGTTTAGTCTTTTGTTGAAAATTACCAGAAATTCTGGTAATTGATTCAAAGATATTGAACAAAATGAAAGATATTTGGTTGACCGAAATTACTAAAATGTACATAAATCTTGTAACAAAAACGTAATAATAATTATGCTGTTCTTCTAGTGGTCATGATTGCTAACAGTCATTGTAGTATCATTGTCTTAATTACTTTATCATAAAACGTCATTGAAATCATGAAATGATAAAATTAATTCATGAAGTATTTTGGACTTGAAGGTGACGTAAGCTTACATGGAGATAGGTAGAATAAAAGTCGGCAGATTATTTTATATTGTTGTTTTCAGGAGAGACCTCTGAAATAAAATGCTTTTTCTTGACTTTTCCTTTAAGAGAAATGAAGTGGTTTTTGAAAGTTAGATTATTATAAAGTAATATACCTAGATTTTTGTGCGTGGCACAGGAATACAAATATAGCACATTTGTTTAAGTAGAATTAAAAAAAAAATTCTGAGGCCACCAACATGTCTTACTTCAAATGGATGGATGTGGGTTTAAGTGAAAGAACATTAGAAACTAGTGAACCTCCCCTACTGCCTATATTTTCTTAAATGTACTTTTGATGCATATAATTTCTATCATCAAATCTGTATAGTGGTTATACCCCTTTGGGTGCCGATATGTTTAGTGTAGAAAGGTAGACAATTAAGGGAGTAACCTACCTATCCCTGTTTATTAAATTACATGGGATGGTATACATACATCCTGCACCAAGAGATTTTATAGAATTAGAGAAGGCCTTGCTCAGGAGAGAATCTGTTTTTGTTATTTTGCTATTTTTCTTGAATAATACAATAAAAACAAATTTAAAGAAACAGATATAAAATTTTGGCCAAAAGAAGCACGACCAGAGTTCAGAAATAAATATCTTCTTCCCTCAAACCCTATCATTATTATAATATTGAGGCAACAAGTATCCTCCTAAACATCCGGAATACTTTATTTATACTTTTGTTCAGGTCTTTTATCCTCTTCTTCGAGGAGAAATTTTGGCATAACAGATATGTAAAGTTTGTTCTGAGGGGAGCAATTGTATAGGAAACTATTCAAGAAAATGAATAGGTGTTTCGGGCGTTTGATGGTACTGCACTTATTCAACAAACTGAACCGAATAAAAAGCTTTTTGAAATTAAATTCTCGAATGTCGGCGTTTACTTGGTGGCACATTGAGAAAACACTTTAAAAACTTTGGTTTACAACTTAAAGTTTTAAATCTCTTAGATCTGTTTTCTTTTTCCTGTAAATATCTTGGATTTTTATTTTTGGAATAAAATATCGTTTGAACACAAAAGTGAATTTACTTAAAAATTAAGGCATTTTAACAACGGCCCTTGTTAAAAAAATAATTTGATAGGTTCTTTCAACCTTCACAATCCAAATATAATTATACTTATACAAGGTTAGGAGAAACTACCAGAACAGTCGATTATTTCAAAAGATATGGGAGTTAGCAAAAAAAGTCTTATTTAAAAGTGGTAACGCTTAAAAAAGCTACTTTCTCCTAACCCTGCATTATCTTTATAATCCATCCAGTTAAATATGACATAAACAATCAATATTTTCTCTATGTCTTTTTAAATTATTTTATTAGCAACAACTTTAAGACTTTATTTGCCAAAATAGTTTTTCATATTACAAATAATATGTTTTAGTGCTGTTTGGTAAATAGAGTTCAATCGCGACTTTTTGTTTAATTTTTATTTTTTTGCGTTGATTTTGAAACTTTCTGAACTAGAATTTTTAAATGTTTTGATTATTAAGATTACAATAATTTGATTTGGGAATTTAATATGTATTTTAGTTTTATGCCTTTTCGATCTTCTATAGTGTTGTAAATATATTAGAACTTTATTTGATTCCAAAATAGCTTTCAAACGTAAAGCATTAAACTTGTCAATTAAGCCAATATAAAATCTTAGCAATTTCGGAAAATAACCTAAAAATTAAGGCATTTTAACATCAGCCATTAATAAATGTAAACTGATTTGACAGATCTTGTTAGACTATGCATCTGTCCTTTGATTCAGTGTCCTTCATCTACATTTTCTCATTTCAAAGCGAAACATACTCCAACTAAAAATTGAAACCTTAACATAACGATAATCACCCATGCAACGAAATATATGATTCCTTTTTTTTAATTTCTCCAATTAATTAAAAATATTTCGCAGAGTTATAATTAAAACTCGATAATTTTGTTTTACCTTTATATTTTTTGAAATTACACAGTGACTATAGTTTCGACTATAAGCTAATCATTAGTCATTAGAAGTACTTTTAGTTTGATAATGACCAGCTTATAGTCGAAACTATAGACACTAATATATAGTGGTAAAATAAAGTTATCGTGTTTTAATTACAACTCATTCAAGATGCAGCAGAAGTAAACGCCTCTGCCATCAAATATTTCTCGGAGTCTTCATTAATCAACCTATAGATTATTATTAAATTTAGCATTTAAATCGAAGTTATTATTAAATAAAAAAAAAAAATACATTATATGAAATTTCAACATAAGCACATCGTTTATTTATATACTAAATTAAGTATACTAAATATATAAAGTTAAAATTCAGATAATAAATAAATAAAACAGCTTTATTTTTTCTTTCTTTTCTTACAACCCTTAAAAGGTTCCACACTTACTAATAAATATTCATTCATATTAACGTGTGTTTCGATACGTATAGAATTCATAGTATTTTTTCTAAATCGTTCATAAATTTTACGTGCACTATACAATCGAGAACTTTTAAAAGGAAACTTTTTCCTCGGTTATAGAAAATTACACAATATTATATTCACATTTCAAGATCGCATAAATTGAACTTTCCAGGAAAATCGTTGCATTTTCTTCATTATTTGTGTTTTTCCTCCTTTTATTTCTGACTTCTGTATTACAGAGGTTCGCTCTATGGAGACGAGCCAAAAAATTTTAGAACGGAATGAGTCGCTCGCGAGAGAGGCGTAAATAATTGCTCCTTTTCTCCGCTCGCAAATACGAAATATAATTTATGTCTCTCTGGAAACAATTCCACTACTAACTGAATATGCAGAAAAAAGGGCAGAAATTTCTCATTTTATTATTAAAGTTGACAAGATTTACAACTGCAGTTACATTAATTTATTAAAGTAACAACAATTCTTCGGCGCTTGTGTCTTATTAGTGTAGGTGGACCTAAATATATCAAAACTTGTCTATAACTGTTGTTGACAAGAAAACAATATAATAATTAAAATTTTAGTAGTTGATAAGATAGCGCTCTTTTAAATGGATTTAATAGTTGCAATGATTATTAAGTTCAAATTAATCCTCTGTTATTTAAAAATTATCATTTTAGATTGATAATGTTATTGATTAAATATTTTATTTATTATTACTTATAAAGCTTAGGGTAAATTTGTTGTACAGTAAATTCATTGGATGGAGTTGGAGTTAAAAAGTTATACCCGAATAAATTTTATATCCACGAAATTGGATTTGTATGGGGCGGAACGTGGCGAGATAATTAGGGGCCATGGGAGACCAAAAATCAATTAGGTGTCCGCAATGAAATTTCCTGGCATTGGTGCGGTCTGTAAATGGTTATTAAAAGGTGCCAAAGCGAAGGGCGAAGGCATGGGCGATGAATATAAAGCCACAAATCGAACCCGCGTCACCTAACCCCGTCGATAACTTTCCAAACAGAGTGTGTGTGTGTGTGCATGAACGTGAATTATGAAGGGTTTATTTCAGCCGCTTAAATAGTCCATAATAGATCATAAATATTACACTAGTTCCAATAATTAATACTAATTCAAATGTACTTATTATAAGTGCATAGCTTTTTATGAAACTTATATACGATACTAAAAGTAAATATTATGTAATATATTATGTATATACAATATATGCATAGCTTTTTATAAATACATAACATACTAAAAGTAGATACTTTTATATATTATTATTTAAGTTAGAAATATGGACTATAATATAAATTCATAAAGAATATAGCAGAAAGCTTACAAACAGAAAAAATAAAAATGTTCATTAACGATTTTCCTTTTTAATGTTTTAAATAGTAATTTAGATACGTGTAATTAACTAACGATCTACTATTTAGATAATCTTGGTAATTTATAAATTAATACAAAAATGAATATATTAATATTTAAAAATTAAAATTTTTCTATTACCCTGTCAACAAGTCGCTTTGATCTGTGATTGTTTTAAAGTTGCAATTAATTAATTAGACAAAAAAAACGCTCAATGTTGATGTGCAGCCGTTTATATAATGCTATACCCGGCGAATGCACCATTTGTTTGACGTATCATTTACCTCCCAAATTGGCGACTCAATTAATTTATTGCAATAATTAATAATAAATGACTGAATTTATGTATGCATTTCATTAGATAATAATATAATGATTAACGTAGGTTTATATGAAATGCCTACGTCATTAGTATTCCCACAAATTATTTGAAAAGTAAGCATTTAAACACAAAAATTTTAATATTGGAAATAATAAGGGATTAAGCATAATTTTTATAACAAATACAGTTTACAGTAACTTCGAATTGAATACTTTTAGTTTCATAAAAATCAGCAGTTGATTGGAATGTATTCATTAAATAAATCAATTGTGTGATATTAACAAAGAAAGTGTCTTATTTATTTATTTTTATAACTTATCAAGAAGTAAACGCCTCCAGAAAACTTATATTACGTTTTTTATTATTTATAATTTTGACCTGAATTTAAAAAAGTAAAAATTACCTTGGTCAAGATTATATATAGTCATAGTTGGAAGAAACATAATTTTGACTTCTAACAATTTTGTTTGTTTGTTTATTAGTCTTTAGCTTCCTTTCCAAATAAATACAAATATATATACACAAAAATTACACAAAACGTACAAAAATTATGTAATTATGGAAATTTAATAATACATTGCAGTAAATTTATTTTTGAACATATTTGACTATAATTAAAGTTATATTTCACAAAAGAAAGTGAAAGTAAAATCTAACTTTTATTATTTAATCACTTCAAGTAACTCAACATACAAACCAACAGAAATGCTTTACTACATTATTTTAATGTCTAATAAGCATGAATTATTAATGTAATGTCCGTGTTGAAAAGCAATTTTGTAATTTTATTAACTAACAAAGGATCGGACGTACCTATTTTTCTTTCTTTTTTTAATCACGTTCATTATCACATTTGTACCATTAATAAACCGTTCTCCCCCTCCCTATAACGTCCGCACTGATAATAAATTCAGCTGAAAAAAAACGAGTATCATTTGATAAATGAACATTTCCGTGTTTCCGTTGATAAATTTCCGTATTGATAAGTGGGAATCTTTTCATTCGGGGGTAATTTATATGATGATTAAACATTACCCTTATCGCGATGACGCTTTTTACCGAATCCGGCGGTTATCTCTCCCCCTCGCTGTTTTTTTTCTCTGTATTATGAAAATGTCGTGCAGTAAAAATGCACATCACGACCTTTGTGTGTGTGTGTATTCGTGATTGCACGATTTCCCCCTCTAAATTTTATAGCTCTATTTTGTTCAATGATGTAGTATTCAAGATATGTTAAAGATTTACTTAAATTATATTCTTTTACTTCGAATTTTTTTGATATTGAAATTCGATTGTTTGTAAAAAATATATTTAATACCTGAACATTTTTATAAATAAAAAATATTCATTTAAATATTAAAATAACGATAATGTCTGCTTTTCAAATTTGTTTCATTTTCATTAAAAATATTTATTAAATAACTGATTGTAGATGTTTGATACTTTTTTTATGAATTTTAAATTTAATGATACGAAAAAACTATTCTTTCTTATTTTGACATTGAGTGTTATAGACATTCATTTCACTTAAAATAAATTAAAATTTCCCATTTACGAAACCACGAGGGAACATCAAGCCGGAGACACGAGGGTGGTGTTGTATTTAACGTTGATTAATAAGCATCATAATTACACCCCCCTTATCGATCCAGAAAACACTCTGCGAAAGTATCTCGAAACGCGCGCCACCCTATTTATTCATACGAATTTCCACACAAATTAACCCTTTTAGGGGGTGCGTACATACACCCAGTGGAAATCTTAATGCACATTTCCATTAATTTCGCTCTCATTAAATCATCCGATAGGTGAGACAGATATAGGGATTTCTGGGGTGTCGGATTTAATGCCGGGAATCAATCTGGGCGAAGATTCCGAGGAGAGGAGTACAAACAGAATAAATCAGCTAGCAGCTCTGGGTCTCGCAGCTGGCGCAGTCGATAAGGGAAAGTGCAGGTTATCAGTAAAAGGGGAGATTACAGACAGGTGTCGCCTCACACACTCCCTCGCAACTATCTTCAACCCCCGCAAAACTTACGTAGGAATACGTACAGATCCCAACCCCTCGTGTTCTCTATGTATATACAACACCACGCTTCCTTGGTTACGCATTTTACTTCAGATAGGAAACGTAAGTTTTCCTGAAACTTACATTGGATTATATTTAAGGATTGTAATATTATGGAATTGTGGAACGGAATAAACATCCTAATATCTAACGATTTATGTTCATCCTTTTCACAATAGAAATACTTACATTAAACACATCAGTAAAAATCATCAATATCATGAAATAGTATATTACGTCTATAATATACTAAAATTTAATATATTTGTACAAATGAAAAATAGAAGATATTGGATACTGCAATTTTAGCAATAAAAGTTAAGTATTCCTTGAATACTATAATATTTTCTTGTTACAAATAGGAAAACTATTAAATTGAATTTGAAAATTTGGTTCCATAAAGAGAGTACCAGAACAAATATCGATTATATTGACAACTATTATACTACCAATTTAGTCGCTATATAATGATTTTCAAGCAAAATGAAGCCAAACGGCAATTAGTTGTCTGCAAGAAGGATCAACTGAAGAACTTCAAATGCAGCATTGGGCTTCGAGTGGAAGAACATTCTGCCGAGTGCACTCCCCCATCCCGGATCTCTTACGTCAAAATTATAAGTACACATTTATATCTATCCATTTGTAATAAATTTATTTATTTTAAGAGAAATAACGTATTAAATACAAATACAAATCCCTCTAGCTTAAATGCCTTTATTATTATTAAACAGCTTTATATTGTATATCTGTAATCAAGCTTAATATATAATTATTTATTAATTTACATTGTTAAACGAATTTTAAGATCATTTAAAAAATGAAATATATATTATAATGATTAAACCATGAACTAAAACTTAATTGGTTTTTCTAATTACCGTCCTTGATTGAAAATGATTTACTTAAGGTAATTTAATTTTTATTTGTTATTTTAGGTAGAAATGTAATAGACTATTCTTTACTCTAATTGCAATTTACCTATTTAATACGATACAGATTTATTTATTGCATTAATATCATGCTGCTTTCTTAAGGTATATTTTTTAATTATATTAAATTTAAACTGTAAATAAATAAGCAATTTGAATTCAATAACTTAACAAAAACAAATCATCAATGTTTTTTCTTTATTATCAGATTACCTAAATTAATATTTAATCACAATAAACATGACACAAAAAATATTCCTCAATTTTATTTCAACGTCCGCAGGCGAATCCTGCGAGATTAAATATTTGAAAACGTACGCGTTCATAAATACCCACCCCACTCGGCATAAGAAAAACCAAAAATCTCCGGCACAAGACCCGTTTCTGATCGCACGCATAACCCCGCATAAGAAACGAGTGCCCCTTTCGCATAAAACCGAGTGAAAAATTAAAATGCAAACAACGTGGGGAGAGAAATAATAAAAATCCATTCCGGATTTTACAACCTCCTTGTTGTATGGCCGACCCCCCCTTCGCCGCCGCATTCCTCCACTCAGAATCTAATGAGGAACTGAAGGAGGACGAAAGAGAAATGCGAAACAATTATTTCACCTCAATTAAACGCACGCGTTTCCTTTTTCTTTCGACAAGGGGTGAAAACATTTATAACTAATAATCATCACCATCCATCAGGCGAACGATCGAATTAACTTCGCGATTAATTCCTTATCATCGCCAAATAATGCGGATTTATCACGATACGTATAAATCTTTAATAACAAGGACAAAAAAAATGGGAAATGGAAACGCGAAGTGGAGAAGGATACAGAAACATCATTACACCGTTATTGATTCTTATGGATGATAAAAATATATTTCTTATGGTAGGGAGTGGTTATAATGAATTGAGGATGCAGATTATTTTTTTCTATTTTAACATATCAACAAGATTTGAGTTTTTAATGTAAAATTAAACAATAAGTATTCATAACACATACCCTTTTCTAAATATGAAATATAAATGTTGAAGCCGAAATTTAAAAAAAATGGTAATATCATAATAATAGTACTTTTTCTGTAGTAAATTTTTTTATTATTCTTTAAAATTGACCCCTTCTTAAAATAATTTATCGTGATGAACACTCAACACCGATGACGTACCTAATTCTAAACTTTCTTGATCTAACAATCCGAAACGAGATGAATAAACACAGCTTTTCTATTTACCATAAACCGACACACACTGACTGTACAATAAACAATAAATCATTTCACCCCTTACAACATAAATTAGCAGCATACAGATCAATGATTCATAGATTATTTTCAATACCGATGGACAGCACTAATTTTAATAAAGAGTTAAACATTATTTATACAATAGCTGAAAATAATGGATTCCAAAAACCAACTATTGAAAAACTAGTTAAAAATAAAGAAAACCAGATTATAAAAAAACCTAATTAGTAACAATTCTCCAAAAAATAATAATAACTATACTTCCTTAACATTTAATGGACATTTAACTAATAAAATAAGTAATGAAATGAAAAAATTCGATATTAAAATAGCATTCAAAACAAATAATAGCCTTGGCAAAATTATTAAAAATAACAAAGACAAAATGAACAAACTCGATAGTTGTGGAGTGTACATGCTAACATGTAATGACTGCCCTAAAAAATATATTGGACAAACAGGACGAGCCTTTGACGAAAGGATTGCAGAACACAAAATTGTATGGGAAAAGAAAAAGAACACCTCAACATATGCAAATCATCTACTATCCGAAAATCACACCTTCAACCAGGATTTCCAGATTCTCCACACAAAGAAGAAAGGGAGAAAATTAAATCTACTCGAAAACCTGGAAATCAACAGATTCGAAAAAACGGGCCTCCTGCTAAACGAACAAATTGAACTGTCAAACTCCCCACTACTTAAAATATTTACCCCTCCATAGTGCCAATAGTGTTAATGTATATATATATATAGTTCTAAGTTTTTTCTAATTTTATTGTAAACTTTCATTCAGCGGAAGAAGCAATAAATTTGCGAAACAATTGTAGTGAAAATAAACACACATTTTGAAAATCTTAGTTATTTACAACTTTAATATACAAATGAATATGGATTTTCAACATCTCAACGCCTTATCTATCAACCTAATTCTAAATTATTATTATTGGAGAAAGTAATAATTAGATTCTACTTCTGAAACTGGCAAGTTAACGTTCACAAATACAACAGGGATAAAGCGCCCTTTGTATATTGTTATAGAACATTCCAGCTTTTCCACATACTCTTTAGTTTGCGAAATGCTGTCACCACATCTTAACAAATGATGACAGATTATGCTGGACAATGTCAAAGAGTTTTGCCTATTTATAGTTTTTACACAAACACTCGGCTGTTTTCACACTTCTAAAATATGAACCCAAAACTAATATTGATAAACTTTCTTGGGTGCATGGTTACATCCAAACGAATTGAATTCGGTCAAAATAAGGTGCAGCCAAAATGAATGAAGAAAACCCAACAAAAAAGAACCTTCGCTGTTTGAGTCAAGGACTTAAAGACAATATTCTTCATAATTCAGAAATATGAACTACCAACTAATATTGGATAAATGTATATACGTTTTCTCGGTCACATTATTACACCTAAAGCATCAAAATATGCAAATAAGGTGCAGCCATAATTAATGAAGGAAATACATCAGCAGAAAAGGAAATGCTAAGTTTTATACAAACTCATGCATTACATTGGCAAAGTAGCTTAATGTAAAAAAAAATATAACAAAATTCGCATTAAAGAAAGGACATGATAATATATTACGTACACTCCAACGATTTTTGCCCGCAACGACAGTTCTATAAAAAAATAAAAGAGAATACATCGGTTATCATCAAGACTGATGCCAACAAATGTACCATCATTAACCAGGAGAAGACCAACAAAGAATATCTAATAGCCACCATATTACTAGCACTCAATGGGTACAATAATTCAACATCCCGAAGAGAAGTTAAGCTAAGAAGTTGAAGTCTCAACAAATTCAGAAAATACTTTAAAGAAATTCCTCTAACAATTTGTTCAGATTAACACCAACCGTTCAAATGGTTCCTCGTATTAGTTTAAATAAGCTGCTTAGCAAGACGGTTACTTCAAATTACTTTGTTTCCTAATATCAAATACATTTCAAATGATAATTTAATAGAAACTAGTTATTTGAGATAAAAACTTTCTATTTATTATTAAAGTACACAAATAGGGATTTGATTTTTTAAATTACATTATCCATATGTGATCCTTGACTATTTTAACACTGCTGCAACCCGGAGCGGAAATTTTCAACGACGGTCTTATAAGTATTTCGTTAAATTTTTTGCATTTCCTCTAGAATATTTTCCTTTCATTCCTCTAGGAACACTGGGTTGCTGTTGAAAACTTTACTTTTAATGTAAGAAAGAAGTCCAGTGGGGATAAGTTCGGGCTATGAGGTGGCCAGTTAATGGAACCTCTTTTGGATATCACTTTTTGTCCAAAAATTTCGCGAACAGCATTTAATGAGTCGTTGGAAATGTGGCATGTTGGTCCATCTTGCTGAAACCATGATCGTTGATTAAAACCATCGAAATCCTGTACTGTCCATACAGTAACCTTGGGCGAATGTAGAGGTTTTTGATGCTTTAATTAATATCACTCCAATACCTGCAATTTTGCCTATTCACATGACAATTTAGATGGAAATGTGCCTCGTTTGAGAAAAAATTTTTGGTAAAACTGGTGAACCTCTCTAACACTTCGTTTGCAAATTGGAGCCTGTGAGCGTGATATTGAGTCTTTAATTCCTGTACTATTTGGATTTTGTACGGATGTAAATGTAAATCTTTATGAAGAATACGAATCAAAGATGTTCTGGGCACACGCTCGACGTTTTCGGAATCTCTTGATGTTCTAGGTCGGCCGGATCGTGGTTGATTCATTGTTTCCTCGAACTTCTGTACCCATTTTCTAACCAATTGAATCGATGGAGCTTCATTTTTACACCGTATGTTGTAATGAGCGCAAAATGTTCGTTACGCTAGAGTAAAATAATCGTTGTTGCAGTAGTACTCGCGTATACAGAACGCACGTTGTTTATCGCTGAACGACGCCATGGTACTGAATTCTCATTGGTCGCTCTTGCGCTTCGTAACCACTCCGCCCCACCCCGCCATCACTGCTCGTCGCAGCTACCGGTTCAAATTTAAACGGACCTTTGGTCCACCCTGTACTTACAATTTTATACAAACTCATTACTCAAAAACAAAATGTTGTAGCAGGCTACCTCTCAGATTCAATATGTCCCATTGTCCATTAAATCTGTTTCAGCCAGTGATCTAAGAGAAAACCATAAGATTTATATTGTGTTAAAGAAATCATTACTTAGCTTATTAAATCCATAAAGGATAATTTTTCTTTCAAAAATGAGTAAACTCATAAGGCTGAAGCTTGTGTAAATACTCACTTGCAATTTATTTGTTATTACTCGTGCATGATTAATTTTAAACCCTAGCAAATCCATATTTGTTTTGTTTGGTAAGAATTGTGTGTGCGAAAAATTAGGTGACAAAATTACTATAGTCATAGATGGTATCAAGGTACCCTATTCTCAACGTGCTAATATTAACCGCTTGGTGGAGAACATAGTGTTCACCTTGGTACAAAACTTCCTGTTACGAAAGAAGTCGTAAAATGTCCTAATTAGGTATACTGGTTACTCAAGTCCAAATCATTTTATAGATAAGGCCTTCGTGCCAAACTCTGTCGAACGCCTTAGAGACTGTAGCAGTATTTCTTTTGATGGAAATGCCCTTAGAGATGTACTCGGTCACCCTCAACAGCTAATGATTCGTTGATATGCCGGCTCTAAAGCCGACCTGAGAATCGTGAATAATTTTGTGGTCTTCAGTAAAGACCGAAAGACGTGTAAGCAAGACTTTTTCTAAGATTTTGCCTAGAGAGCTAAGCAGAATTATTGAGCGATAATTTTAGGAAAAGTTGAGGATGCTTACCACAGAAGCCAACTTCCAGGCTGATGGAAATACGCCCAAATGCATAGAAGCGTTAATTATGTGTAGCATAGCGGTTCTACCCTCTTGGCTAAGATTTTTCATCATTAAGGTAGATAA
This sequence comes from Ontholestes murinus, assembly GCA_963969525.1. NCBI lineage: Eukaryota > Metazoa > Arthropoda > Insecta > Coleoptera > Staphylinidae > Ontholestes > Ontholestes murinus. Next base: position 31,641,707 of record OZ018395.1, on the reverse strand, counting down.
TTAGTTTAGATATAAAAAGCAAATTAATACATCTATCAATTTATCGTATTTATTTGAAAAAATTAATTCCTCTACATCCTTGCCTCCCTATGAAAGCTAAGTTCACGCTGTGAAATGTTTTTGTTCTTTCACATTTTTCATATTGTTCAATACTTTATCATCCTGCTATAGATTTACATACTTTATCACAAATTCAAAAAGTGCAAATCTCCTCTCTATGGTATATTTATGGTATCCGAAAATTCGAGCGAATATCACATAAGCTCAAAGAAGCGGGTTGGGTTAGTATGTCCAGAAGGACGCAATTACACTAATTGCTCTATTATCTTAGGTGATTCATTACTAAAAAGTATCCACGCTATCTTTACAATAAAATTATTTACCGCGAAGATGTCCATAACCTAAATACTTGGTCAAGAGGTCGACTATGACCCTCCAAACACCGTACCGCACTTTTTGAACGGTCTTTTACTTACCAAGTGTATTCAGTGTACAAAGGAATACCTTATAATATTAAGGACTTAGATATTTATCATTTCAAATAATTGATGCAAAAATAATTTCCCATGTTAGCATAACTACAAGTGTGCATTGTGATCTCATTAATTTACATTACATATATTTTGACTTTCTATTTAAAATACTCTTTTAGAGAATAAATATGCTTGCTTAGTGTATAATTGAAGGTTTGGATGGCATAACAGTTTAAGTTTCTAACTCTAAACTGAATCCCGCCTTATGTTCTATTTTTTTCTTTTCAAAATATTCTGTTGTTTTTATTATTACCTATAAGAGAATTTTGTATAATTTCGTTATAATGCAAATAAAGTCGTTTATTATTGTTATTTTCTGAACAACGAAAACCTAACGAAAAGGACAAAACAGCCCGACAAGTTGCATGTTTTTAAAGCCCTTAGTCTAAAGTGCACTTGCCATTCCAGTACAAGTCACTCAGGATGTAGACACATTGTAATCGTCATTAAAAAGAAGACAAAGCAGAAAACATCTGACATATGATCTAATTAAGGAAAGAAATTTGATTATATGGTTCTACTGTGATCTTATTGAAAAATATTGACCTGATAATTTGCAAAAATCAAAGATATAAGAAATTTCAAATATTTTTGGAAAATATCTGAAACAATATATTCGAAAATCCAAAAATAAATTTGGACACTAGTAAATGGTATTATAGAATATATAAGATAACAAAATTAATATCGAGTTATAATAATTTACTTGCGGATTATTTTTCGACCGTTTATAGAATGGAATGGAAGAATTGGTAGTGCTTAATCATAATCCAGATTAAACCACAGTGTGGCCAAACATACATCGCAGATTGTACATTAAATCTGTAAAACTAATTTGTTTGTTTATTTATATCTATATTATAGAATTTCTTTAAGTAACGGCCTTTTCAATTTAATATTTATAACAAACTATTGCAAAGGTTACGTGGTTTTTGGACTACTATTAACCTAAACATTTGATTCCTAAGTGATGTTACTTATAATTACTATTGAGTGTTTTCTAAGTACATATTTATCCGAACACGTGTAAAAACTATATGCTACAAAAAAAACTGCAAAGTCTCGAAGAAAAATAAACATGGTTAAGTTGGAAAGTTAAAAAAAATCATCTCAAAAGAAGATATCACATCTGAACATTTTAAGGTAATTAACTCCGAACTTACAAGAAAACATCATAATTTAGAAATTGATGTTATTTATGAATCTATTCGAAACAAAATAAAGGAAACAAAATAGGTCGAAGCATCTTATATTTGACACTGAAGATAAGACCACTGATTTACGCGAAATGCTCATCAAAACTAAGATGATGCGGAGGTTGAAGAGCATGGATCCGCTTGAAGAAAATTTTGAGGAATGTGTCCAAATTTGGACAAAATTCATTTTTCTTTTATGAAGATGAAGTTAATGTAGACTATGAGAAACCAAATTATGTCGGATTTTCAGGGAAACAATTGAAGAAGAATGAAGAAAATTATTGGGGCTCCTCACACGAGTTTAAATTTTTTTCTCCAAATACGATAAATTGTAGAAATCGCCGAAAATACAAAGACTTTAATGAAGATGAAATTGTTCAATCGCAAAATATACGTAAGTACAAACACTCTTTATCGTTAGATGTTAATGAAGAAGAAGAAAACTTTGTGAATATAAAAAATGGTGTTTCGTTTAAAAAGAAAGATGATGAAATATTTTCGTTGCGCGTTGAAGAAATTGATAGAAACGTTGATGATACGATTAGTTGTAAAATAACAGAGACCAATGAAGCAATTAAAGAAAGCCGTACAAATTTTAATGGCCGTCGGAAACAATCCTGCAACAACAAATATAACTAGTGACATTCTAATATTTTTACTCGATACTTAGTCTTCATTAAGAAAACTTAATTGAAGAACTTCTAGAAGAATACAAGAAAACAATATTCACACTGTATCTCAAAAAATTTAGAAGAAATTTCGTTTTCATTATTATTAATTAATATTTTTTATGAAGATATTTTGAATCTATTCCAAAAATCTTGAAATAATAAAATTTATTATTGTGATGATTATATGAAATACAGAATAACTGGTGTAAATTAAAAAAACAAATTATCGAGGTTAAATATATAATTGAAACACATGTATTTACGTTATGCGTAAAACAAATCCACCAAAGCGAGAGATTCTTTATTACAATTGCTATCCGTTGCGGTTAATTGTAAAATGTTCGCGCTGCGGAATGTGCGTGATTCCGTTTTAATAATCTGATGGACTTTGTGAAAACCGAGGGATTTGTTTACAGTTATGCTGCAGTGCATCAAACACAGTCCGATAATCCCTTGCTGCTGCGAATTAAATAATTTAGCCCAGTGTATACCGCCCGATCACCGACTGAATTATTCATACCAAGAAATTATCCAGAGTGGAGTGTGGGGGGTAGGGGGTGGATTACCGTTTGCGGGCGGATTATCCCATCTGGTCCAATATTGTTTGATTGGAGTTAACTAATACAACGATTACCGGCTTCTGCGGAAAATTGGGAAAACTTATGAATAAGAGAAATAAATGATAAGTAATTCCTCCTTAATGACATTTCGATATCTCCCAAGCGGCGATTACCGCGGATTCCCATTATTTTCGACGCCGCGCCGAAATCGCTAAATCGAGAGAACAGATGTTTGTTTCCATTCATCCATTTCACTCGGCGCTTTCGTGAAAATCGAAAAGTGCTCAATGAACGAAAATACATTCTAAATGTGTTGACTCTAAGAATAACGGGACACGCGGATTCTTGTAGAGAATGTAACCTCTTCAGTGATCGTATGTAAGGCTCATTAAATTTTCATTAACCTTGATGGATATATTAATAATTATATTAGTTATATTTCACAGTCAAATTTTAATATGATAAAAATACGGGTACCTTTTTAATATCGCACAGTTTACTATAATAGTGACCATAGTTTCCACAGATTAAGTATGTCATTTTAAAAGTATACTTTACGTGTAATTTATACAATAATAGATGGCGTTGAACAAAAGGGTATATATCAGGTGAGTTTGGTTGTTAATGAGCAGAATTTCTGGATTATATTTAATTTTGAAAATTTCAAGGGACTCATGTAAATCCTAATCATAATGATAGTTGCGACTGTTGTTACGTGGTAATTCATAATGAACATTGAATAAAACATTTACTATGATTTTAACCACTATAATAATAGTTGTTAAAAACATACTAAGAGTTTAATTCAGTGTTTGAATTACCTCGAATACATCTTTATCAAAATTATTATTTATTATATTATTATTAAACAGATGGTTAGCAAAAGTTGATTTTAAATTTTTGTTGTTATATGAAGTTATATGCGTTTTGAGTCTAATTTTAAAATTACGACGCGACTGACCAATATATATTCCTTTACAAGTGTTGCAAGTTAGTTTAAAATAATAATTAATAATTTATTCATTTTATTAATGAGAATTTTACTATTATATATGACATTAAAATATTTGTTAGGGGATTTTAGAGAAACACTAATATTGTGTTTTCCCAAGATGTTTTAAATTTTATAAATTTAAATGATCAATCGAACAATTTAAGGCATCCTTAAAAGCAGTAATAAATCAAAATGCAACAATTATTAGTCATTTTTCTGAAACGTAAATAATTTTAGTTGAAAGCTTAACACTTTTAGTGTTCCCATTGCCATTTGCATGTGAGTAACATAACATAACAAGCAAAGCGCGAGACGTAAACGTTATTATTATGAATTATATGTCGCAATTTGAGTCTCGTGAAATTTCCACGAGAGAAGATAGCGCGTCGCTGCGGAACTAACCAAACCCCTCAACCACCCCCACATGCATATGAATGGGACACACAGGAAGAGTGTTTCATTTAATATATCCCGAACATGCACACATGCACCGACAACTCTGTCTGTAGGCAAGCAAAAGCACTGATTTATCTCTAATATTATTCAAATCCAAAAGGATTTATTATAGTCGATGTAAATGAATTTCTCATCGTTGCAATTAGGGAGCAAACCGTTGATAAAATGTGTTCATTTAATATTTTCACATAATACATTTATCACTTTTAAAAAATAAAACTATGCAATTTTTGATATCACATTCTAATAGGAAAAAATAAATAAAGTAATGTTTAATTGACATTAATTAGTTTTGAAAATAACTTGAACAATATTATAGTTCAAGCCTTTTAATTATTAAATATCCTGAAGTTTAAAAGTTTTGCCTGATGAGAATATATGTGCTATTTGCAGTTTATTAAAAAATACTGTTGCTACTGCTTTTTATTTTTTTGAAACAAATATAAAAGAAATAATTATGTTTCTCAAATTATTTGGTTTCAAAAATCAAAGGTCATCCACTATTCCACTACGTATTGTGGACTCACAAAAAGAGTTTCCATTGTAACTTCAAGCTTATTACAAAATTGAAAAACAATTAAAAAATCAATTAATAGAAATTTTCAAAAGAAACCTATTATAAAATTTCCAAAACTTTAAACTATTTTAAAAAAGGGGAATTTATATGCTATTTGATTTATTATATATATATATATATATATATATATATATATATATATATATATATATATATATATACAAAAAATGCTATTTTTCATGAAGTATTTTGAAAAAAAAAAACAAAAATACCTTGTATGATTCATCGAAACATATTTCATTAAGAAATAATTATTTATGTTCTTTAAATGATGTGGTTTCTAGAGATCCACCAAGTAGTATGTATTCACAAAAACCGTTTAGTAGTTGTGAATTTTGTAAATTCGCACTTAGTTAATCTAATAAATATTATTACCCTTGATTATTTTTTACATCAAACAAATTGCAGAATTTCGTAGGTGTATGGGTTTATTTAGGTGCACAAACGAGAGAAAATTGCAGATTCTGTCCAAATAGGTAATTGTATTTCACATGTATTTCTTAGACTAGTCCTTCAAATCAAATATTTGTTGTGAAAAAGAGCATAAACTTTGTAGTAGGAATATTGCATGCTGAATCGCTTAGGCTCTTTGTCTGTTCTAAATTTAGCGCACCTCGTTGATTGAGATAAGTAGAATCCAACATTTGACAAACTGTGGAGAAAGTGATTACAAGTTATTTTATATTTGACAATCCAATAATCCAAATTATGTCATGATCGTACTTCAGTTTTTCTCTTATAGCAGCCATGTAGTTGGTAAATCATGTCTACACCTCTTATATTTTTATTTTAAATGACTATGCATAAGATACCCGAATTTCTTTAAAATTGCTTTGCTCAGGCACAAAACTGTAGAAGTTTGGACGATTTTGTACAACAACTATGCATTCATTTCCTCTGTCTCTCTACTTTGCAACCGAAACCTCATGTTAATTCACAGAATGTATTAAAAAGAAGTTAAATTTGTAACATTTAAAAATTCTTCGGGAAATCCTTCCTTGATGTAAGAATTGTTCCACACTTATATAAAGATATCTTAAAATTCTTTGAAACGGTTTTGTAAAATAAGACGTTCGCCTAGAGAGTAATCTTCCTCATATTACTTGTTTGCCTTCATATACAAAAATTTATAAAAACATATCCTTTCGCAACGCATGCTAAAGCCCAGACTTTAAAACCTCATTTTATTGATTTCTGCGACGTATATTGCTTCAGGCTTGGTTTGGTCTTTGAATGCAAATGCATTTAACTACTAACAAATGACTTTTCGAGACGAAAGTCTAGAAGAAATGTTGATTCAATATTTTGATCAAAGGCGTTATTTTGTTTAATTCATCATATCTTGGTTCTCCTTTCTTTGGCATTTTCCGAATTGTTATCTATAGATAAGTGATAAAGATATTTTCAAGAAATTTTTATTGACCTCATGTCTGTAATTCTATTTCTATGGAAGTTAATATCTGTTGACCAGTAGAGTCGAATACTCGGCAAAGTATCAGGGACCATCAGAATTAACATTCCTACGACAGCTCTTAGTGCATCCTCGGTCGAATCTATCACACTAGATTTTTAATCGCCACATTTATAATTTCTTCGTCGAATAGACTTGTAAAAATATTTAGAAGTGACACTATTTTGGAAAAGTAGATAGTAAATTTTACCATTCATTTTTTAGTATATTTACCAATGAAGATCAAAGGAAACCTTCTATTAACTTAAAATATTAAATATTTAAAATTTTCTCATTTGAGAAGCAAAAATATATTTTTCATTTTTTCCTTGAATTAGTGTCTCATGTAACTTGTGGAAAAACATTTTGTTTGGTTTGTTTCACTGTGATATAAACAAAGCGTAAATTGTGTTATTTATATATTTTTTACTTTGTATAAGTAACTTTTTGATTTTCAAAAAATTGTTTTCATTTTATTTGTTTTGCAAATTTATTGCTTCTTCAGGTAAATTAAAGTTTGCAATGATATTAGTAATCTTTTACATTATTGATACAGTAAGCATACACATAATGTTATTAACTTGCGAAACTATTGTGAAGATAAACACGCCGTTTTGAAAATCAATATTTCATTTATTACATACAGTAATGATTCTTACATATCTTTGCTTTCTTGGCTTCATCATAGTTCCCCCAACCACCCACTCTATATACCAATTTTGATTTAACCTACAAATAGCTTTTTCTGATTTTGTAAAAATTAAAGCAAAAAATTGAAGGTCGACGTTTTTTATCAAATTTTCTAAACTAATAAGCTAGAAAATTTAGTTTTGTTAATTTCACATTTTTTACTTTATAGAAAAATTGTTAGACAATTTCAGAACCTTGAAGAATATTTAAGTAAATTCTAAAAACATTGAATAAAAATGTCTTAAAGATTGTTTGGGAATTTGGAAGAGAATTTGCTGAACAAAATAAAGCAACAATACCAAAAATTAAAAATGTTAGATAAAATAAATGGTAGAAAATTTTAATATTCTTATTTTTTCATTTCTCACAATTTACCTGAGGAAACATTTCCTTAAAAATTAGAAAATACTACATTGCTTGATAAAAGATTGCGACAAAATTTTAGAACTTCTATGAAATTTCACGCAAAGAAAAATGATTGAAATACTTGAAAATGTTTTAATAATTGCTGAAAATTGTAGAACGCTACAATCCATGCAACATTCTAGAATATTCTAGAAAAATTGAAGAAATATTTCTAAAAAATTATAGAACCAATAAAGAAAATTCTCGGCGTTTGAAAGAAAATTTGTTGGACAAAATAAAGCAAGAATGCCAAAAGCTAGAAATGGTAAAAAAATGAAATGCTAGAAAAATTTTTATTTCTCACAATTTACTTGAAGAAGACCTTCCTTAAAAATTGCAAAATACAAAAGTGTTTGATGAAAAACTACTAGACAATTTTAGAACCTCGAAAATACACGTAATCTAGAAAAAATGCTAGAAACACTGAAACAATCTTGAAGAGTTGAAGAAAATTTTCAACATTTTTTTAATTGTTATCTGCAGATAAGTATTGCAATATTTTCATGTACCTTTTAATTGGATTTAATTGAAAAGAATGCCAAAAGCTAGAAGTCGTAAAACAATGAAATGATAAAAAAATTTAATTTCTTGGACCAAATAAAGCAAAAATGCAAATAACTAAAAATAATAATAAATTCATGCGATTTAGTAGAAAAACGTTGAAATATTGGAAAATTTTAAAATAATTGCTGAAAAATTGTAGAACGCATGAATTTCATTTTGTAAATAGGATAGGAGGCTATTTTCATTCATTTATTTCTTTCAATTTTTCTATAATTTGTGCTTCTTTTTGTCCGATGGTGCAAATCCTAAATTCTCTTGAAAAAAACTAACTTTCAATATAGAAATAACACACATATTTACTTGTTATTTCTATATTACAAAATGTTTCCCCACGAGCTACATGAAAAACTAATTCAAGCAAAACTAACTTTCAATATTTCTTATTTACCATAACAGAATATTTCTGAAATGATTATTCGATTTTTTAATTCTTTTGGTATTTCCAAACACTTCCAGAAACATTTGGTGATTTTAAGAAATCTTTCATTAAATATTATTACTTTTTTAGCCTCTAACTACCAGCTTTCTAGAAGTTTATGTGAAGGTTGAGGGTTAAAAAATTATTCATCAAATTTCTTAAATTTTCTTAAAGCATATTCTAACAACATTTTAGTAAAACATTCTCAAAAGTTGTTAGGATATGCTTTTTTTACTAGACATAGAAATGAAAAAATGATAGCGACCGTTACTGGCAATCCATACTTGCACTGAATTGGAATTGATACTTCTTCAATTCAATGTAAACATAGAAATGTTTGTTTCAAATTTTTAGTTTTTTCTAGTTAAGTTTTTCTGCTTTCAGAAATTTTAAATAATTATCCTATTTTCTTGAATTATTTGCCAGTTTTTATATACTTCGTCGTTTTTAAAATTGTAGAATTTCAATTTTTGGAATGTACTCGAAATTTTTCTTCTAAAGCTGAAGAATTTTTAAAACTTAATTTAAACATTTTCATTATTTGTTATCTAATATTATCGGATTATTGTAGAAATTTCTTTTATAAATTTGGAGAATTATTTTCGGGGGATTTAGAATATTTCTTCTTAAGATTTTTAACATTTTCTTTGAGGGAAGAACAAATTATCAAGGTTATTACCTTGATAATTTGTTCTTGGTCGGTGCTAATATTAAATAAAATTGTTATATAGATATTATCTTACAGTGCTGCCTTGACTAAAAAAATTTCTTTGAGGCCTCTAAAAATGTTCAGTAATTTTTTCCCGTGGTTTCTACAAATTTGCTGTACCTTTTTTGCTATATATTTGGATTTCGGATAACACAAAATTGATTAGAATGCATAGATTTGATAGGTTGTTAGAATATTTAGTACTGAGGCTTAATATGCGTTGAGATAAAAGTGCATTTTGGAGGTCTTTAAAGACATTACGAAGTGGATTACTGAGGTGTCATATTTGGAGATTTTACATCGAAAAATTGAGAGGCTTTCAGCATTTGTTATTTTATTGGAATATTCCAGTAATGTTTCTTTCAAATTTAGAAATTTTCTTCAAGAAATAATTTTATGAAAATATGTACGATTATGGTATTTTTGATATATACTTGGTTCATCAGTAAGTGTTTGATATGCTATATAAATTCACATCTTTATATTATCGATTGGTTTTTGATATCTTATCATGATGACTAATGTCTACAAGCTACAAGCTAACTAGTTCTTTGTTTAACCGAAATATGTTGTCCTACTTCAAGTAGCACCAGAAATCCTTTTGAATTTTTTTTTTTTTTTTGAAAATTGAAGTTTTAAAGCTTCTAATCTTTTTGCAAATCAGCTATTAACAACTGAAGCATCGAATATATTAAACGTTTTGTGGAAATTATAAAAGTTGATGCATTTTCTATCTCATCCATTAAGTGATTTTACTAAACATTCCTATATATTTATTTTCAGATTTTTCCAAAGATCACATTTGATCTCTTATTTTTCTAATTGGATAAACGATTTTCTAAGAAATTCTACATCTTCAACGTCGCCAGGAAGATAGTAATTTTTATTTGCATGTTTTTTTTTAATTCTTAAAACGTTCTTCCAAGAAAAGTTGAAATAGGGTATTCCAACTTTTGTGTTAATTAATTCTTTTAATACCATGAAGATAATTAATTATACTTTATTTTATAATTTCACCGTTTCAGATTTATTATTCATCTAAATTATTACACGATTTCTATCTCATACTATCAATTTGAAAGTATATAAATACATTTAATACAGATTTTTGCGTCATATCCATATCTTTAAATATTTTTAAGAGCCTTTTTGGAAGTTACGAGAAAACATATATTACAAGCATTACTCTCGCCGAAGAAGCGTATTTCGACACACTATACATCGCTGTGTATCGACAGATAGTAAAGATCCGTCTTGAACAGAACACCGCTTTTTTCCGAACCTACCAGAGCTTTTGTGGAGGGTCTTTATATATAAAACGGTCATTAATTATTTCCTGATATCTGCAGCCGATATGTTCCACTTCTGGGAGAAAAACCAAAGCCGATGATAAATTATGGCTCCCCGAACGCCCGCCCTCCATATATACAATTGCTGAAGAACTATCGCGACAATGGGACATTTTAATCGCTTTAATTAATGATCCAATCGTCAAAAAATAATGTGGAAAATCGCAAGTGTTATTAATCAATTAATGTTAGATAAGTTAAATTTATAATAACTAACAAGTTAATTGTTAATAATAAATAATCAATAACGCCACACCTAAATTCAATACATATATTTTTTTTTCAGATAAACATCGCCACATAACTGCATAAATATTAAGTCGATTATGTATTAAATAATTATAATACTAGTTTTTTTACGAAACAAAGTAAAACATCCAGGACTAATTTAGCCGGTATATTTTCAAATGAATCTCGCAACTTTTAGAATCAGATTAACCAACAAAATTTGTATGCAATAACATGTGGCGAGGGTCTTTTCAATCCGATTTGAATTAGTCGTCGGCTTATTAGGGGCAGCGGTAAATCGTCTGCAGTTTAATTCTATAATTTACGTGGTCCTTTCATCCATAAAATACGAATATTACAACTACTCTACGTGACATTTCAGTAATTTGCAATTAACATCTGTATTGAACACATTTAATACATTTTAAAATTGCATCAAATAATTTAAAAGAAAAATAATTAATTAATCAATTCAGTTATTTGAATATTATAATATTTTATTTTAATACCCTTAATTAACTTTTGAATCGATTTTATTAATATACTGTCGTACTTATAATTATTTTATTCAGAAATACTTAATTTACAGATGTTATATACATACTTTTATGTTTGATTTGAAAAAAACTCAATTAGTTATTTTATTTTAATTATCCCAATCAGTTATTTTTCATCGGTGCACTACTGATCACTCTATTTTTGCCATCGAGCGATGTCTTAATTCGAGTTTAAAGTAATTGATGGGTCGGCGGATGAAATAGATTAATGATTCACGTATTGTGGATTCGTATTCCGGTTAGATCGATCATGTAATTCTAGCGTGGAGATGTAAAAGGTATCAATTTATAAGTTTCGCTCGCGCGGCGAAAGCCATCCACTCGGGCGATAAAGAAAGTTTGGCACGTTTCCCAACCAATCCTCTAATTCCCCCCGAAAAACCACAAAACGAAGTTTAAGAGTGCAACGAGATTTATACGTCCACCTCTAAATTTAAACATAAGATGAATACGGAGAAGAAAACAAACACGCTTCGACTAATTCATATCGTTAATGAAACAACATGCCTCGAACCACTTTAAATATATGGAATAATAAATGAATCTACAAGATTTTAAATAGAGAACAATGTTTAACATTCAACAATTTGATCATTTACAAATATAAATCTAGGTTTCTAAAATTAATTATAATATATGTCTTGAGCTCGCTGCTTAGAGTAAGTACCTAGGATTCTATGTTGGCGAAAAGTTTATGTGAATTACCATTAAGATTATTAACAGCAGTATTTATAAACGTTTCTTAAATTATTAAAAGTTTAAGGATTGTAAAAAATGTCGATTTAAATTTAAGCATAGTAAAAATAAAAAGAACTTTTATAATTTGAATCCAAATCATAATAAGAAGCTAATAGAGACAAGTGATGGATTATATTCTTGTAAACAAACAAATTTATTTAATACCTAAAAGGCTCTCTTCAAATTGTATAATAAAAATTCAAAAAATGGCAACAACACAAAAACAAAACTAATATTCCAAAAAATATATTTTTATAATATATATATTTATACCTTTTGGACTTTTCTATGAAGGGAGACGTTCGTTTTAGATATTTTCTTTGTACAATATTCTTAGTTGAGAAGTACAATTCAAACAATTCTACTTGCAATTATATTTTTATATATAAACATTTATTTGTTTCTCACGTATCTTTTAGCAAATATTTACATAATCTATTTTTAGTTCATTTAATTTTAATTTTTTATTAAATACTTGGTCTCTAAGCTCATGTTTCTTCTTCTTCAGTTCTTCCGCAACGTCGTGGCAAATGTGTTACATTTGCCCAAAAATATAATTATTAACAAAAAACATGGCTTCTTTCTTTACAAGTCTTCTACTACCAATTTATAGATAGCCAAAGGTATCTGTTTATACCTTTGAAGACCTTTCTCATAAATATAAAATAAATATCAAGAAAGAAGTGAATTGTGCTGAATTTTAGTGATTAAGCTGTTAGTTGGTTAAAAAGTTAATGTATTCAGCAAAATCATGTAATGAGTATTTAATATCGAGATATGATGCCACATCAATAGTACCTCAAGGGCTCGACATAGGACCATTTCTATTTACCACTATTAATCGATGTTTGATTTTTGGGTTTTGTGAAGAGTAGTTATTGATAATGAATATTTAACAGTAGAAACATATATCTAATTAAAGTAATAAAGTTTGAAGAAAGAATACAACAGTATTATTCCTATATAATTTGATTAACATTTTAGACATATTCATTCATTTTAGTAGATTTAGAAAATAAAACAAATCAAAAGAAAGATAATGGTTGCGACCGTTACTACGTGGTAATCCATACTTATTTGTGGTTAAAACATAGTGAATTTTTCAATTCAGTGTAAATCAAAAGAAATTTGGATATTTGAATTATTGAATGAAAATGTAAAAAAAAACATTCCCTTTATAAATCGTTCAATGCGATCCATCTCTGGTGCTCCAAATGGCCTATAAAAGTCAACTCCTCCAAATCAAAACTTCTAATTCCGTATCATAGAATCCCGCGACACACTCGCTCCATTATCAAAAACAATACCAATATTTACACTACCTACCCCTGTAAATACCTAGGCACTCTAGTTGACACCCAACACTTCTTCAAAACCCATGCACAATCTATAAAGGTCAAGTTTAAAACTAGAGTTCGACAGTTTCGAGCATTAACATATAGAAACCAAGGCATTTCAACTAAAACAGCAGATACAATCTACAAATCCATATGTCGACCTCTTATAGACTACAGTGCAATCCTATTCAACTAAATCCGTCCACTCTCCGTCGCCGAAAGTTTAGCCCTACGAACTTAGATACCCAATAAATCGGCTTCATAACCTCTAAAATTAGCTCCTTTATGAATATATCCAGATTACTCCTATATTCGAACGTATATATAACCTAAGTCTTAAATTTGCCAATCTTTTAATGTATTCCTTCTTAATAAATTTTGCATTCCCCGAAATCCCAATATTCTACCTAAATTTAATCACCCTTCACTCACCCTACATCAATTCATAATTTCAAATCATCTAGAGAATTTAACTAGCTAGCAAAGTTATTCATTTTTTATACACAATTAGAGTCATAATAGTTCAGATGGACCGATGGTGGATAGCCCAGACGGACAGACTAACCCATATTGTATATCACTCGTAAATGTTCCTTCACTTATATATATATATAATTGTTCGAAAGAAAGAAGTTATTCTCTATATTTCTCTAAAAACAAAAAAAAATCAATGAGGCATATTTTAGAACCAAAAATCTACTAAAAAATAGAATAAATTTGTCATCATTTACTATAAATTGGCATTTGCAGTTATATTTTTGTACTTTTAGACAGAGTTTTCCAAAATAATATTTCCTTGTAGCATTTTCAGTACCCTTTAACCTTTATATTCTGATATAATTTGCAATTATATTGTTTTATATATGAAAAGGCACATGAGTTTCTTTCAGCACTAACTATGAGAGCAGCAACTTCTCTCATGAAATATCTCATCTTATTGCCATTATTTCAATGTTTTAGATATACAATCCATTTAACAAAACCGAAAACTACTAACTAAATTGAGGACAAGTGAATTTGTATAAGGAATGTGTATCAAGAAAACAAGAGGTTTTCGTAAAAATCTGAGCCACGAAATTTCTAAGTGATAGTGAATACGATAATAGAAAAAAAAAATAGAATATATACTGCAATTCGTGATGTCTTATTTTACTTTACTTGTGATTTATAAAAAAAATATGAGAAAGTGACTTTTAGAATCCGAAAATTTCGCGGAAATAAATGTTTTGAGATCGCCAAGTCCAATTCAATCATATTTGAAATATGTAAACTTAAACTTTCATTCCATAGTAGAAAAGCTAAAAAGACTTTTGGTAAAACTATGCGAACAAAATAAAATGCCAAAAAAATTCTTTGAAAGTTTTATGTTTTTTTATAAAACCATTCATTTCGATATTCTTCTAACAGCAAATTCACTTTGGACTTCGCAAATTTTTAGGTTTTCTTTTAGTTTTTGTCATTTTATCAAGTTTTATATATTTCATAAACTACACTCTTAAATGCCAAGAGCGGGCTTTTCATCTGTGGTGATATCGTTTCTTGAACGCGCCTTGAAAATTGAATAGCAAAGTTATAACATAGCTGCACCGATGAGCTGTGATACAGCGTGTCTGCGGATAGTTATATCAATTCCATGACATGGTTGGAAAACGATGACACCACAACAATTATTAAATTGTACTGAATTTAATTTCAGATATGTATGTAACGACAACTAACAATTTTGTAATTCAATTCCTGGCGGTGCTTTAGTACATGGACTAGTTGTTTTAACTGTTAGTTGGTTTTTGTAATTTTTACATTGTAGTAGTGTAAAACTACGATGCAAAAACGCTTAAAATAATTAAGTTAATTTTTTTATATATTTTTATTTAGAATTTCAATTAATCATTTAATTTTTTCAAATGCGCTATTTTAATGGTATATCCATGCACAAGATTATATCTTTTGTGGGTTCTTGTTAATTGATGTGGAAATTGTAAATAATAATAATAATCACAAGTTTATTCAAAAATATTTCGAGGAACAAGATTGATTCTTGTAGTTTAATTTAAGAAAAGGCGAACCTTTTAAAGATTATAGTTATAGATAATATTTCAAATAAATAAATAAAAGTATTGTAGCATATAAGAAATTCGTTATAGATACGTTTGGTGTATGCACAGAAAGACCATATAGGACCAAGGTACTAGGAAAAAAACTTGTAGAAAAATTAAAGCACAATGAGAAAAGAGCTTTATTAAAGGATCTCATTCAATTTTTTCCATAATACGCGTTCACATAACCTAGAAGGAAAATATTTCAATTGAGGATTTAGGAAAAGTATATAATTTGTATGTTATGCAGTAATGCATATCTTAACAAAATTAGAAAAAACCTTTGATGAAGATAATCAAAAAATGCAACTTATTAAACATAAATTAAAGCTTATTATTTACAGTTTTTAAGCAAATTAAAAATATGTAGTATTTTTGGTAGACTTTTAACTATTTTGAGGAATTTTCAATAATTCTTCTCTAAGTTTGCTTAGGAAATTTAGATTTTTTAAATAAATTTTCAACTATTTTAAAACAAATTTTATATTAATTGTTTAAAAAAATTTCTGATTGTTAATTGTTAATGGTTTTTTTAGAATTTTCTCACATTGAGCTGTTTTTAATTAATCAATATTTTTTTATATTCAATAATTAATTATTTTGCTTACATTTCAGTTTTTCATATTAAGTTATAAAGTTGTTTTATTAGGTTTTTAAAACTGTTTCTTCTAAGGAAATTTGAATGAAAATATATTTCAAAATTATGACTATTTTCAAGCAAATTTGAATTATTTTTATGTTGCTGATTCTTATTTGATCATTTTTTCAATTAATTTTTATCTCCTATTTTTACACCAAATTGAATTAAGATATTTATTAAACTAAACTATTCTTTTTTAAATAAATTGTAAACTTTAAAATTATTAATACTCTTTTTTAAAATAAATTATCAAGTTTTTGTTTAGAAAATCATTTACATTGAACTAATTTTTTAACAAATATCAATTATTATCATTATTCATTTACGGTTTTTTTAAAATTAAGTCTACGGTCTAACTAAGAAAGACATTTTTTAGATATTCCGCTTTATTTGTATGTGTTTATGTGTATGTGGCTGTGTGTATATGTGTATGAGTGTTTATATATGTATGTACAAACATAACTTAACTTAATTTGGCTTCTATATTTGGCATAGTAGATATTTTTTAATGTTATAGATAAATATATTGTATTAATGACGTGTGTAAACTTTCTGTATTATTTTTATTTCGTTTGAAAAGCTACAAACATCGCTTCGAATTGTCGACGTATTGTTGTTTCTGGTCCGGTGTGAACAAACGCGGCACTCATTTCGAAAGCAATTTGCGCATGCCAAATTTTTCACATTGAGCTGTGTTTTTAATTAATCAATATTGTTTATATTCAATAATTAATCATTTTGCTTACATTTCAGTTTTACATATTAAGCTATGAAGTTGTTTTATTAGGTTTTTAACTCTTTCTTCTAAAGGAATTTGAATGAAAATCTATTTCAAAATTATGACAATTTTCAAGCAAATTTGAATTATTTTTATGTTGCTGATTCTTATTTGATCATTTTTCTCAATTAATTTTTATCTCCTCTTTTTACACCAAATTGAATTAGAATTTTTACTAAACTGAACTCTTCTTTTTTAAATCAATTGTAAACTTTTAAATTATTAATACTCTTTTTTTAAATAAATTGTGAACAAACGCGGCACTCATTTCGAAAGCAATTTGCGCATGCCAAATTTTCATGTAAAATTGTAAAGGCACTACCTTCTGATATCATCAAGATGTCAGCTACCTCTATTTCTTCTAAAACTCTTTTGTAGTCACTTTTATGTTTTCCGGTAAAACTGCTCAATTTGTACGATTGCATTTAAATTTAACATACCAGTCAATTATAGTGGATTTTTCTAGTGTAGAGTCACTTTTTGGCTCCAACAGTTTTTGCTTCATCAAAAAAGACAGTGTTTGATCAACACACGAAATTCTTTTCTATCCATCGTCTTGAAAATTACAAAATCGGGGTAACTAAAACCACTTTAACAACTAAACTAAAGGTCAGAATCCCATGAAATTTTTCCAAGTACTATTTGAATGTTAATACTGCCCGGAAATCACGTGGTACTGTCAACAATAGTTCCAAATATGTGTTAGACCGGGGATTTATTAAGTGATGTATTCATTATTTTGGGGTTGAAAAACCGCAGATTAATTGTGCTACTCATTGTTTTGTTAAGTTGAAATACTTCAGGTCTTTTGAAAATTTAGCTTTTTTAATTTAATTTTAAATTGTTCTTCTCAACTTTGTTACTATTTGATTAAAATTTTTTTATCAACTTTTGGCAAGAAAGGATAGTCTTTCTTGAATTGGGATTACCTTTGTGCAATAGTATAGTAATGATTTTAGGGATATAGAATGATTTTAGAGATGTCGAATTTTGGCCGATCTTTCAGACTTAAATGGGCGAGGGTTGTAGAAGAGGATAGCTGATTGGACAAGTAAAGAACGGCAAATCATTTTGTAGATGTAAGTGCTTGTTTGTAGGTTTATACCTTGCTTTTTTTTGCTTAAAGGGAAGTGGAAGTAAGTTTTTTCATTATATTTATTATCATATTTGATTATATTTATTTTAGTAAGTTTTTTTATTTGTATTTGAAATCAATTTTATAATAAAGCTGTACTGAAGAGAGCGAAAGTTCGAAACACGTATCTGCACTAAATAAATAACTAAATATATATTGGGTATTTGAAATAAACTGTGTGAAGAAAGGTTTTTAGTGCTTTATTTTATAATCAAGTTTATCTTCACGTAACTCATCCAATTAATTTACTATTACGTATCTGCAGATGATTATAAACTTGAATGCTAGATTTTTTAATTGCTTTTGCTAATTTAATTTAATGAAATCAGTTTAAAATTCATTTTTCGTAATTTTTCATGTTATAGTTACATTTAAACAATCTAAAATACATTTTATCATTCATTAGTTTATTCAACAGAAATAATTTCATTCAAATTAGTGTTGCTTTAATAGTTGTACTATTTGTAACACGCAAATTAATTTGTATTATTCAATGTCTGTCGAAGTATTAGCTAGAGAAGTAGTTGTTTCAAATTAATTTGTTTTGTAGTCTTAGTAAGACTCATTGTTATAGATTCACGAAATGTTTTCGTATTTTTAAATTTATTAAAATAAAAATTAATCAAATTCAACAAATCCCACCGACTGCACCGAATTCATTTCAATTCAATATAGTTATACATTCTTGACATTGTTTGATTCACACGTCATGTGTGTGTGGCAGTATACGTAGTTAACCTAGAACAAAAAGGTTGGATGATGTTTGACGGTCCAGCCGAGGGGTCGGCGGATGAATGTGTCTATATATATAAACATTTCAATTTCGATTCCGAACGCCATTTGATGAAAGCCAGTCAATTTTTGCCACAAAAACCCCCATTCAATAAAATACCCAAACTCCATTCGACGAAAGCAATGCATAACAAATAGATCATGTGCGGCTTTGTCGGCGGTGGCGGCGCCGCGGCGCACGTCACTCCGCCCGTCTCCGTCCCGCTTCCGGTCCGACGACGTCGTTCTCCGTCGTGACGTCTATTCCACCTTGGCGAGTTATTGCAGGCACAAAAGCTGTTCACGACGAATTGCATTATCGACCTCAACACTAGCGACTCGGCGACAAATGCGAAATTTTTCCTTGAAAAATAAACATATTTCCTTATTTAAGACCTCTGACAGCCTTTTGATGGATTATTCCGATACCAATGGAAAATAATAATCAATTTTTAATACAGATACATGTATTTGCAACTTTTAGTTACATAATAATTTCTATAACACAGGTAATTTAACGTTTAGATAATAGATGTCCTTAACTGGAGGTTTTTAACTGTGTTGCACTGATGAAACTCAAAGGGGTCCAAACTGGTCCGTAGCTTTTGTTTGTTGACAGAAAAACAAAAATTTAATTTTATTAAATGTTATTATCATTTACTTCATTATTTTACATGTTATATTTTGTAAATATAACAATTCTGGCGCTTTAAAATTTAAAAATTAGATAAAATAATATTTCTTTTAGATACGTAATATTTTGTTTATATAAAATAACGCTTATCTGCTGTTGTAATTTGAGATAATGATAGTTAACACAATATTCTTTCTTATTTAAAGTTTTCGTTATATGTATTTTCGATCCAATTAAACGATTTTATAGGGCAATCAAAAGTTAACCTCTATATCATAAAATATTGTTTTTAAATAACTGTAAATCAATTAATTTACATTTTTAAATAAGTACTTTACAGTTTTGCTTGAAATTACGCTGTATTTAAAGCTATCTAGATATTTAAAATCGGGAGAGGGAAACACCGGCGGGAATTATAAATCCCCATTCTGATTTATGCCCTAACAGACAAAAGGAGGACACAACAACAATGGCCCCATTTTACGAACCGAAAAAAATACAGTACTCTAATTTATATCTACACTAATTTAAACCACAACCAAAAATAGCGCACAGAGGACACATCATTAGGTGGAAAGAATGGAAGAGAGACATTTGTTAATTGGAATTTGCTTTTTACGACTCTTTTTTATATCTTACTTATATTTTAATCAGTATTAAATATTAACTACAGTTAAATGTAATTTATGTTCATCAAAAAATTATAGCTTCATACCTCTGCATTTCAATTCTGTTACTAAGTAGTGGCTGTGGAAATAAGTATACGTCTCTGCAGGTAATCTATTTACGACCACGACGTTTATTTTTGGCTAATGCAGCCGAATGAGAATAAGAATAGGTGGTTTGTTTTAATGGACAATCTTGTTACGAATAGTTAACGACTACTGACTAAATGTTTATAGGCTGCTGGTTTTAATTTTATCACCGTTAAATGGATTTACGATGGGACCTTTTTTTACGAAGGCATTTCGATAAAGAAGTTTGGAAGTTTTGACATTCTTTACGGTCAGGACGTAAATTTTTTATATAGGTGTCTCGAACAACGAATTTTTATATCAGATAAATCTTTTGAGATTAACGATGATTCCATCGAATTTAAAACTTTATTTTAATGATTGTACGTATAGTTATACATACATTCAATAATTGATAGACAACACTAGTTTAATTAACCTCTAACCCAATAATTACTTTTTTTTTCTTTAAAATATTAAGTTTCAATAAAAATAATTGATAACTTGAAGTTATATACATATACAAAATGTTTTGTTATTACTTCTACAATTGTATTAAATTGAATCAACATTTAACTTTTTTATTAATTAATCATATGAACGCTAAATTTGATCATAGGGAATTGTCGTTGCATTATACAAAAAACACACATGAAAGTTTCAACACAGACGTGTCGTCGGTTGTACAGAAAAAAAAATCTCATCAGAACGAGATTTAATTAAATTAATTCGAGAACAAGCTGAACTAATTCAAACTGCACCTCGCATAACCATCACTTCAGTTCCATACAAAGATGTAATTTTAATTTAATTAATTACTTCCCCAAAGTATCAAATTAGAGTTTCCTCCATCCTCCATTCGAGCATTTTCCGCGTTCATTAAAATTAATATTCGAATCGGATTCGCTGCCAAAAATAATACCGCATTTGCTATTTTTAGTAAAAGACAATTGAAAGAGTATAATAAATTCTCAAGGATAAATCTATTTTACGTTTATAAAGAAGTTTTGCTTAAGAGAATATATTTTCGTTACTGCAATTTCAATTTAGTGTTGAAAACTATTTTCTAAACAAGACGATGGTTATGATCATTGTTACTTAATAGTCCATAATATAGGTACTGAATCAAAATGTTTTTTACAATTGTGGTAAAAACATAGTAAGTATATTTTCCAGTACTATTTGTCTAAAACTTAGAACTTTGAAATTTAATAAAAAATAATTATTAAAATACTTTCAACATATATTACTACTAATATTCCAATTATACAAAAGGTGGTGTTTCAAAAATGTCTGTTATGTTTTAATATAGTAATTTTTATCTACAAAAACTGCATTCAATTGTTAGTTAACAATGCGATTATATACTATGTACATTTAACTTCTATTTCATTTGTTCTAGTTAAAATTTGACGGTTCATATAAAAATTAGTTTAGTTGAATATATTTTAAAATTAATCCTCTAATTAACATAAAAATATTTCACCACGGGTTAAGCGAGAATTTAATCAATTGTATATTTTTTAAACTGATTTATTAGTTTTATCTATATATGCCAGTACATATGATTCATTATTTTATTAACACAAGATAATAATTTCGATTTGAATTATCTCATGCATATAATTAATTACTAAATTGTACCTGCCTCTTTATGCGATTGTTTATTTGGACCCAAAAATAATGCATTATATTTACTTTACTAACCATAGAGGCAATAAACATATTCTAATTTTGCAAATATATATAACTGTTTGTTAATATACTAGTAAAATAAAACACAAAACAAAAAAAAAACACAAAAGTTGAATAATATCAAATCTAATTTTTAGAACTATTTTCTAGAACTGATATATTTAAGCCATTATAGTCACAATAAATGATTTTTGTTATAAATATTATTCTCAGCATATATTTTTTTAGGTATATTAATAAAATATATTTTGTTGTTATAACACATGATTTTGATTAGTGACCTTTTATTTTCAAACTAATTTTAAATTCTTGCTTGCAAACACAATTTTATAAATGTTGTAAGGAGTTTAATTTCTATCTATTCGTTTGATGATTTTTTTACGTGCTGTATATTTAACCGACAAATTTTATATTGATGTATTTGTAGGACGGTAAATAATGTATTCTCTATAAACGTATTTATGTGCCGTAAAGTGCATGTGTAGTTGAATAATTCAGGGAGAAACTGGGACATTTACATTTTCTTTGAGGGATGTTGCGATGTGCGCCCTCCGCCCGCTACGTTTTCCCGCTTTTCCTGGGGGATTATGCCAACTTTGTAGCGTAGTTTATGTTAAGCTACTTATTCCATCTTTATTTATTCAATTACCGCAGCTAATTAAAACGATATTTTTAATCGTCCTAAGCATTCAGAAACTACTTTCCGAAATGATTAAAAAGTTTGCTGAAAATAATTTTACAGTAATTAATATAAGAAATATAAATTACTTTTTTATGGAGATAAGGTGTTTTACCTAGTAGCTGTTAGTTCTTACGAAAAATATTGCAAGCACTTAGATGGAAATTTATTCTCTTAATTCTGTTGTTCGTTTATAAATAATTTATAGTATAAGAAAAATCGTAATATCTTGATCGTCCATATAGAAGACGAAAACACAATTAAATTAGAAACATTCAATTGTTTAAATGTGTTATATTATAACATTAACTCAGTAGCTAACAAATGCTACATCTAACGAACCACTATATTCACTTGTATATGCTCGTCGAAACTAAATCCAAAACTTAATAAAATACTGACACAGTAAGTGCTATGGAGTTTCAATAAAAAAGAGCCCCATCAATCCAGTATTTAAATCCAAAATACCATTTTTGGCAATTTTTACAGATTCCAGCCACTATACATAACCAAAACATTAAACGAGATAAATAGTGACATCCCTCTGTTAAAATATGCAAAGCCAATTCCCCAAAAATTAATTACTTACTTAATGACCATACCCTTTCCCTTATTTTGAATTCTTCTGTCCCTTTTGTAGTCCGCCCTCATGCCCCTATTGAAGATTCAATCCATAAAAACCTCATTGTTTAATTGGCGACTTTAATATTAATAAACCCAAATAACGTCACATTCCATCATTTCTATCTAACGCAAACTTCGAATACATCCCTACCCCACTCAATTTTATAAGCAGTTTATAAACATTTACTCACAAGATACCACTGATATCCTTCTTTGCTCCCATAATATGTATAACCTTATAAATTCTGTCGGGGTTCTGTCTTATAGCCTCTTCTTCTCAATGCTGACTCTCATATGAGTTGATGAACCCCGGTAACCTGAGAAACCTCGCCTAAGATGCAGTAACAACGCGTATAGAGGTCAGGGCTAATGAGAGCGGGAGAAATGCTCCTTCGAAAAATCGGGCTGACCCCGTAAAAACAAGTAAGTTAACCAAAACAAGCGCCTCAGGAATTGGCGAAAGGGATGGAAAAAAGTAGTTTTGAATCCAAAATCCCTATGAGGAACGTAAAGGCCAAATGAATATATTCTGTTGAAATTCCATATTAATATCCCATCTAATCTCTTACAACAATTTCCTAACCTAATATATAATTTTGGTAAAAGCTTCAAAAAGAAAATTGCTGGAATCTTGTTACAATTTATTACCTCAAATTCTATATAAACCACGACTCCACCATCCAATCTACATATCCTATACACATCAATTAATCTTCACCTCATTAAATAAAATAGACAATTTTATAGACATTCAACTGACTCAGCATTGAAAACAAATTACTACACTGACTAAGATTTTGATCGATCAAGAAAAAGCATATTTAAAAGTGGTGAATGAATAAAATGGGAGGCTTGAGGGCAACAATGGCAAAAAGTCCGAAGGTATCGGATATTGTACAAGGGAACATGAAATTCAAGGAGGTCAAAAATAAATTGGTTATATAAGTAATGGTGAATATATTTATATAAAGTATGTATTAATAGATACCTATGCCTCTGAAGCATAGATGGCATCTCAAATTCTGATAATAACTGTATATATAAAACCGTTGTTGAGGGATATACACCATGTTTAGAGAAATATAAGTGTCTATCAAATTTTTCTGTACCTTTTCCAACAAGTTGACCTATTTAAGTAATTGTGACTCCACACAGATGCACAATAATTTAATTTACTCAAAATTAAGGAATTATACACTTTCATGATATTGGTAATTAATGAGAATTTCTAACATTGTCTAATTATAAACCCAAGCAATTTAATACACGAGTTAACCAATGATGAACTATGCGGTAAAAATGTTAATTTACAATCAAACAATATTCCTAAATCTTTAAGTTCGTTAACTCTAAGGATACTCATATTAATAATTTGATAATGAAATATGAGCGAAGACACTTTTCGAAGATATGTAACTATATTACATTTGCTTATGTTAATATGAAGACCATGATCTGAACACCACCTTAGAAGATTATGTATATTATTTTGTAAATCATCACAATAATTTTTGCAATGGATTATCTTGAGTAATTTAATGTCATCTGCGTATATTAGAAAATCTCAATCAAGAATTAATGAAACCCGGTTTATAAATAAAAGAAATAAATTAGATTCCTGGGGCACCCCACTCAACTTCAATAATTTGTTTCCGGTTTGCGGAAAGTATGAGGCGAGGACGTTCACAATGTTGTTATTCATTAACAATTTCTTTAACGTATTTAGTAATGTATAATGAGGCATTCTGTCAAAGGCCTTTGAGATGTGAGAACATAAGACGTCAACCTGTAATTTATTATCAAGAGCCTAAGATATGAAGTGAGTAGCATTCATTAAATTGATCATCGTGTTGCGCTTTCTTACAAAACCGTGCTACTCTTTCAGGATACTAGATGACTATATATGCTATATACAAATTGCTAATTAACGAAATTGGGCGATAGTTTTTTACATCAAGTCGATCACCTGACTTAAAAACTAGTATCTCTCGCACTATCTTCCAACATTCTGGAAATGTACCACTGTCAAGGATAAGGTTGTAAATCCGAGCAATAGGTGCAGCTAAGAGTTCAGCAAGATCATGGAGAATAAATGTAGGTATTATGTAAGGCCCCATAGTCAAATTCGGTTTCAGCTTCTTCATTTGTTTGATCACAATTCCAGGCGAAATTTTATAGTTGCCCAAGCGGTACAAGTTGAACATATCCCTAATTTCTTTAATTTTATTTATCAGAACGAATATTTCCCTTTCTAATAGAAATTAAAAAAAAACGTCATCTGTATACAAAAACGCGACCATCCTACTTACCTAATATCCAACTACACCCTGTTTTTGTAGAATTATAGGAATCAGTTCTTAGCAACCAAATACTATTCCGCATCCCGAATTACAAGTTTGGCTCATTTCAAAACGATGTACGACTTTCACCTCAAATACCTAAAAGAATACACCTTGAAGAAAAGTCATAATCCATTCTAATGTTTAATATACATAATGCCTTCGACTCCCCTTGGTAATAAGGTTTATTTACAAATGACAAATTATAGTATAAACTGTTTATCTAAAATATTACACAAAAGAGACAAAGTGCAGTATAATTATTTATTATACTTTAGCTTTCTTACTAACAAAATACACACAAATATATAAAAAAAATAATACAAACATTTTAGATAGAAGAAGCTAGGCGAAGTTCATGCGGTCTAATGATCTTCCACTCATATTGCTGAAAGGCAGTGAGTCCAAGAATTCTCTTTACCATTAATATTTGCTGAATAATCATTACAGATATTTCCAATCTGTATTTGTAAAAAAGTAAAAGTCCATTGAAACTTCGCCCGTGTCAACTGTGACCCAAATTTATATATGTTATAATTGAAATGTATGTATATTATATATTTTGTTAATTTTTTAATCAGGAGAAACGAAGACAATAAAGCCTAAAGACTAAATGTAATCTCCTTAAAATTCGTACCTATATTGTTTTTATCATTAAACATTTTTTTCATAAAAGCTAAAACCAATAATTCTTTATCTCCTCCTTTAACTTCTGAACACGGTTAACCTCAATGATTCATCATATCTCCATTTCCACTACTCTATAGCATGTTCTGCTTCAACATTTATTATTTTGATCCTCTGCTTCAACATTTACAATTCCGATCCTCTATAATTTAATCCGTCTAATTACCTCCTACAAGTTACAGCTAGCGGCTCTAATTCCCCACGTAGTCATAGTCCCTAAAGCTCTACAACATTTTCTGCAGCTTATTGCTCGCTGGAACCCTAGTTTGCAAAATGGAGATTTATAATCAATCCTTACAAATCTCTCCGAATGATTCTATAAAATACTTGGGCATCAACATAGATAAAAGCACATAGATAAAAAAACAAAATTACAACCAGGACACAGCTATTCCAAAGTATAACCTACAAAAAAGATGGCGTATTTATAAAAACAGCCGTAAAAGTCTACAAAATAATTAGATGTTCTCTACTTGACTTTGGAAATATTTTCTTTGTATCTTCCTTTCGACCAAAATTACAAAAGTTACTAATTACTATTTTTGGACATCCATTATGAAAGAACGTTGGCCATGAATTGTTATTAAAATTATTAAATAGTCAAATACGAATAATACAAAAAACTAAAATAAGAATCATGGATAAAGTTTAGAAAAATAGTCAAAAAGAACTAAAGAGAGACCCAAAAACTATATTAAGGAGGATTTTACGGAAGTACTGAAGGTAATAGTAGAAAACGGAAAAAAAACATGGAAATGGAACATAGGAATACATAAAATAAGATATAAAAGAAATTGTGAAAATTACAGAGATATCACAATAACAAGTGTACCAAACAAAATATTAAATTAAGAATAATTTGATAGAGAAATTAATTTCAATTTCAACTTGATCTGTTTGCAAGAAGAACCTTTTATACAAACAAGGGTTAGTCAAGTGCAATACATCGTGATTCAAAAGAGAACTAAATCTAAATAACATATACAAGCAATGTTAAATATTTAAACTTACTTATAATTTATACGTAAAATTAAAGTATAGATAAAATTTAAATGAGATAAACTAAATTACAGTAACTAACGCACATTTACAAAGAGGCCTACCGTAGAGTATTTAATATAAAATATATTAAAAGTACAAATATGTTTAAATAACAAGTTAGATAAATTTACAGAAAAAATATGAAATTCAGATGATTAGTTAAACAAAGTTTTACATAAACTGATGTATTCATCTACGAGGGTAGATTGAAAAGTTTCCGGAATGGACAAGAGATGGCGCGCGTATCCTGAAATTCCCGAAATCATATTTTTCTGAAGGCTTAAAAAAGTTGGAGCACCGCTGGGAAAAGTGTATCGCCCTGCAAGGGTACTATGTTGAAAAATAAAAATAAAAACCTGTTAAATTACTGCGTTTTCTTGCCCGTTCCGGAAACTTTTCAATCTACCCTCGTAGGGTTTGGAAGCAATTATTTTCTAACATATGTTTTATTTTCCTGATAAAGATCTTAGTGGGTAGATCTTTAATATTAACTGGAAACATATTAAAGATCTTACACTCTGGACTAAAAATGAGTTGTGGTAGAAGCTATGGTGATGCTTAGTAAGTTTTAGTTCTTTCGTACGTATATTATAATTATGCTCTGTTTGATGTTTATTAAAGAGATATTTTAATTATTTCTCACAAATTTTAACGTTTCATATACATACAAACTTATAATCTGCATGAATTTTTGTTTTTTCTCGGAAACTGGTGTAGGGTTTTTTATTGCAAATGGCACGTAGAAGCTTTTTTGTACCACTCAGATTTTTTGTAGATTTTGGGTCGTTGTGCAAGCCTAAAATAATAGACCCAATGTTAATAATGGTTGGCAATAGGCCATATATACAGTTCGGGCTGCCTTTCATGTATATCATTTCTTGTGGCATAGATAAGTTACGCCTATTTGTCAATTTTGAAAATAATTCTTGAATATGTATACTCAATTTCAAGTCATTCTGTACGCCTACACTCAAAAATTTTACATGATCAGTTTTATTTATAACTGCATTATTCAATAAAATGTTTGATCCGTTGGCGCTTTATAATTGATAACAGTAGTTTTTGATGTATTAATGGTTAATTTTTTCATAGTAAGCTAAGATTTCAATTGGTGTTAAGGATTGATTTGCTGCTCGGTTGAGATTTTGCATGCATTTCCCTTCCATACGATTTTATTTGACTTGCAAATTGTAGCTTTCCATTAAATTAATGAAATTATTAGTATTATTATTATTTATTCATAATCCATTGCTTTTTTATAGTAATGTCTGTCTACAGTAATTTTAAATGGGAAGTAGTATTATGGAAGTCTACTCTCTAGTATTCCGCAGACCGCTTCCGAAAAATACTTTTTGTATGATTGCTGATTTCATCTAGTTTTGTTGATGCATGGAGGCGTAACAAATATAGGAAAGCCTTGCGCGTTACTGTTTTATGATTGTTGTCGGTGGTGGATAATCGTATTATTCCACATGTTGTTCTTTTTTCTTGATAATTTTTTCAGTGGTTTTGTCCTCATTCATTTTATTCTTTGCTTCCGAACTCACTTGATTTGTTTTGCATACAAATGTTTATTTTTTCCTTATATTGTTAGTTTTGTTTTGGAATTTTGTTCATTGGGTTGCTGGTTAATGGTATTATTCCGCATGTTTCTTCTTTCTCTGTCCATTATTGGAAATATTTGGCGAATAGATCCACTATTATTTTATTTACATACGCAGTAATTTATTTTGACATTTAATTTATGTTGAAAGTCGGTTATCTTTCCTTTAAGTTAAAAATGTTCTCTTCTCTCTTCGTTTTCTTCCATATCCCTAACTAATTTTCTTAGTATACTATTTTCCTTCTTAAAGGTACATACGGTTTCAAAATCTTCCCATTAACCCTCACACAGTGGCATAACCTCACTTGCGGTGTTTGATTTAACTAGAGTTTTTGGGCTCTCGGCTCATGATAGTCCAAACAGGATGCAAGGAACAGCTTCTGGTAGTGCTTACAAGCTTCTGCATTCACAACTGGATTTTTACACAGTTACATTTGCTAGTGCACTCACTAATTTGACCAACTATCTCACCATCGTCGCCATAATATAAAAAATAGAAGAAACAATAGAGGACAATCAGGGTGGAGTCAGAAGAGAGAAAGAAGTACGCAATTTCAGACATTCATAATAAGAAAAATAAGTAATAAATGAAAACGGAGAAATGCAGATAAGTTTTGTTGATAAAAATCATTTGAGAGGATAAAAAGAGAAGATGGAAAGAAATGGAAGACAGAGATACTGAAAACCGACGATAAACCTACCTACAAAATAAATATTGTGAGAACAAAAATTGAGTAAGAATGAACATTGAAGAATCAAAAACATTTGAAACAAAGCAAGGAGTGAAATAAAGATGCGTGTTAATCCTACTGCAATTTGCACTAGTATTAGAGAAGACAATGAAAAAATAAAAGCGCAACATGAAAGCAGACAAAATTAGATACTGGAAAATGCAGTTACTATTTGCAAATGATATGAATTGACTTAAATGAACATGACAATAAACATGATAAATGCATAATATCGTAATAGCACGAGATAATCATAGAAGTAAAGATATTAGAACAAGTGGAACACTAGAGATGTTTGGGAACAATGACATATAGTAGCGAATCATGGACACATATAAAACAATGAGTAAATGCTATGGTTATGAGGTTCCCCATAAATATAATATAAAATCAAAAGAAACAAGTTAAGGAACTACACATACAGGTAAAACCTACATATAAAATGAAAATGAAGATGAGATGGTATGGACATATATTTACAATATACGAAAAAACAGGCAATAGGAAAAAATAAAAGAGGAAAACCAAGACATAACTGAATCTCAATAAGAAAAGTACAAAGAAAAGGGAATACATGGGAAGAAGTTAAGAAGATTACTCAAAATAGAAAGAAATAGAGGGAATACATAAAACATCCTACTCAGAGAAGTTAGAAGGGCAAATAACTAAATAAGAAAATAAATACGTATAATTCAATTCAAATTGATAAAAACTGGAAGCGATGCAATTCTTGATTGGAATTTTAATATTTTGCAGTTTGTAACGTTTGCAGAAAATGCATAATGTATAAACTTGGAATCTTGATTTCCCGAGAAAAGGAGGAGAGGGAAAATGGAAAAATTCCTAGTGGATGCTCCTCTCTCAATTATTAATTAAATTTATCGGCGAATTTTTCCCTGGTCGCAGCCTGCTTCAAGTTCCTTTCGAAGGAGGCCCGCACAACTTTTTTAATAACGCTAAATGTGGAGGAAGGTCGCACATACTTTCCACCGCATTTCCTGAGACGAATATTCAGCACTACCTCACTTTAAAAATATCATCATTCCAAAACACACACACACATATATATATATATACACACACATACAATTTTAAGAATTATTATCATATTAAATGTATTTTTCTACTCCTATAATGAAATAACATAATTGTAGGTTACTTTTTGATTATACAAAGTAGTACATTGTATGTTATGTATATATTATATATTCATTGTCATAGCAACCATTGTAGCACTAGTGCTACAATATATATATATATATATATATTGTAGCACTAGTGTTACAATATTTCCATTGGAGCACTAGTGCTACAATAGTTAAACAGGAGAGGGATATTACAATAACATAATATGAATAATATTAATATTGAATCAGACTAAACGTTTTTTATAATTAATACTTTAAGTTTGCATATTGACGCTTCCAATACTATAAATGTATATTGTGTACACTATATGGTCTACGCAATAAAGATTATTATTATTATTATTTCCTTAAATTAAAAAAAAAACGTTTTTCAATTACACGCAAATATTATAGTAACATTATAAAATTTGATTTTTGAGTTGACTTTTCTGACGTGAAATTAAACGTCAAAATAAAATTGCGAGTGAGTTGAAATTTACGCAAAATAATGGTAAGTAATAATAGTAAGAGTAGTTTTGTTACAAAATTAAACCCTACGGTAAATGTTCCATCATATACATGATCTCAAAGAACGTTTCATAACTGTATCAATATCACGTATATTTTTAATAAATAAAAATTTGTTCAATGTCAATTAGTAGAAATCTATATTTGAATTTTTTAATTCATATGTATAATCGTAGAAAAAGTATAGTGTACAATTCGCATACAATGACCATTGCCCACTCGTATGAATTGCTGCACTCGCCTTCGGCTCATGCAGCAAATTTCATACTCGTGGGCAATGGGTATCATTGTATGCTCATTATACAATATACTATTTAAGGCCAAACATACTCAATTATATTTGATTTCAGGTTGACTGACTAAAACGTTCAATTTCAGTTACAACACATATTGACAATAAATTGGGCCAAAAACTTCAAATTTGAAGCAATATTAGGCTAAACAAAACAATGATTAATTAATTAAAATTACTTATATGTAATAATTAAATATTTAAGTATAAAAAATAGTAAAAAACATAATAAACTTTGATTCTACAATGAATTTCTAACCTACTATTATTACTCTAGAGTTTCAATCATGATACGGGAGCGTTAATGATTCATCCAGATTTGATTGATATGTAACAAAATAAACTCGTGCGGAATAAAGTATATATCGAAATGAATGTTGCAGAACTTTTCGAGGTAGCGGAGTTGAAATTTATGCGAGATGACGTGCTCCTTCGGGTGAACACACTTTCCCCCTTTAGGTGCATAAAATATTCAGCAGTAACATCCGAGGATATGCTTCCCACTAAACGAATCACTGTAGTTTCAAACTTGTCGTTAATGACGTAAATTAGGTTAAGAGCACTACCCAAGTGGATGGATTGGATGGAGGTGCATTTGCCTCGACATTTTTTTCCATGGCTATTTATAAAAGGTCTGTACTTATATGTACTTAGTACTTAGTTATTTAGTTTTCTACTATATTAATATGTATTTTATATTACGTTAACGAAATTAAACAAAAAAATAATAAATTTAGTTTGTTAGGGTAGTAAAATTTGTCAATAAATATATATTTTATGTTGGAAATTTAAAAGATAAATAAATATATAGTGACAGAATAAGTAGTTGAATTGGCTAATATTGACAAGTATGTGTTCTCTTTGTCAGCTTGGTCAACAAATTCATGATGCAGCTTTGTATATGTTACTACAGGCTGTTCATCTTATTAAAGGTAGCTTGTAACTATAAATTGCATGTCCAAAAATATGTTCCACTTATTGTCAAAAAAAAAAACCATTCATCCTCCCACGCGAATCAATTATTCCGCAATTTCTTCTGTAGCCGCTAACGATAATCCAATCTCTGGGCACTAGCAATCAGGGAATGAGTCGTCAAATCCCCATCCAATAAATACGATAGCCATCGCAATTTTTTACCAATTAATCGGGACCCCGTTCGTGATCGATCACCACTGGAAAACATAACCGGAATGAGACATGCAGAGTGGACAAAAAAAGGCAAAAAGTTGCCGCGTCACGCTTGGAAAGTTCCCTCCATTTGCATACCCCGCTGAGACTTTTAACAAATTCTTAATAACGCTAACACGGGTTTTCACGACCCACCTTTTAACACGCTGAATTTCTTCGCCGGTGTACATAAAATTAACACTTCAATTACGATTATTAAGATTACTGAAAATTTGCTTCAAGAAATTTTCTGAGAAATATCATAATTTTTACCTATTTTTTAGAAGTGCACTGAAACCATTTATTTCTTTCCCATGTTATCAAATTTACAAAGACGCCAACCACAGAAGCCCTTTTATGTGTGCTGTTTGTAGCATATACTAGAGAAGTCGAAGACCTAAGACTAAGAAAAAAGGGGAGACAACATTACATGGATTTTATCGTATTGTGACCTCAGCGCAGTGGCCCCAAAGCTATTCTGACATCTCCATGCAGATTACGTCAAGTTTTTGCGGACACACACAGACACATACACACACGCGCGGATCGGGCAGAAGGGCCTCCGGCTTATTTGCATCCAGGACCATTCGAAGATTTCCAGACGGAGGAATAACGGGGATCGTTTTATTGCTCCCGTTTCCAGTTTATTACCGGCAACGGGAATCCATCTGCGGACTGAACGTGAATGTTTTTATTTCGATTCATCGGGAGAAAATAGTGTCGGAGTGAAGTAGTAGAAGGAGGAAGTCGTTACGGTTAAGTTTCATACTAGAAACAGTTCCCAGAACTAAGATTTCAATGAATGAAAGTGTTACATAGTTATGTATTAGTTAATACATTGAATATTCCTTCATTAACTTCAGTTAAATCAATAGTTGCAATTATGTAACAAATAGAAATTTCTATAAATAGATTTTAAAAACCTTTATGCAAAATTATTGGTATTATCATGGAAGGACTCTTATGACTTTGTTTTATAATTGTATTCCCAAGTTATAAAACAAAGACATAAAGAGCCCTTCCATGAAACTACCAATCATACATTAGGGAAATCTATAGCGCATATGAGAACAAAATACTTTTTAATCCGTTCGTTTGGGCTATCGATCATAAATCTTATCGATTTTACTTTAAATCCTTTTCCATCAAAAATCTTAATTGCATCTTTAATAACTTTCTAATCCTCCCCATTTCACTTTTTTTTTCTTGTATATTTATGAGGAGCGGAGTTGAATTATTCCGAAAGGGATGAAAAAAAATGCGGCGATTACGAAAATATGCAAATGCTTAGCAATAAAATATGAAATAGCAACTTAGGAGGAGGAAATAAAACCTCGAACGCGAATGAATTCATCAAGGCGGTGGAGATAGAGAGGGCACGATGCGGAATTTTAATACAGATGTGCACTGCGAAAGGGATGGACGGATTCTTTTTTTACTGTCCGCGCAGAATATTCTAATCTAAATTATTTCCATTTAAATGAGCGGTTAATCACTTTAATCGTCTTAAAATATTCATTTGAATTAACTATTTATATTCACTTGCATTCATATTTCTAATCTAATGGGGATTAATTGAAATAAATTGATTTTAGGTTAGTATTAATTGAAAAGCAAAAGTAGGTGTTATATGTTTACGTGCTTTTGGAGGATTTAAACAAAAATTTATATGGGTATCTACAAATAAGAGCGAAAATATAATTAGCAGTAATGAAATTAGTTGAACACTTTTATAGATATTTGTATGAAAAATAATTCTTATTAAGAACTAACCACTCTGCCCCTAAATAGCACCTGCCAATGTACAAGATTTAAGAATAAGTCTACTGATAGTTATAAAACTTTAGGAGAATGATTTTGATACTGAACACCGAGCTGAGAAAGATGCTTAACCTGAGAAACGCTACACAGAACATTGTAAATATTGAGTCAAGTCAATAAATCATACGCAAGGGTTGAATGTAAGATAAATTATAAGAGTATGTTGATTTGATTAATTATTTAAATATTATCTCATAGAAAATAACTCTTAGAAAACTATAGAGTATATTAAAAGATTTGGTGTAAGGCCAACGGTGGTAGAAAACGACTAAAATACAAATAATATTTAGAAGGATCAAGCAGTTACGATCTATTTTGAATCTCATCAGCGTGGCAGAGTTAAAGACTGGAAAACAGAGTTTTACTATGTAGGAGAGAATAATTCAATAATTTCATATTATTTTATTTTATTATCGCTATTGACACTTCATTGCAAATTTTGGTGTTATCTACTCAATTTAGGGACAATCTACGTCACCTTAATACTTTCTCTATATTTGCATAATTAATCATTTCAATGATTGATTTAAAATTTATTTTAAGTATCAATTCCTAAAGTGAATTTTATCCCGACGCAAAGCCTGCAGAGAAATTTAAAACTTTTGCCCTGGCGCACCCCTAATCAATTATATTTTCCCTAGAACAGCTTCACACGCTTTCAAAAGTTTCACCTCAAACGTTGTTATTTTTTTCACACATGTGCGGTTTCACGTTTCCCATTTTTTCTTCACTTCCATCGTCAAACCACCCATGAACGCATTATACTAAAATCCATCACATCGATGACAACGAGGTGTATTTTTTTATTTATACAGCACCGGCGGTAAATTTAGACCGATTACACGAAATTTCACCCAATTACGTAACCGAAAATCATCTGTTTACTCGATTCCATCGAATATGCATTATTTAAGCTGGAGTTGTTTATGGTGAGCATGGGGAAAGTCTAGAAAAAAAAGAAAACGATACGAAATTGGTATAATAGGGCGGGTATAATGGGCCTTGTCGAGGGTACAGGGGAAATATAAACAGGTAAATTATAGGTTTTTCTAATAGGGACTACCGTACAAACATGTAATAAGGATGACGA
This sequence comes from Ontholestes murinus, assembly GCA_963969525.1. Classification (NCBI taxonomy): domain Eukaryota; kingdom Metazoa; phylum Arthropoda; class Insecta; order Coleoptera; family Staphylinidae; genus Ontholestes; species Ontholestes murinus. Next base: position 31,606,063 of record OZ018395.1, on the reverse strand, counting down.
TTTATCACTGTTTGCTTTCCTTTCTAGATATGTTGTTGAAACTGGATTGAAATCGATGAAGGTTGTTATTGATTATTAGAAAGTTTTATTATTATCATTTTATGAAAATCATTTAATTTTATTATATAAGTTAAGAGTGCTTACTCATGAGCAGAACACTTTCATTTAGCAACAAAAAATTTTATATACCGAATTATGATGAATGCAATAAAATTCCTTACTTCACTTATTATTTTTATTAATACCAGATGTACAATTCGAGTATTACGTACTCATTGTCAATGGTTAATAAAATACCTAATGTTGAATTATAATGTTAAACTATTAAAATATTATAGGCATACTTCAAATATTCATTGCTATCTGTTATGTTATGTTTCATAAAAAAACGTTTAACCTTAATTTCAATTAAGTTTTATTTTAATTAGGTTTAATTTAATCTCGTTAATAATGCACAATACATATAAATTATTCGTAATAAAAAAATTACATCACTTTATTTTTGTTTTGATTACAGTTCATTGGAACTCATTAATATATTTAATATGTCACTAGGTAAAAAAAGATTTAAAGAAATACAAATATTTCAATTGTGGTTTATTTAAATAAAACAATTAAATAAACTAGTTATTATTATAAATTGAAAATATATTGTTTGCATACAATTAATTTAAACGCAATTTATATTATTTTCAATTCGAAATAGCAAGTATTGTACACGCATTTCTATTAATCAATATATAACAGTTAATAATTTGAAAACCTACATGAACACAAAACAATTTCAGTGAATAAAGAATGTACGTTTTCCAACTAATTATGATGAATATCTATAATTGATTGATTTATCGGCCCGGGCACGATAAATTTAAGCGATTAAAAACCCAACCAATTGTGATAATTAGTGGTTTGTTCGTTTGTGTAACAACTCGAACTCAAACTCTATCAATCAAACTGAGTGCGTTCGTTGGCAACTATAATGGAGTGATATGATTTGAAACTGTCAAATTAATTACGGCCCATTTACCGATTGTCAACGTCAATCTGCTAATTGTTGATAGTTTGGGTAATGTAGGCGAGCACGTCATCTGAAACACTTACTTGCTACTCGGCTTGCTCATTATGTTGATGAAGAACTGCGTATGGAAATTGTTAACGTACCTGAAACAAAATATAAAATAGCATTAATTTTAAATAATTAATTAATATAAAATATATCAGTAAAGAAACACTTATGTATATTGCAACTGACTTATTTAGTTATTCCGTTGTTATTTATTTATTTATTACATCTTTTTCCTCGTTTCTAGCAAACAAAATTTTCCAAAATATTACAAAATTAGAAAATATATTCAAAATTTTTTCCGACTTCACTTCTTTGACGAATCTTCCACTCAAACCCAATTAATTAATTAATTACAAAGTCTAAGTTTTCCCAAAAATCTAAACAACATTATTTCCATTACACTAAAATTTAATCATATTTCTCCAAACATAAAGCATTTCCTATTCGTTTTGTTTCATCAATAGTTTGCTTCTATTTTTGTTATATATTAAAAATAAATTAATATTAATTACATTAAAACAAGCGTTTTGTTGTATTAATAATAATAAGCCTCATTGTTGTACATTTACGAAATATTTCGTATTTTAAAATTACTAAGACAGAAACGTCCAATGAAATAGAATAGGAATTTAGTATTATTATTAAATATATTAACTACAAGGCAAATGACTTCATCATTGTATGAGATTTTAAAGTTAACTTATTGAAAAAAACCTTATTTAAAGTTTCAATTTAATGCAAATAATATTTAATAATAAATTCAAGATATTTAGTAATACACATGCCTTAATTACTGTGTGTACATAAACTCAATTAAATGCTTAAATAATTTATCTATATACTTGCGTATAAACTTCTTAATAATATTATCTAAAATTATAAAACAACAAACACATCTCAACTTACATATGACATGCACAATTTTATATCTAATCACTTTCAGATAAATACACGTGCTACAGCTTATTTTTTTATAATAAATAATATAAATAATTTAATAGCCCAACCTTGGCATTTCCTAAACAATAACTACTATAAATGTCAAAACCCATAATGAGATGTTATTAATAATATAAGAGTACTAAACAATTTCAAGTAAATTCTAAGCGTTGACAAAAAATATAGAAATAGATAATATAAAGGGAAAATTGTCATAATTCCAAAAACATTGTGGAACAGTTATGCAAAACAACGATTAAAAACCTTCTGATTTCTTTAAATTGTAGATCCAGAGCATTTATGTAAAAAAATGAATTAAAAGAGAAGAAAATGTGAAGAGAACAATTCTAGTATTAAGTATGCATAATATGCTTCTTTAGAAAAGTCAGATAATAAATAGGATAACATGTTAAAAAATTCAAGATGCCTTTAAAAAATGGTGATGTGTCCATCATAGTACTTTCCCTATATTTTTCTCGAAAAATATGAGATTTATGCAAAAAGGCTATTCTTAATAATTTATTCATTTTTTAATTCTCTACAATTATTTGTTATATAAATTTCATGTAACTCCAACAGTTAATTAGCAATTGTCAAAAAATATCTAAATTTTCAGTTTTTATTTTTTTTCTCAAAAGTTAAAAATTTTATGAAAAATATGTTTAAATAAAACTTGTTCAGTTTTTTATTCTCTTTAACTTTTGTTTGAACCATTTTTTAAAATTTTTCATATTTAGAAAAATATTACCAAAAAACAAAAAAACGTCTCGAGTAAACATCCACTTCCGGTCTACGAATGTTTGCCAAAAGCTTTTCAGTTCCAGTTTTTAAAGATAAAACCTTAAGTTTAAAGTTTCATCTCAATCGGATTATTAGTTTTTGAGATACAGCACCCACCGACAGACAGACAGACAGACAGACAGACAGACAGACAGACAGACAGACGGACAGACAGACACACACACAGACACAAAATTTTTTTTTCCAGAAATTAGTGCAATGGACTCAGGGGACCTCAAAACGGATATTTCCGCAAAAAAAATTTTTCAAAAAAAAATCACGATCACAATACTTCCCCTATATTTCATATAGGGAAAGTAAAAAGTACTATTTTTAAATTATGGAAAAATAAGAAAATGGGAGGCGATCCTTTAAAGTAACAAGCTCATTTATACACATACAAATACACAAATAACACGGTGGAAGGACCACGTGGTCGATAGCCAGATACTACTACTACTACTAAGAAAATGGATTATAGCAATAAACCTTTAGAAAACGGATCAGAGACGATAAACGACGAAATATTTAAAACTTATGGACACCTTCAATCATATTTAGGAGAACATTTACTACGTTAAATGAAATTCTGAACCCAGAGTTGAAGAAACATTTTCATTTTCAGATAATGTAATGTATAAAATCATTAAAATAACTCATGGATAAGTTGTTCAAAAAATATGAGAGGAATCAATAGCTCAAAAAAATTCTAAATGCATAAAAGAAGAAATATGAAAGAAACAATTTTAAATTTCAGAAAAAATGTTTCAGAAAATTGAAGGAATTTAAGACAATTTTAGGTGTTTAAAAAGTACTCGACGAACTATGATATCAAGGAACAAATTAAATGATTAAATTGAAGAAAACTAAACGAAGTAATATTAAAATGTATATAGAAATTTATACGCGAACTATAAAAATGATTTAACTTTTAGAAAAGTATCATAGAAATGCAGAAATCATAAAAAACTTAAAAGCTATGATAAACTAAAAAATACAAAACTATGAGAGGCTTCAACATTGAAGAAATTTAGGAAAATTCTTAAAACATAGAAAGAAAATTCAATGAAGATAAACGAGAAAATATCTAAACACTTATATAGATATCCTTACGATAATTTTAGTCAATTTTAGATTTAACAATTTCGAAAAATATCCAAGAAAATTATGGAAAACAAAAAAATAATAAAAAGTTAGTAAAAAGACATGACAGGATTCAACAAATTAAGGAAAAAATGTTTTAAAAAAACGTACCATAATAGAAATAAGCAACTTCAAAGAAATTTTGGAAATCATGACAAATGTCGTTGTAGAACATTAATTAAGAATTAAAAAAAAAACATTTCGTAAATCTACAACAATGAGTCTTATTTATATAATTGAATATCTGATGAGATATTAGCAAAAGAAGTAGTTTTTTCAATAAATGATTTATTTTGTAGTCTTAATAAGACTCATTGATGTAAATTTACGAAGTGTTTTCGTATTTATAAATTATTTATCATTGTTACTTGATAATATTGTCACGTTGTATTATTTAGATTTACTATATCTACAAGTTATATACCATTTTTCCAATATTTATGTCTGATTAAACATAGTGAATATACAGGGTGGGCCAGATTCAAGTTTCTTTTTAAAAATGCAATAATATGCACAAAATTTATTTTTTTACATGTATTATGGCTTTATTAGAAAGAGAAAACATTCCCATTAATTATAGAACACAACATCATTTGAGTGGTTGCCTCGTCTGGCTTCCTAGTAGTGCATTCTGTCATTCCAATTTTCCAATACCTTGATGATTTCGGGCTATAACTCACGGATTTCTTGGATGATATTGGCCTTAAGTTTCTGAATTGTTGACACAACATCAGTTCTTCACGGTTCCCCACAAAAATAAATCCAAAGGGGTCAAATCGCAGCTCTGAGGCGGCTTATTGACATCACCAAGACGGCTGATAACACGATTTGGAAATTTGATGCACAAAAGATCGATTGTGGCATGGGCTGCGTGGAATAGCGCGCCATCCTGAATGAACTAGGGGTCATCTAGATCCATGTCTTCAATTTCAGTAAAAAAATTCGCATAACATGGCTCTGTAAAGCTCACCATTGCCTTGTTCCCAGCCGCATTTTCGAAAAAAAAAATGCCCAATGATGCCATCACTTTACAATTCGCACCAAACTCTCAATCTCTGTGATTGCATTGCCTTCTCCACAATAACCTGCGGGTTTTCTGTCCCAGGGTGCGTCAATTTTGTTTGGTAACGTATCCGCTAAGATGAAAATGTACTACGTCAGAAAAAATGCTTTCTAAATACTCACTTTGGAAATAAGTTTGGAATATTTCTTAACGTTTTTGAAGCGTAAATCGATTCATTTCATACCGCGGAGGTATGATAATGACTTTCAGTCAAGATTTCGAACGAAAAAATGCTGTCAGTATCAAAATAATCTATGATTTAAAAAGAAACCACTAGTTGGCCCACCCTATAGTGTAAAACAGAATATTTTGGAAAATGCATAGAACGAAGTAGAAAAAGAAGCAATCTACAAACCTCATTAAAAGTTACTAAAAGGTATGAAAAGATGAAAGAATGAGAGCAATAAATAAGGTTAGGACTTTTTTAATTATAAGAAATATATGAGAAAGTCAACTAAAGAAGTGAACTTCTCGGAAAAGATTTTAGAAAATTTATGTAAGATAGACGATAGATAAAACTATCGTCTGAAATTTTCAGAAACAGTGTTCGAAAAAATATTGGAGATTTGATTTTAGAATTAAAAATAGAAAAGTGATTTTTGTGAAAGAGGTAGAAGAAAATTAGAGAAAAACAGTTTTAAAATTATACTTGTAAAAAGGTTCTCTAAATTTTAGATATAATTAAAGAGGAAATATTTAAAAATATAAATGACAGAAAATATAGCTACAATAGATTAAACAACATTAAGAAAATTCTGAACTCAGAGATATTTATTATATATATTTGAGTTTATAGAGAGGAACAATGAAATGTTATAAAACATTAGAAATCAGTTTTAGACCATAAGTTATTTTTTTTTATAGAGGATTACAACAATTTTGAACACCAGTAAAAAATATGAAAGCGTTAATTATAAAAGTACTCCTTTAGAAAAAGTTTGAAGAAAATGAAACAAAGATAAACGAAGAAGAAATCCATTAGTTATATTTACTTGAAGAACTATAAGAGGATTAAATAATTTCTAGGATTTCCTGAACTCTTAAAAGAAGTCATCTATACAATTGAAGAAAAGATTTTAGTAAGTGCAGAACATATGAAGTATGAAATAACCTTGTAAAAAACTATTTGACGGAGAAAGCAATTCATAAGTTAAAAAATAGAAATTGAATAAAAAAACACGAGAGTCAAATATAAAATTAAATCAATATACGATTAACTGTCAAAAAATTATACATATCTTTTAAGTTACAAGAAGAATTAGAAGACGAATAAATAATTTAAAAAAAAATCTGAACATCCATCTACGCATTAACGACGAACGCCTTATAACTGGACAAAACAAGGCAGAAAAACCTCCGGTCGATAGCCTTTTGATGAACTAACTCACTAAAACATCATTCATTATTTAAATGTAAATATGTATAAAGTTTCATGAAAAATTAAGAAAATCTATAAGGATACAAAAAACTTCTATTCTAATTCTAGAAGAAAATATGAGAAAAACTATTAAAAAAGAGGTTTTATATAATTCATAGAAGATACACGAGGAAATATTAGAAAACATCTAAACGCATAGAAATATAATAGAAGGCAATGTTTTTTTAAATATACGTATACAAATATTTTATGAAAATGCGGAAAATATGTTGTATTCCCAACATGACCTACCCTACTATCCAGTTACCATCCCATTATACTCCTCCCAATAATAGGTAAACTCTTCGAATTCCTTATTAAACAAAAACTCGTCCAATTCGCCAAAAACCACATACCCGAAAACCAGTTTGGTTTCCTTGTCCAAAAATTAACCATTCTTCCTCCATCCATTTTAACCTACAATATCCAAACCAATCACATCAAATACATAAAACAACAATTCCTTTTCTTAATGAACAAAAGACATTTGATTCGGTTTGGCATATTGTTCTTATATATAAGTGTTTACTTCTGAAGAAGCCACAGTGTGGAGAAACATATGTAGTGTTTAATAAACCAAAATTTGAAAATCAAACAATTGCGTTATCTCAATATTAAGTATGGATTTTCAACACCTAAGTGCCTCATCAATTACTTCTGAATATACCACGTCATTTACTGGTTACCCACGGCCCCACTCTCCAGGGTAATCCAATCCTGGTGTTTCAAATGGCCTATGAAAGTAAACACTTCCAAATCCAAGATATTTATTCCCCAACCTAAATACCTAAGCGTCCTTTTTGATTCCAAACTTTCCCTTATAGCCCAGGCACAATCAATAAAATCCAAAATTAAAACAAAAGCTCGCCATTTTCGTGCGATCCTATTTAACCAAATCCGTCCTCCCACTCTCCAGTACTTACCAAATTAAGAGATCTCATTAACCCCCTATACAATACTTCTAATGTTCTCCTTTACGAAACCACCCAAGTCACAATATCCAAACGAATAAAAAGCCTTAGTGTAAAATTTGCCACCAAGTTTAGAAACGAAATATCTAGAAATCCTTAAAATTATTAGAACAACCAGACGACGACTAAATAATTTAAAAAAATGTGAACTAATATAGAAGAAATTAATAGATTCGCATGAAATAATTCAAAATATAGAAAATATTAAGAAGAAAATTCCAGAAACCTCATGAAAAATTAATAAATTAGTAAAATCTTTAAGAGGAATCCATAAAAAAATTATATAATTAATAGAACATATTTAAAAAACTAAACACAGAAATATTATTAAGGGAATATTTTTTTTAATTATACATATAGAAATATTTTATATTATGAAAATGCAGAAAATATCTTAGTAGAGAATTATTAAATAATGTAGAAACCTTGTAGAAAATTCACTTAAAACTGTAAAAGGTTATGACGATGAGAGCAATCAATAAGTTCAAGTAAAGTTTTAAATTCCTCAACAAGATATGAGAAAGACAATTATAGAATTAAAACAAGAAACAAGTAAAAGGCTTTGAAGAATTCACGTAAGATATATAATATATTTATGTTTTATCTTTTATTCTTTTATTGAAATCTTGCTCTTTTGAATAAGTTTAGAAACAGTTAGAAATTATTTAATCTTAGTCTTATAATTCTTCTGGTAATTTTTAAATGATTAATATAACTTTATTTAAAAATATAGAAATTTATTAAAAATACTAAAATAATTAAATCATTTGTAAAATTTTCAGAACTTATACAACCTTCAGAATTAAACTTAAATAAATAAACAAAAATATAGAGAATGTTATGGAAAAAACCTCTACACAGGAGTAACAAATATTAAAAAAATCTGTAAAATCTATAAGTAACAAAAAGTTAGCTATAAAAGATTCAATAACTTTAAGAAATTCTGATTGCCCAGAAATATAATAAAGCAGATTCAATTTTTTAATTTCACCTACAAAATATACTTTATTTCATGAAGAAGAACGATGAAATGTTACAAACACCATTTTCTATCAGAAGAAACTTGAAACTTTTTTTGTATACTAACTGTAGATAAATACTATAGTAACAATGGAGAACAAAATAATGTTTTAGCAAATTCAGAGAAAATATTACAACATTCATAGAAGTAATGAGAGGATTAAATAATTATAAGAATATTTCAAACTTCTAGATTTTTGGAAAATCCAAAGGAGTTAAACATATAAATTCTACATAATTAAAGAATACTGGAGATACTATACGAGTTTCTGGAAAATTAAAAAAAAACAATATTTAAAAAGCAACAGTGAAAATAAACAAATTTAAAAATTGTAATATGGGTTTTTGTAAATTTTGAGAATGTGTCATATTTATATTATACAAAATAAAAAATTGCTACAAGGGTTTTCGAAAAATTCATTATAAATTAGTTAGGATTTCAACATTATTTTCTTACATACATTTGAATTAAAACACTTGCTATTTTCTTATGTATCCATGATACTTTTCCATCAAGTATGTAGCAGAGAAAGTCTACGGAATTTGAAAATGAGTAGTTAATGCTATTCAATTTGATGCTCTATAAAATGTTTGTATGTTTTATTCAATTAAAGATGTTTTATTCTACATGGTAAATTTCATTTTTGTAATAGCTTTTTTTAAATTTATTATGTATATTTGTTTTTCTGGCATTGTATTTACTGTTTTCTAGATTAATGTTTAGATAATTTGCTCAAATGACTAAAATGTAGTTTATAATTTCTTTATATTCTCTGTTGTTTGGTTTATTTTCCATTTATTAACATAATAAAGTAGTATTTTTTTTCATTAATTACTGCTTAAAATTGGTAACAACTGCGAATGTAATAATAAAATCTTCGCATTTTTTCTTACTATTTTTTTAATTTTTATGTCGATGTAATAATTTAATGTACTTATCACAAATTTAATTGACTTCAAATTCTTATATGGTATACAGGCGCCGCTCTGGAGGGTCTTTTCAGTTTACAAGATACGTGAGTCTTGAAGTCACAAACGAAACTCATAGTATATTTTCCCAACATTAATTGTATCTTAAGGTAGATGCATAATATATAATGAAGGTTTCAACCTATAACAAATAATTATAAAAGTCGTGTTATATTATATTATATTATATTTTAATAATCTAACTGATTGAAAATGTATCATTTACATAATTTGAACTTGTAATCATAGGTTCTCAATTACTCCGCCACTTTTTTCTAAAACTAAAGAATTGAAAGAAACTTTAAAATGTTGTCTTACTACTGCAAATTTAAACTTGAAGTTTGATACCGATCAGTTTGAGATCGAAACTATAGTCACAATATACAGGGTTTGTTAAAATCTTTACTTAATACTCAATACAATATTTAAGAACCGAAGAATTTGGTTAGTAAACTATTTCCTTGCGAATATTATAAAATGGCTAAATCTAATTCCTGTTCAGCTGACTTGAAGTATATTCAAGCTTAGAGGTACTTTTCCATAAGTTACCATACCTGCGAAATATTCTTCATATCACCTTTGAAATAATACTATAAAAATAACTCTAATCCAAGAAAAGGTTTTAGTAGCACGATTATATACATCCTCAAAAATTTATCAGATCATATTTGATTTTTTGATTTTTTTCTGGATTAAAAAAAAATATGTTTCGTACATACCACTAGTTGTAATTATCTCTTTCATTCTGTTCATAAAAAAATATTAAACATCTGCTGTAATCTTGTACCCATTAATTAAGACGATGGACTAGTTTGGAATACGATACCGTCTTCGTGTTTAATAAGTGTGTATTTGAATGTGTGTGGTATTGGAATATGAGAGTTTTGATGTAATCTGAATACACCTACAAGTATTCTTGCTGTATTATTATTTAAAATATCATCATGTACCACTATAATAAATATTCTCAATCCTAAATAGAGTTTCTACTATAAACGTAAAATGAAAAAAATCTTAAATAATTAAGAACAATCCTTATATAATTCATATGAATTAAATATAATTGTTAATTCGATTAGTCCTAGATAACTCAAAATGTTCCACTACACGTTACATGAGAATCTAATTTAAGAAACCATTATTAATTTTATGTTAGAAAATATTAGCACATTGTGTAATTCGAACGTTTAAATAATATTTACTTCCATTGATACGACCGAGATTAGTTATAAAAGATTTAATTGTAATAACAACTACACCATTTTATATTATAGTTTAACTACAATATAAAATGTAATAATTGATTTTTAAAAAGAAATAAATTGTATTCATTGTATACAATATTTAAATTAAAATCTATTTCTATTAGTTGAATTGAGTATCATTTAACATATAAACAAATAGAAATAATTTATGAATTGCAATGCAATATTTATTTTTACTCGCATAGATATTTTTATCAACCATCCTATTTTATATAAACATGTGTTTACTGTAAATAAATAAAAAAAATGTTAACGCATAAAGCAATTAAACATTTGCAGAATTGTTTATTCTACTATTTTATTTCGAATTAATAATAAAATAAATATTCTATAAGTTATTATAGAAGTATATAAATACTAACTTCATTGTATAAAAAACGAGTTTAACTAAAACTGTGCCTTGTTTATTTTCCTCACTTGTCCATTATTTCATTATTGTCCAACATTTACAAGCAACAACACAGCACAATCACAACACAATTATCACAAATAAATTGATAGTATTTTTCAATTACAAGCAAAACTCGTTTAACTGTTGAAAGCGACGCCGACTGACTGAATTACTGACAGCCGGCTGGGATTTTAAATCGTTGTGAGAATTTATTTATTGAAAAAAAAAAACATTTATGTTTTTGATCGATAAAAGGTTACCACTGATAGGTCATCTATAAATATAAAATAAAATAAAATTATTTGTTTGAAGCGAATATTAATACCACTTGGTGACAATAAAAGTTGATTACTTATAATCTGGAATAATAAACAGATAACCAACTAGCACAATTTTCGTATATTTATTTACGTCTTCAGCATAGTAGGATCCTTGTCCATAGGGCCATTTCCGGACCCCATATTTGGACAGTTGGCCCTAGCATGCAAGTGCAAACACCATCTTTTATCAGAAGAGACAGGTCACTCCTAAAGCCCGCATTGTGTGCAATATCCTCCAACGACCGCATTTCGTATAAGGGAATGGTAATAACGTGGCTATTACTTACTACTCCTGGTTCTCCCATCTTGGGCATAAATTTTCTGGACTGCAATAAAAACTGTCACGTGCTCCCAGAAGGAAAAAAAGGAAAATCTCAATTCCATAAGAAAACTTATTATGCAATTATTAATCCAATTATGAATAGTCATTGCATCAAGAAGCAACAATTATAGATTCTATCATTGATACATATGAAAGCAAACGAGCAGAGAGATAAGATGTAGTGGATTGATGATAAGCTCTTGAATTATTTACTTATATTAGCGCCATCTTTATGGAATTATTTACATATTTCATTTAAAATTAAATCAGAATATATACATTATCTTAAGCAAGGTAACACCAGTTTGCCTGTACAAATATACAAAACAAGATTGCGCTCGCGCTTTCTTTGACAAACACAAATCGTTTCAAATTATCATTTAGAAATGTTTCTTACTCTCGCATTTTTACAGCGTACTGTGTTAAATTTGTGTATTGCATTCATGTCACCGTGCTTGTGTGTTGGTGGCGTGATTTATCTACGGAAAACGATACGTGCCTCGCGCATATCTCCTCATATTTGCATGTACTGGTTATATGACAGTTACCGATAGCTGCAAGTTCCTGGTATCAAAAACAGGAACTAGGGCCATACATACTACTGCGCCCGTACATTACATCGGTTTTTGCCACATAGATAAATTAATAAGCGAGCTCGGAGAAGGTTGCGTTTTACACCACCTAGATAGGTTGAAAATATTAAAATTAATTTAAAAACAATCTAGAAATTATCCTTGTCTGTAAGGCAGTAAATAAAAATACATAAAATTATTTAGCTATAAAAAATATATAAAATTAAAGCAGTAATTATTTGAATAATTGTAATTAGTATATTGCAGTCATCATAGAAAAATACAAACTAAATCCATATCGCGTGGAAATCGATGGATTTCAGCAATAAGCTCCCGCATGCTGAATTAGTAACAATCGACACCGAAGCTGTTGTATTAAGGCAGGACGAAGGACCTCAAATACTAACTAGCTAGTGCGGGCAAGTTCAGTCGATGCTGTTTTTACAAAATACATGGTGATGTTCCAGGAAATTGGCCCTTCCACAACGTTTTGTTAGCACCACATTGAAACTATCGGTAGCCCACCAATTGTCTCTCCATACTGCTTAAGGTAGACCGTTTCGAAGCACTATGACAGGATAGAGCCCTACTGCCAACCATTAGGTTCGCCAACAACACCGCCATCTGCCAAGGAATCGGATACTCCCCAGCCTACATAACGTTTGGCAGGAACCTTAGAAGTCCATCATTGAGTCCGACTCTTTCTTCTCCGAGATTACCGCACAACTATTGAGACTGGTCAACTGTTTCTCCATCACACGAGAAATCCACGAAAAGATCGACGAAAAGCTTACTCTGACGAAAAACAACGTCTTGGCCCAAGTTACAGCTCCGGTGACCAGGTACTCGTGACAACCCAACCACTAAGCTCTGCTCAAATGAAGACGTCAAGCAAGCTGGCCCCTAAACGCAAGAGAACGTACATCGTACTAGGGCAGAAGGCATTTACATCGTACATTTTAACTAAGTAACTTTACTACAGATTTTTTAGTTTTCCAGCAATTATCTTTGAATTCCCCAAGTTTCTAGTATTTTCTAGTAATTTCTTATTCATTTTTAGAAAATATTTCACTTTTATTTCCTAAATCTAAAAGAAATATAATAGGTATTTGTTTAAGATTTCTAGAATTTTCTTGTTATTTCATTTTTTGCTGAAAATATTTCTTTTATTTAGAATTGAGTTTTTTTTTCTCAAATCGCGCATTTAAAAAAAAAGTTGTTTTCACATTTTATATTCATTCAAGAAAATTTTCTCCTAGATTTTAAGAATATCCGGCATTTTTATTCTAAATTACTAGAACTTTCTTTTTTGGATGAAAATACTTCAATACGTTTTTAATATTTGAGATTTGAATTTTAATTCTTGAGAAAAATTCTTCTGAATTAAAAACTTTTACTAAATTTTCATAATTATTACAGAAATTTCTCTATTACATTTGTAGTAAAGTTTTTGAGAACTTTCGAAGTATATTTTTTAAAGAAGTTTCTTCAGGGGCTCTTGTATATTTTATTTCTGTTGCTTTTAATTACTCGAAAATATTTAACATTTTATCTTATGCTGTTTTATCGAAAGCTTCTATCAATTTCAGAATTAAACATTTCTACCTAACTTTACTTAAATTCCTACAATTTCCATGCATTTTACTTTCACGAAATTATATATATATATATATATATATATTCTCTAGTAATTTTTATTTGTTTTTCCAGTATTTTTCTTTCATTTTTCATAATTTTTCTAGTATTTATCAGCAATTTCTATTCATTTTTAGAAAATCCTTCACTTTTATTTCTTAAATCTAAAAGAGTTATAATAGCTATTTGTTTTAGATTTTTTAAATTTTCATGTTATTTCAATTTTTTGACAAATATATTTAATTTTTTTTTTTTTCAAATCGCGATATTTTTTCTACATTTTAAATACTTTCAAGACATTTTTCCACTAAATTTCAAGTATAAATGGCATTTTTTCCTCTAAATTTCAAGAACTTTCGTTTTGTAACAAATATTTTTTTAAATTTTTGAGATTTGAATTTTAATTCTTAAGAAAAATTCTTCTGTATTTCAAAACCTTTATTAAAAATAATTTTCTTAAATATTTCAGAAATCTATACTACATTTGTAATAAAATTTTGGAGAACCTTTAAAGCAAATTTTTTAAATTGGAAACATTTTCTTCAAGGCTTACTCGAGAATTTTAAATATTTTATCTTATCCTCTCTTGTCTAAAGTTTTTTTAGAATTAAAAATTTCGAACAAACTTTTCTTCAGATTCCAGAATTTTCATACATTTTTCTTGCACGAATTCTGTAATATTCACCAGTAATTTTAATTTGTTTTTTACAGAATACTTCATTTTAAATAGCAAGATTGACGCGGAAAAGATGTCGCCATTAATTTAGAAGTGATTCAAGTCGGCTGTGACCTCGGGCACACTCGTCCAGACGAAGGGCAAGGGCGCGCCTGGATCATTAAAGCTCGCTTCCAGTTTGGTGAAGCAGAGGCCAAAGCTATGACCGCCAAAAAGTCTACAACCATGAAGGCGGCAAAATCATTTAAGACTGAAGCAAACAGTGGTGGCCGAGGCGGCGCCAAGAAGGCCGACGCGAATTTCAAGCATTCAAGCTGAAGAGGGCGAAGGCCGCTTCGAAAACCATTGCAAAGGAACCGCCTGCAAAAAAGAAGTAGTCGATGACCACCATTACTTTTTTATGGGAATATGTAACAACGGTAGGACCTGGACTCCCAAAAATTTTGTAGCTTTTTTCACATTTTTTCTTATGCTTTCTTATCAAATCTATCCATTTCAGAATTAAAAATTTCTACCTAACTTCACTTCAGATTCCTAGAATTTTCATGTATTTTTCGTCCACGAAATTTGTAATTTTCTCCAGTAATTTTAATTTATTTTTTACAGAATACTTCATTTTAAATAGCAAGATTGGCGTGGAAAAGATGTTGCTATTCATTAAGAAGTAAAGTAAAGGCATCTGCATTATTCCTAGAATTTTCATGTATTTTTCGTCCACGAAATTTGTAATTTTCTCCAGTAATTTTAATTTATTTTTTACAGAATACTTCATTTTAAATAGCAAGATTGGCGTGGAAAAGATGTTGCTATTCATTAAGAAGTAAAGTAAAGGCATCTGCATTATTCAAGCTCGCTTTCGGTTAAGGTCATCCGTGAAGCAGAAGTCAAAGCTAAAACCGTCAAACAATCTTCAACCACGAAGGCGGGAAAATCACCTGAGACTGCAGCGAAAAGTGGTGGCCGAGGCGGAGCCAAGAAGGCCGACGTAGGAGAAAAGAAACCCTCAACTGGAAAGGTAAAAAAAGCCTCATCCGCTACCGCTATTTCCGAGAAGAAAGTGACAAAATTGAAGGCGAAGTAGGCGTTCCTGTCGAAGCCCAAAAAGGCGACCAAGAACGGTCCTATGAAAAAACCCAAAGCGACCAAGCTAAAGAGGGCTGTTACCTCGAGGACCCTCGTAAAGGGCAAGGGCGCGTCTGGATCATTCAAGCTCGCGTCCGGATAAGGTCACCAGTGAAGCAGAGACCAAAGCTAAGATCGCCAAGAAGTCTACACCCACGAAGGCGGCAAAATCACCTAAGACTGCAGCGAAAAGTAATGGCCGAGGCGGGGCCAAGAACGCCTCTGCAGAAAAAAGAAATCTTTGGCAGAAAAGGCCTAAAGAGCATCATCCACCAACACTGCTTCCGAGAAGAAGGTTTAACAAAATCTACGGCGAAGCCATCATCCCCATCGAAGGCCAAAAATACTATCACCGTTATGTTTTTAATGAGTAAACATGTGAAAACGGTAGAACCTTAGAAGGAAAATAATGTCGTGGCTCCGGAACGTTAGGAAGTCGACAGGGATGGGGTTTAAAGATTTAATGAGAGCAACAACAATAGGAAATCATATACTGAAATAGTTGCCCACCTCCCCTAAGAGAGGCACTTACAGAAGAAGAAATAGCAAGAACTTTCTTCAAACCTTCTGAAATATTCCCATAATTTCAATTCCATTTCTTTGGTTTCTAATTTCTCGCGAAATTCTCACGTTATGTCTTGATCTGATTATATAACAGAAAATTTTAGAACGTTTTGTAGCATTTTTCTTTCGGATTCCTTGAATTCTTTGGTATTCTTTAGCAATTTCATTTGAAATTTTAGAAAATGCTTTAGTTTTTTTGCAATTTTATAGCAATTTTTGAAAAAAAATTCCTTCTAGAGTTTTTGTGTAACTTTTCTTTAAAATATTGTGGTAGACACGTCGGAGGAGGAAGTATTTTGTATCTTCAGTTCCAGCAGGTCGAATTTTGTGTGCTTTCCGTGTCCGGAGAGATTAGCCTGTCCATATTGATGCAGCCTCTTCGCCCCAAGCTGTAGTCTATGTTTAGAATTGCTACTCGTAAGATTCTTGGCCCACTGTTGTAAATATAGAAAATCATATGCTGAAATAGTCGACAACCTCCGCTAGGATAGACACAGAGGAAGAAATAGTAAGAATTTTCTTCAAGTGTTCTAAAATATTCCGATAATTTCAATTTCATTTTTTTGTTTTTAATTTCTCGCGAAATTCTCACGTATGATTTTATGCTATCTCATCAAAAGCTTTTACATAATTTTACAATAGAAAATTTTAGAGAATTTTGTAACATTTATCATTCGAATTCCTCGAATTGTATGGTATTTTTCAGTAATCTCTCTTTGAAGTTTAGAAAACTCTTTAGGATTTTTTGCAATTTTATAACAGTTTTGTTAAAAAGTTCCTTCTAGAGTTTTTGAGTAACTTTTTTTTTTGGTGGATTTTTTGGTCTGCAGTTCCAGCAGGTCGAAATTTGTGATCTCTTCATAGCTTTCTGTTTGAGAAGAGATTGGCCTGACGATAATGGTGCAGCCATTTTGTTCCGTGCTGGTTTCAATATAAGCTTTTATACATCGCGATATCGCAAATGCAATTTGCTCATGCGGGCGATGAAATAATGTTAAGAATCGTGGGAATGTAAGCCAAGAATAATCCGTGAGGTGTCGGCAGTCCCATTTCTATACTGTAATATTTTTTGGTGTTTGAGAAATAAAATTCCACACTATTAACGCACTAATAATTAATTCTAGATATAACATACACACTAACGGGCAGTTACCACTAGAATGGATGCAGACCGGATATAATAGGTACGCCTCGTTTTTTATATATAATTACAGAGGGCGCCGAAAACAATAATTCCTATTTACATACAATTTGTAATTAATTACATAAACATTTCAGAATTAGCTGTTAGCAAATTTGCTCCTGCCGAGTGTCTAACAGCTACTACTTTTTTGCCAGTACTTTCAAGGAGTCGGCAGTTCTTTAAGGCCTACGCATAGGGGTATAGCCAGAATTGGTACTCAAAGCTTCTTGGCCCACTGTTGTAAATATTTTGAAGACTATGTCACAAAACCACTTCCATAACAATATATTAACAAATAGCTACTTTTTGGCCGTTCCATTTCTTTCCTACACCAATAATTCCTTCGTGAGATTCGTAGTTAATTAATCGCACTTAAACCGGTTTCCTTCCCTATTCCACTCCAGAGTGATAGGTTCAGTGCAGACAATGCCGCGTGGTGCCACCATCGACAGTATTTAATGCGTGAGTTTGTTCTCTGACAGGAACCAGAACGCCTTGCAAAAGTTTTCTGAAGTTGTTCACGATCCTCTTCGCCCTGTGCACAGGATCGGATAAGTACTTTGTCGTCGTTTGATATTTTGCACCAACGACGTTATAAATAAAATATCTCTTCATTGTGCTCTATGTAATCATCATTTTTATTGCCTAGAAGCTTTTGTATCCCCCTAATAATTGTTTATTATTGTATAAGTACTAAAAACTTGCTTTACGAATATAATTCATCAAAGATTAAACAAAATAAATGTTGTGCAGACTGCTCAATTTGCAATAACATTCGAAATTTTGTCAATCTGTGAATGTATAAGCTTTGAGCTGTTTTGAGCTTCGATTCAGAATCTTCGATAATATACTTAAAATATTCACTGTATTCCTTCAGTACTAGTATTGTTTCGTAAGATCAAGTTTAATATGAAGAGTGGTTCACTTTAGTTTCTTTAGTAATATGATTTATATCTTTCATCCATAATCCAGTTTTAAGCAGGGAATGTGGTTTTATTATTCTCTGTTTAAGATATTTTAACATTATTCAGTTTATTATATAATTTGAAAATAATTTAATATTATTCCAACATTATTAAAACTATAGTTTTGATAATAAATCAATTAGGTATCAATTTCAACTGTAACACAAAATCTATGATCTATCAGTAACCACTATTTTCAAATGAAAAGCTCCTGTTCTCGTTTTATACCTCGCCGACTCAGCGAAGTCGGAAGGATTGTCAGAGCTGGAAAAAGTGCGTGTTCTCGACACGACATCGCAGCGATAAATCATCGGGAACAAATAGAAACACGAGTGTAAACAATTCCCGACTCTCCATATAAAATTCAGAATGGCGCTATGTATTAATTTTCGGACAGCGCCGGTAATAAACCGTATAAATATAAATCATATCAAGGGGAGTGTTCGGGGGTAGTTTTTCCGAACACACACTCGCACACACACACACACACACACCCCTCTTGTTTTTCCAAACATCGGAAGCGACATTTTCAGTGCAAACAAGCGCCATAATAAAAAATTACCGACACCCCGTTTTTTATTTGTCTACTACCTTTTTCAACACCCTTATACACGATATTCAATTACAGTTATAATAAAAGTCTGGCAAATAATTGTTGAAAACAATAAACAAATAGTTGTAATGGAATATGTTCCACCTGGTTTGTTAGACTAATATTCGAGTTTACCAATGTTTAGCATAATAATTAAATATGTTGATAAAATTGAATTAATTCTAGAATATTAAAAAGTAGAGAAATTAAAAGAGCATACATCAAATATTCTTAACAATATATCTATGGGATAACTGTGTAAACGAGCTAATCACATCGACTGTGTGAGAAGATATCAAGAAGGAAAGCCAGTTTATGAGTTATTGATATACAGGGGAGAAAATCATTTAATATTTTTTTAATGTGGATAGGCTTTAAATAAATAAGACAGTTGGTTCATGTATATTTACAAAATGTAAACTTATAATCAAACAGATATATTGGATAAAAGTCAAGCTTTCGAATGTGATGTATGCATTAGTTTTTGACGAAATACACTCTGGATATTTATATACAGATAAACTTCTTTATTGAAGATAGGATTAAAATACGACATAACAAATATTATTGTTCCTCTTCTTGGCTATCGTCTTTCAACCTGGATATTTATATTTTGTCGTAAATAACAGAGTATTATATTACGATTTGTATTTATGAGCAACCGAACAATAAATCCAGACTAGATAATTATTTGGACCAGGTTTTAACAAAAAGACTGACGCATTTATGAATATCCATATAATATATTTGGAGTTAACTCCAATGCAAATTTTTAAATTGGCTGATGATTTCATCGCCACGGGAGAGGGCATTATAGTGCTGCTCCCATGATGCAACCTGTGGTTTTCGTAATAATTTCGACAGAACATAATTCCTTCAATACAATAGATTTTAAATATAGACATTAAATGATGAGTCGACTTTTGTGCATATTTTCACGTACCATTTGCATATTAGTCATATTGCAAAATTATACAATGAGTGTTGTACCATAATTATATTCCGAAAATTGTATACAAATAATATTTCAATTACATTAAATAAAAACGTAACAGAATAATTATATAAAATAATAAAATGTATTAGTCTTTACGTTGTAAAAAATTAACTACGATTTATTTAAATGTTTCCGTGTTTTTCTTAATTATTAATTATATTAAATGTTTAATTGTTAATTGAGCACATTCGGTATATAGAATTTAGTTTCATTCGATAAGATTAGTGAAAATAAATGTTTATAATTATTACCAGAACGTAATAATTTCAAAATTTAACAAATTACCGGCCGGCGTTGCAGCGCACAGGAAGCGAAACGTTCGCGTTTCGCTCGCATCCGGAGCGTCCCGACGCCAACATGCGGACGCAATTAATATAAAATCGACGCCCGTTACCCCCACGGCCGCCCTCCGGTCCCCCGGACGCCAGGAATTAATACTCCTCTTCCTGATTTATATTAAGTTTTCGGACTTTATTCCGGAGCTTGAGGTTTCCCATGGTATTTTTCATTAAGGGAACCGACCCTCGGCAGACTCCGTTCCTCTCGACCCCAGTTTTAATTCCGATAATTAAATATCTCTTTTCAAAAAAGTAAAACTTGTACTGTACAATAATAATAATGATCGTTTAAATGCAATTGTTTTTAATTTCCCATCCCACAATGTACTTTAGCCATTAGTAAAAAAGCTAGTAAATTAACCCTTTAATATAACGCATCTTAACAAATTTTACATTCCCTAAAATACTAATATCCTATCGAAATATAAAAAACCTTCAAGAACAATGCATCAGATAATTTGGTTGATTGAGTTACGTGAAGATCAAATTAATTTGACGAATAAAGCACTATTAACCTTTCTTCACAATTTTATTTGTTACCAAATGTACATTTCGGACACAAGGTGACCATTATCAATGGATTGGCACTTAACCATTGATTGAAAGTTAATCAATGATTACCGGAAAATCGGTTTGCACCGTAACTTAACCACGATGAAAGTACCCCAAAAACGTCTAATATTTAACTAGCTGATTTTGGCCGGTTAACGTGCCAAGTACGTAGCGACTAACTTCAGCACATTTATAATCGTGAAGTTATTTATGTACATTTGTCAGACTTTTTTCTTATATATAGGTTAAGATCCAGACACGCCACTGTTGTCAATTGTACGGCATAAAAATACCAAAAGTAAAAACCCTATAAAAACGTGTGCTCTCTATGTAATTACTCTGTGATCGGTGGTTACTTAATCAACCGACGGTGCAACAGAAATACTCGGGTTAAAGTTAATCAGGATTGGTTAATCGACAAATTTAACCAGAGCTGGTGCTAGTGGCTCCAAGTCAAGAAAGGATAGAAAGACCGATGTTTTATAATTCTATTACATGTTTGTCTGAATGAAGATGCTATTTTCTCTTTCGAGAAAAAGAAACGCACAATACAAATATGAAAAATACCAAAATTTTAAACAACAAAAAAAATGATTTCCTACACAAATTTTATGAAAACGTAGTAAAAGATTTTCTTAAGTATTTTTTATATTACATGGAATTATAGTAGGGTATGTAAGGATACCTTTATTTTTTAATATATTCGTTCCCAAACATGATGAAAAATCCTAGAATCTATTTTAAAAGAAAAGGTTAATGACTTTCTTAATAATTCAATCCCAGAATACCAATTTGGTTATAAATTCAAACACTCAGCCATTGTCTATTGTCAGCTGGCACGACTGAGAAACAAACACTCTGCCATACTTTTTTTAGATATTCAGAAATAATTGGATTTAATTTTGTAAAAAGGCCTACTTCATAAATCACCACATCTAAAGCTTCCATTCTACTTAATGAACTTAATACATAAATTCCCCTCTAATAGATCACTTAACATTAAAGTAAATAACTATATTTTATCTAAATTTTATCCCAACTAAGGCCTTCCTTATGGCTCTTCCTTTTATCTCCCTTACTCTATTATAAAATTCATAGCAATAGATATTTGCAAACTTTTTTAACTCCTAAAAATATGCCCTACAGTTTCCAGATACCACATTAAATGCTTCCTTAATAATACAAATAATACTTTCCACAAAACGTCATAGATCAACTATGGTATGGTTTAAAAGATTGAGAATCTATAAAATAAATAAATCGAACCAAAACACAATGACTAATCCCATTCAACTGATTTTTTTTCAAAATCCTCATTATTAAGCATTAATAAAAAGATATATCCTCCTTCATAAGCGTGTAAATATCTTAGAACCAAACCAAACACAAAACTAATTTTAAATCCTACACCCATATAATAAAAAAACAAGATTTCAGCAAGGGCAAGATATTTAGGAGGTCTTATAAGGATATGGGGATATTTACTTAAATGGCTGCCAAAATATATAAAGCCATATGATGGAATACTGTCCAATTCTCCTTTTTTAAATCTCAATATTAACAATCCAAAACATTACAGCTGAAAACACCCGCACTAAGCTACGATCCCTCCATAATTCATCAAATATTATCCCTCATGACTTCACAAATATTAACCCTATATATGATCGCCTAAATTACCTTTCCACAAAAATAGCTTCAAATCCGTTTAATTTAACTATAATCTTTGAACGTTACTGTTTTTGAATTGTTATAATCATTCTAAATATATATATATTACGGACTGAAAGATTTACAGATGTTATTTATTGTAACAAATAAATAGATATATCAAGATATTGCTAAACAAGAAACTAGTGAAACGTTTAGGTGGCACCTTTGTGGTGATTTCTGGACTGACTGTTTACCTGGAGAGTTTAATATTCCTCCGTTTATCTTTCTCCAACTGCGGTACGCTGATGAGATCCAAAATACATCGAAACCACTCCTTTGCTGCTGTCGACAGGGAATAGTAACTAATGTTTATATTATTATTATTATATTTGTCACTGTTGACAGTTTCCTATGATTTGTCGGTGGTTATCTACTTAAACAGGGATGTAGTACTAAGCTTAGACAATAGATGGCACCTTTATGGTAATATCTGATGGTTTACCCTGAAAGTCAAAAGCTCCGTTATCCTGTCCCTAACTGCCCTACGCTGATGAGATCCAAAATAGATCGAAACCGGAAGAATAATTATATAGATATATGTACAAATAATGTCAATAAAGATTCTGGTTGTACAAAAATTAGCAACAAACAGTATTATAAGTAAATGCTTCTAACAATCACGAATGGTCAATATTACGAGTAAGTATATCTCGTAGTAAGATAAAATAAATTGATTAAAATAAAGATATATAATCATATATCCTTCTACCCGTTAAGAGTATTATCATCTTATTTCTTTTCTATAAACTTCTTCCAACTTTTTCTATCTTTCGCGATTCTTCCGCTCTATATCCATGTCTTACCTTTACATACTGCTTCACCTCTCTATTCCATGTATTTTTTTTTCCTGCCTCTTTTGTTCTTCCTAGGAACTCATACTTCCCATACCTTCTTAACAGCTGTCATTTAGCCTAAGCATGTGTCTTCACAATCCTAATTGTCTCTTTTCGATCTACTTTTCGATTGATACTATGTTTAGATCTGCTCTTATGTCTTCATTTGTCATCATATCTAGTTTGGTTACTCCTTTGACTATTATAACCTATTTAATTTCTATTTCTTTTCTGCTTTTCTGTCTCCTGTTTAGGATCCACATCTCACAACCTTAAGTTAATTCTGGTCTAAATATTGTATTGATCACTCTTATTTTTGTTTCGTTTGAGACTTATTTTTTTCTGATTATAGTTTCCCTTACTTAATAGTATAGGGTGTCCAGGAAGTAAGGACGAATTTTAATTTGGTGCCATTTTCTCATATGACGTTTGACGTGCATCTTTCATGGTTTTTTTTATTTGCTATCCTTCTCATTTGCAGCCTGATAGCTTTTGTATGGTGAGCATTGTAGTTTGATGTTTATTTTCTTCATGGAGTAGATAACAAACAAGTGATAAAAAGTTATTACAAAAACAGTGAAATTCCCATGGCAACCATTCGTGAATTGCGTGTGACCCTCGAACGTAACGCTGTTCCAACCAAATCCTCAGTTGGGAAGTTTATCCGGAAGTTAGAGAACACGGGTTCTGTTGCAAATGTTAAAAAAACATTGTTGCCTTGCATGATAAAAAAATAGGTTCGCTTATGAGCCCAACAACTGAATTTATCAACAAGTTCAAAGCATTCAATCGTTTCCAATGGATGCGTACATGATTTAATTAATTATCACAAGAGTTGAGGCCTGCTGATAAGGAAAGCAGAGAACAATAACAATAATAATTTTCTCAGATGAGGCACACCCACCCAGTGGGTACGTCAATAAACAGAGGAGTGATCGGCCCGCACTTTTTTGAAAATCATGAGGAACGGCGACCGTAACAGAAACATGTTTTCTAATTGTATTTTTGCAGTTGTGGATGAAAATAACAATTTGGTATCAACAAGATGGCACGACATTCCATAAAACGATTACTCTGCTGAATAAAAAGATTCCCCAAAAAATTATCTCTTTGCGTGGCAACCAGGAATAGTCTGCCGGATCATGCGATCTTCACATTGTGACTTTTTTTTGGCGATTAAAATATGAAATTCAACGGCAATTTTTCATACATAAATGGGATATGTTACTTAATATGTTTATAAAAAAAATACATTTTCACTCAATTTTGTATTTTTTATAGAACTTTAATACTCGTCCCTACTTCCTGAACACCCTTTATAACTTCCTTGTCTTTCTATGGTATTGTTTAGGTCCCATTCATATTCACCTTTTTCTTAAAAATTCACACCTAAATACTTTTTTTGTTTGTTCTATCTTTACTCCATCTATTTCTATATTCAGTTTTTCTCCATCCTTTGTTATAGCCATTACTTTCGTCTTTTCAGTATTCATTTTTATTATTTTTCCATTTAATGTTTCGTTTCTTAACCCGTCTTGTAGGTCACTATACGCTAATACAACAATGTCATCTGCAAATGCACATGTCTTTATTTGTACCACCTCCATCTGTCTGTATCCCAATATAAGAGGTTTGAGGATTCTGATTTTTCCGATCCCCTTATTATTTTGTCCAAACATATTATAAACAGAAATGGGCTTAACCCTCCTCCTTGTCTTAGTCCCATGTTTGTCTAGTAGCTTTCTGACACCTCATAATTTTTTATTACTTTATTTCTTGTGTCTTTGTACACACCCTTGATAGCTTGTATCAATTTTTTGTCTAATATTTCACTTTACCAGTATTCTCCAAACTTTTACCGTTTGTACCCTGAATCGAAGGCTTTTTTAAAATCCATGAACGCACAATATACTTTTCTCCCTTTATTTAAGAATTTACTAGTTATTTCTTTTAATGTGAAAATGTGATCTTGTGTACTTTTCCCCTTTCTATATCTATTCTGTGCTTCACTTAGTATCGATAATTTTTTCATATATTTTTGTTATTGTACTTAGTAAGATGATTCCCCTGTAATTGTGACAGTTTCTTGTTCCCGTTCTTGTGTACCTGTACTATAAGCCCAACTTTTAAATCTTCCGGTATTGTCTCTTCCTTCCACATTTTATTCATTATTTGATGTAATAAATCTAAATCTAAATCCCTTAGCATCAATGTTTTTAATAATTTCTCTTGTAATGTTGTCTCGTTCGGGAATTTTAACCATTTTTCAAGGTTTTTATTGTCCTTTTTAATTCCTCTAAGCTTATTCCTAATCTTTATTCTTCCCATTCTTTCTTCGTTTCTCTGTTTGTGTCCACTTCTCTGGCTGATTCTTTTTTTGTGTCTCCTCTATCTTAAGTAGTTTTTCAAAATATTCTTTTCATCTCTGGATAACTTTTCCTCAGAGGGAGAACAACATCTTTATTTGGACAAACAAAATGCATATAGAACAAATACATTTTAATTTAAAATAAGGGTTAGTCTGTCCATTTGGGCTATCGACCATCGGTACTTCTGTCCTGTCTTGATTCTAATTTATGTAAAAATGAATAAAAAATTGCTGTCTAGCCTTAACTGTCCGGATGATACTAATTAATTGACGAAGAGTGAAACAATGGATGTTTGTGTTTAGGGGGATATTGCGCAGAACTTTTTTCTCATTACTCACTATTTTTCCGTCGCAATTTTCTACTCTAATTGCTCTCTCACTTTTTGTTTTTGTCAGATTTTTTTACTAAATTGTAAAACAATTTCTGGTTGCCTGTACTGTCACTTTCAAGTTTTTCTCCAAACTCTTCCCAAGTTTTTTGTTTTGCCCTTATAATTTTTCTCTAAGTTTTTGCCCTTTTTTTATATTCTTTATAGTTCGTTATTGTGTTGTTTTCCAGATATTTTTGTCATATTTTTCCTATTTCTTTTTTATTTCTTAATTCCACCAAACTGTTTGTTTTTACTTTTTATCGCCTTAGATGTTCCGCATGCTGCTTTAGCTGTTTTGATTATAGTTTCCTTAAATTTCTTGCACGTGCCCTCTATTCCTCCTTTTATTTCTTCTCTATAATTCTATCCCAATTACCAATTTAGTTCTTGTCTATATTTATCAGTCACGTCTTTAATTTTTAACATATATGCATTTACGTTGTGATATTATTTTGTGCTTCGCCTCTTTTATTTTTATCTTTGTCTATTTCTATTTTTTCTGTAATTTTGTAACCACTAAGTAGTGATCCCTATATATTTCATTTCCTCTTTTAACTCTGATGTCTATTATCGATTTTCTATTTTCCTTTTCAACGAACACAAGGTGTATCATTGACTTTTCATTTCTGCTTCGTTCTTCCCTTGTAAACTTATGTTCATAAGAGGCTATTATCATGTTGTTCTCTATGTAGAATTCAAGTATTCTCTATCTGTTTTTATTTCTTCCTTCCATTCCATGATTTCCTATTACTGTCATATATATGTTGTTCCTTTTGCCTACCATTCCATTGAAACTGCCTACTATGTACAGGTTTTCCTTTGCTTTTTCCATTGTTAGTGTTAGATCGTTCCAAAAACTATCATTGTTCTTAACTGTGTCATTCAATGTATACACACCTATTATTGTAGCTATGTTATCTTTATTTTTTAATTTAATTAGTATTGACATAGCTTCCCATTTGTTTACCTTATCCTTTAAATTTGTGTGAATTGCTCCTTGGTCCTTTCCTACTCCGCTCCAGTACAGTTCATCCTGATTTTTTATTTCTTTTGATACTTTTCCCTTTAATTTTGTCTCTGATATTATAAGATCATCTAATTTGGCTCTCTAAATATTGGTTCAGTAGTGCCTTCTCTTTTCCCGCTATACTCCTTATATTTCATGTACCTCTTTTCGCTACTTTTTTTCTCACCTTTTTGTTTCCTTTTAAATCAAAATAAATCATATTTACTAATAAAACATGATTTGATTTCCTGAACTGAATTCAGTTATTGAAAATGAGCACATGGTGCTCGAATTGTACATTTAACATTTTAAAATAAGTTAGTGAAGAAAGGAAATCAAATCGTGTTTTATTAGTGATTATTACTTCACATAACTCAAATAGTGAATAAATCATAATTATTTTTTCAAGCTCTATAATTACACACTATTCAGAGTAAAATAATAATTTATGGCTTAAAACGATAGAAACAAATTAAATATACCATGAAGTTGCTGTCTATAAAATTCATTACTGAAACCTTATTAATTTTTTTAGTTCTTTAAAATAAGTAAAAATGTAAAATTAAACTTTATGCATTAGAAATTATACTTTCAGATATTTTCATTTTGTTAAAAAAATAGAGTTAAAGAAATTCTGAAAGAACATTTCTGTATATAAAGTGTACAAACAGATTTTGTTTTCAAAACATGGTCACGTTAATTTTTCGTTACGATTTAAAAGTCTAATTCATTTCCCCATGATATACGACTAAAGTAACAAATCCACGCGTATTCCATGAATGATATTCCAATTGATACACGTGAGCGGCTGAAAAAATTCGACAGACCGTTATTAATTGGCGAAAATCGAACATGTCACCGAGTTTTGTTAACATTCGCATCAATTGTAGTGAGTATTAAACGAGGGCATGAAAAAGTAACAATCCCGATGTCGACGTCGGAGTTAACACCCGAATCATGAAAAAGTTGATGTTTATATAAGCGATCGATACACGATGCTCTATTGTCTTTACTGTGATGCCCGCTATTGAAAGGGTATGAAACGTAGGGGGCAGGCAAATGTCCACTTCTTGATGGGCTTACAATTATCTCGATATTAAAAGGGTATATTAGTTAACTTAATATTGAGGTTTTATTGTCCTCCCTCATTTAAAGGAATTATAATGGATGATATACTTAAACTATGACAATTTATATATCTCGAATAAAATATTTTAATCATTCCCTAGTTTTCGACCATTTGTAAGCCAACTTCATTTTTTGAAGGCATCTAACATTGATTTTGTTTTTAACGTCTTCAGAGCAGTCAAAACCTCATAATTACTTAACTGTACTTTAACCGATAATTCTTCAAATTCTTGAATGGTAACATCAATAATTATAACTGAATCAGGTATAAATAATTCTAAAGAATTTATCCAAATCTTTATACCAGTCTGATTCTAAACAGCGATAGGTTTTTCTTAATTTCTTCATATTCATATCTCATTCGTTTATTGAAGCCAGTTTATTGCATTAGTAGTACAAAAAAATATACTTTGGTAATAAATATCAATTAAAGATATATATTTGCATCATTTTAATAAAAAGGCAATTTGTTTTAAAATCTACAATAAAATGAATACTGTATCAATATTATTTATAATTAAAAACCAATGATACTAAAAGTACATAATGCCAACATTTAGTTAAATTAATGAGCCGATCATTCATTAGGTCACATCCTTTTCTTTACACAATAAAATCAGGATGAACTGTACTGGAGCGGAGTAGGAAAGGACCAAGGAGCAATTCACACAAATTTAAAGGATAAGGTAAACAAATGGGAAGCTATGTCAATACTAATTAAATTAAAAAATAAAGATAACATAGCTACAATATATATTATATTATACGCGTCGTTGAAATGTATAAAGCTGTTAAGTAAACACGATTACACACACATAAAAAAACTATGTGTCTGTTTACCCATAATCCCTCGAAGTGATTGTTTAACGAGTAAAACTTAAATGGCCATTAACGAAGCCCCGAGAAGCCGCTCAACAAATTATTTAATCTCGAAGCGCGTCCTCGTAATTAGGGCCAGGATTTATGAAATTTCAACTGGAAAACCGACTATTTATGTACTACAAGCACTGTTTGTAGTGGAAACAACGCGTTTTAGTTCCCATAATAGACGCCAACACGTTCCCTCGCTTTGGGGATTACAGGGCCACAAAATAAACCAAAAATAATTTCCGAACTTGCAATAGAGGTCAAAATTAGTTGTTATATTGTGTATGGTAATATTAATTTCATGCATGTATGAAGGTATTTAAAAAAAATAGTTATATGGTTAAGCCTAATTGGGTTAGGCCAACTGACCTTATTCCATCATTGCAAATGCTATTCCTTTCGCCGGCATTAATTAATTTCATCACTGACGTAGTTTGAAAGTAAACGATTCGTTTAATTAAGTAGAGACAAAGGGCGCGCATATTTTGGAAACAATGAGCAGAGGAATTTCTCCTCCTTTTTTTGTTGGGCGGAATGGCCGTTGTTTAATAAGTGGATTTCTGCGAGGGTGGTTTCCTTAAGCTCCCGGGGCTTAATGAGACGGCCGCTATTTTTATTTCGCCGTCGCGCCTCCGACTCTCGGGGGTATTACGTTTTTAAACGCGATCTTTATTATTTTGACAGCGACCGACACTAAATTCCCTCAATGAGATCATAAATTTTAATGCCACCGGTTACATACTTCACCGCTGACTTTGCTTAATCGCCAACACATTGTTAAATCGGGGGATTTCTCAAGTTGAGAGAAGTAGAATGTACGTGTAATATTTTATACCTTTCATGCTCCTGACAGATGTAAACATTTAGTCTATTATTTTATATTTACTTGTTTAGAATGAAAAGAATGTACATCTTCTTATAATCTTACTTCGTTTACTTAAGTATCTTGGCATATTTATAGATTCTTATGATGTATTAACAATACTGGTGTTATGATATGTTTAACACTTGATAATAACCTGCAATGGTCGAAACTACAGTTGTGTCAAAAATTGATGAAACATTATAAACTTCGTCGGTGTATATTATATAATAAATAGTTTAATTGATGCTTGAAACCATTACTTTGTGATACATTTTGAAAATTAGGACGATGAATTTTATTTATCGTCCTAATTAATAAATAGTTGTATAAAAACGTCGAAATTATTTTTATTTACTCTCTAAAATAGAACTACCACATAGTCGCAATCATCATTTTTATTTTAAGAGTTATTATTACAACGATTGGCAATTAAAAGTTGGGATCAATTTTGTTTAGTTTTAATGGATTATTTAGCAATCCAGTGTTATAAAGAATCAATTAGCTCTTGTTGGTGTTAGAGTGCTTTTAGAAAGTAGGGGTCATGTGAGTCTCATCATCATCAATTTGCTTAAGGCAGGTATTTAAATGATTTAAAGTGAAGTGGCTCTGTATTAACGATATCATTACAGAAGATGCTAAATCGCGAAAATAAGAAAAGAAATCTTTATTGAAGTCATTTAAAGGGAGAAAAATAATGAGAAGTTTTAAATTTACTTCTACTTCTCTACATAGTCGTAACATGTGACGAGTTTTGGTATTCCAGCTTCATATTCCTCCGCCGCGGCGCGCCGCCAGTGTATTGAGATACATAATCTTTCTTTTCTGCCAAAAAGTCCTTGAGTTTTCTAAACAGATGCTAATCTGGACTATACGGTGGATGGTTGAAAGTTCGTCCGTAATGATTGATAATCATTGAAGTTCACTCTTCAAAAGCTATCAAAAATTTAATTAGAGATGCTGTACTGTTGTAGAAGAACCGGGATCGGGATATACGTGCCATCCGATTGAATCAGTTAACACAAAGTGATGGTTGAAAGTTCGTCCGTAATGATTGATAATCATGGAAGTTCACTCTTCGAAAGCTATCAAAAATTTAATTAGAGATGCTGTACTGTTGTAGAAGAAGCGGGATCGGGATATACATGCCACCCGATTGAATCAGTTAACAAAAACTTTTTGAAAAACCCTATTACAAGAAATAAATCCTTTGCAATCGATTAAATTATTCCAAATAATCGAAGTCCAAGATTCCGCATAACGACGACTATGAAGCTTCAACGCTCAAAGATCTTAATAGGAAGAATAGTCAAGGAACTTTACTTGCAGGAAGTGAAGAAATATTCCGGATTCTTAATAAAATGCACAAAAAACGAAGGAGACGGCTTTCCAGTATTGAGAGTTTAACATCTAATGAAAATTACATCTCTTCCACCAGTGACAGTTCCATAGAAGTCATTATTGTAAAAAAATGAAATGAAAGCTCTAAATATTTAAATCAAAATCTACGAATAGAAAAATATAGCGATCGAAAATACCCATAGACTTGAAGATTCCGATTCGTATGTAATTATGGGAGAAAGTGACAAACCGTTAAAAACGAATCATCAAAATATAAGTGAAACAACCGAAATTGAGAAGACTGAGAATGACTAACAGCTACCTGAAAATCAGCCAAAAGCAGTTGTGACAACTATTAAAGAAGAAACTTCTACTGAAATTAAAGATTCAATTCAACTCCCAAACACTAATAAAAGTGAAAATAACTGAATAGTTGAGGCTGTTAGTTGTTGAAAGTTCATACTCTTAATCACTTTGGTAAATTTTCGTAAGTGAAATACGTTAACACTTTCAAATATTTATTTTGCTGTTCGCGACAATTGTTTCGACACACTGTGTATTCTTCAGGCAAAGAAGTGATCATTCGCCTGAAGAAGACATAGTGTATCATAGTGTTAACGTATTTCAATTACGAAAATTTACCAAAGTGATTAAAAAAAATGAAACTGAAAAAAGTAAAGAAGGATGTATAAAAGACATATTTATTAAGGCCCTTAGCACAATTCATCATACAGCGATTAGCTTAGAAGATACCAAAGATGCACAAGAAGTCAATTTTCTGGTTGACTTCTTGTGCATCTTTGGTACCGAAAAAAAAAACTTCAAAGAAAATTATATAATGAAAAATCACATGTAGAATCTAAAAAAGTAAATCACGACACAAGTCATCTCACAAAAAATCAGTCATTCGTAAAGGAAAAACTTCAGAGAAAGTTAACAAATTAACAGAATCGCAGGAAAGAGCTAAAGTGAAAAAGGTTAGAAATAAGAAGATTAATTTGTATAGTAGTGATGAAGATGTCTTCCTAAAGATTGTTCCTATAACAGAAAAAGAAAAAATACTAAATAAAAAACAAAAAGATGATATATCTAAGAAGTCAACTGAACATGATACAACATCCTAGTCAGAAAATAATTATCTTGAAGAAACAAAACATGGAATCTAAAACACGATAGAAATATAAAAGGAAGTAAAGCTGAAGAGAAAAAGGAAAGTGATATTTTACCTCTAGATGGAGTTGATTTTAAGGAAAATTGAGTAATATCTTGGGAGGAAATAGATACAACATTTCAAGAGGAAACAATTATTTTAGACAAACCAGGAGTACTTGATGTTGATGAATTGCCATCCACAAAAGTATCATTTGCTTTAAGTTTAAGATTTTGACCTTAATAAATGTATTAAATTAAGGTAAATATAAATATGTTAAAACTTCTGCAACAAATCTTTATGTTAAACAGAACCAATTTTTTTTCAGCATATCTAAGGAACGCTACAGAATATCTTACATTAAATTAGGAAATTGACACAAATTTGTTAATGTTTATATTTATTTTTATTAGATTTTAGCTTCTTTTCAAAAAAAAAAAAAATACATATGAATATACAACAATATTATACAAAACATACCAAAATTTTGGATGGGTGAAGCTGGATGGAGTTCATGCAGCTGCGATGATCTTCAACTTTAACCCATGTTTCTGGTAAGCAGTGAATATTCCTCCTTCGTTCGTATCATAATATATTAATCTTTGCTTTAATTTGGCCTTATTTTTCATCTTTTAAAGATCGGATTGTGACCGTCAAAAATGGCAGTTTATTATGGTGAGTGAAACGGTAGAACATCTTTCAAGAGAAATATAAATCAATAGCAACATATAGAAAATAGTAGCGTAAAAACGTTTAATTATTTCATTCAGCAACAACAACTCAGGACCAGTTTCGATATATTTTAGATCTTATCAGTGTAGCGCAATTGAAGACAGGAAATTGGAATTTTTTACTATGTTTTATGAGTTGAGGTATCCATAAATATAGAGAAACAATTAACGTGACATCACAAACTTAAATTACTCTTCTTCAGTTGCTTATTAAATATTAGGTATTAACAAATTTACCAGTAATAGACAATCTTATTATATAACAAAAATGAACAGTATTTTGGTAATTGCTTTCAATACCGAAAAAAATTAATATAAAAAAATATACAAAACGTGAATTTGAATGAATTCGAAACGCGCTAGTTTAATGCAATTATCAAAAATTTCGTGCTGAAAACGTGAAATATGTAAATCGGATGCAAATTGTCTAATAAGGCAGTTCGGCCCGGGGCCACGATACATGTTCCCATGCACGTGCATGTGCTGGCCTGTTTGCCTTTGATGAAATAACAGTCGCTTTCCGCAAAATTCCTCGCTCAATCCACCTGCATCCGACATTTTCACAATGGCTGCCACTGATTACTCCCATATACGAACTGCACATCACCAAAAGGTGTGGAGGACGTGTGTAGAAATAAATTTAAGTTTATATAGATGAGAACTGAAAGTAATCATTCAAAATTAATATTTACTTCATGAACGATGGCATATTTTCTTGGCCTGGCTGAGAACTTTTGCTGAAGACTTGGCGCGGTGTAGTCCCGAAAAATTTTCTGTCGGCGCAATATTTCGAAAAGGCGAGAAATTACTTTGCGAAAGTCTTAGGCGGTGTGAGAGAGTCGTCGCCCTCCCCGAACTTGGAATATGCTAAACGGAACTTATCCAACAAGAAATTTCAATTACGGGATTTACAGTGCCCGGGCAAGTTTTGCCATTTAAGGGTCCACCCCCCACCCCACTTTTTTGCTTCCACTATGCGAGAGATTTACAAATTGCCAAGTTATTAATGCTGTGTGTTTACACAGAGCATTCATGCCCGTTCCCACTGTCGCTTTACAAATACTTCACTGATACCTCATAAAACCCGTTGCTGGTGACATGTTGAATGTGTTGGTTCAAGCTGGGTGATATGAGAAAACCTTATACATAACGATACTGCATACTGGAAAATTGAATACGTTAATTAGTAAATAAAATAATATATAAAGTTGTTATTTAAACTTAAATTATATATGCTTTAAGGTACACAATTATACTTCTATAGTTCAAAAAGGGAGTTAGAAGCTGTGCACCCTTTTTTGCAAGTAATGATCAAACCAAGCTTATTTTTATTTTCCTGTATGAATTAATTAACAATTTTAATAAAATGTCATTATTTATTTGTGTCTAAAATAGGAAAGTACTATGATTGCTTCATTTAGAGCCATTTCACTATTATTGCAACAAATATTGGTACTTAAAATACCGACGTAAAGAAATCACAACTCAAATCATAAACAACTAATAATTGTTTAATAAATGTTTATTAATTTTATTTCAACATTGATAAAAAACCTTACGTAATATGGCAATATGACAGTTGGATTTGAATTCAGCAGATTAAAATAAAATTATACAAAATCAGATCGAAATCAACTTTCAAAAAGTCCAAATATGTTGGCCTGTGTAATTGGTGGTGATGCGTGACTGTCTATTTTATCGCAAGAAAAAAACAAAATTAACTGTAAGGATAATTATTAATAGTAATATTTGCTTTAGATCATGAAGAGACTGTAAATGCAGATAAATTTATTTTGGCTCCTACTTAACGGTAACGGCTGAGAAATATCTGCATGGTATTTCATTGAAATGTCAATATTATTAGTGTGCGATTGAGTGCACCACATGAAATATTTATCGCGGGGGTTGCTGACGTTTATATACTGAAACACGACCGATTTAACAGAAATAATAAGCGGTGAGAGGGGATGCGTTCGGCGCCGCCAACCAACCCCAATTTTGATATCCGCACATAGCACAGGTTTTTATAAGTTGACCACGGTTAATGGGGCCTAAATGGATACCCGTTTCGAATTTGATACTTTAAAAAAATATATCCATTAAACGAAATCACTGATATCTGTTACGCGGTTTTATTAAAACCTCTTCAATAAGTCATGAATTTAATATAATTACGTAGCGTATATTCGATATTTCAGAACGTTAATTGACACTCTAAAAATCAATGTTACCGATTTATTTATTTATTTATAAAAATATGTTTAAAATAGATATTCCCGCATCAACATTAATTGTCGCTTATCATGTTGAACCCAGTGATGCGGAAGTGTGCAAAGCAAATAACCGCCAATTAAGCTCGGGTTCGAGTCTGAAATACCATGATTTAATTAGGCTCGGAAATTTATGGCGGGAGGATTTCATCCGATCGCACGTCCGATTTTCTCGAAATTTTCTTCACAAGAATTAATTAAATCCGGTCCATATAATGCACCTTAATTGAAGAGCAGAAGGGGCCCCACGCCGCCCGAGACCATTCCAGAAATTACAAATTTAAATCGATGCATTCGGAATTAAGCCCCGATTGTTCGGGGAAGTGATTCGCGCGATTTCCTAAACTATTAAATTCCAGGAGTTTTACGATCTATTTAAGGGTGTTTAGAAGGAGGTTCGAAGTCGGTGGGTTTGAATAGCATTGATGAGGGATCAAATCGACAATGAGGTTAAATTTAAGTTCCATTTAAAATTACGTTAAATATTTGAATTACTAAAAGTATCTACTTATAAAATTACTAAATATTTGGAGTAATTTTCTTGGTCGATGATGTGAATTAAGTGGAATTAAACGATACCACAGTGTGGCCTTTCCTGGTCGCGGTCCCACAGGGTTATTAAAATGCAAAGCTCCGCCGTATGTTAGTCGGGAAATTGGGAAATTAGTTCATCGGAGCCCCCGCAGTTTTTGAATAATGAAGGCCCCCTCACGCTAACGAACTCGCAAAATGGTAATCCAAAGTCTCGAAATAACTCGCCTAATATGACATTATACGGAATCGGTCGCAAAACTCTTGGGCCCTTCCCTTGCAACAACTTCAATTTCATCGCCGCCCTTTCCTATAATCAGATCAAGGCAAATCCCCAAGAATTTGCATGAAAGAATTTTGCCATGCACCCTTTTGGCGAATTGTTTTTATTTTTTTAGAATTAATTGCTGGCGTGTAACGATTTAATTGGCCGTTTCGCCAACGTTCCGTACGCAGTTTAGAAATAGTTTGGCAAAATTGGCAATTAGCCAGGAGCGACCTTCCGCAATGCCTTAATTAAATTTATCGCACGTCTAACGAAATATTTGCTCATTATTTTCGAAACGCCTAAAACCGACTAGGAATTAATAGTTCAGTAAACTCCAACCTGAAATAAATTTTAATTGCTAATTTAAACACCATTGCCACTAATTTACAAGGTAAAAACATTGCCCAATCTACCAATTTCAAATCCATGATCATAACCATTCTAAATGATGACTACCTTATTAGTTAAAAAATAAATACAGTATTTATTTTATATTTAAAAAATAAATTAAACAAAAAGTCAAAAAACCGAAAATTCAAAATAGATTATCAAGAAAATGATAAACCAGATGACAAATGTATAAATATATCACTTGGTAGTATTTTCACAGTTAACCACGTGAGCAATAACTATTGTATATGACATACTTCTATCATACGTATATTACAAACATATTTTATTATAGATATTTTCAGAAGATCCAAAAAACAAACAATTATCTACGTAGTAATCGTCATATTAGTTTTGAATATTAGCTTTACAACTTGATTTGATTGATACATTTTTTAAAATAATTTTATAAATGTTATCTTTGTAATTACCTTATTTAATTAATAAAGACAATTTATTATTATTATTATTATATAGATTAATAAATATATTTTGCTCTCTTTATAGTGTGTGATAAAGATATAATTATTAATATACCTTATAGTTAAAATGTTATTTAAGTAGTTAATACGAAAATATGTCTATATAACTATTTAGAGTATTATTTCTTGACGTTAATTAATATAAACAATTTACACTTTGATAGTTCACTACGTCGAAATAGTTAAAGTAATGAAGTATATGGTAACTACTTATTAATTTCGGGCTCCTCTTTCGTTCCATTCCACAACACCGAACGATTATCTAATTTCGCGGTGTTATATGGGGCGTATTTAATGAAAATTTATCAAGTTTACCAAATAAACTTTTTGACAGACTGTCTAACTTCCAGCCACATGCGAAACCATTAATAATTCTGATACAATGGGCTGACTGCGCGAAAAGCGCACCCTTATTAATATCTAGGGGGAAAGAGACGCGTTTTCCCGATTGTCATCCAAGAATTATGCCTTTAATTTGTTTGTGCGTATGCGAAGAATTGCTTAAATGATGGGTATTTATTGTTTGTGCGGCGTTTGTGATAAACTTAATGGACTGGGTTATAATATTTGATGGCTGATAAGTTAGGAAGTTCAATACACTATGCCCGGCGCTAATAATGATCATAAGAGAATACACACTTAAAATTCTATAAGTTTTCATGACTTTAAGTAAGAAAGAAACTAATAATTCAGTGAAATAATTATTGGTTAATCTAAAACTATAACAATTTGCACATAAAAAAATATTGGCTGATTATTATATATAAATCTAGAATTTTTCAAAAACTAAAGCACGATATGAAGGGTTTCTTTTAATTCGATTTTCGATTTATATTTCTAGTAATAAGTTAATTCTAATTTACACTGGAAAATCTAAGAGGAAAATACATTCTAGAACAAAATGGAAGAATTTTAAAAACACTCGGTTTGAAGTCATAGAGAACCATCTATCACTTAGTATATGAAGTATATAAAAAAACCAAAATTATGGACTAAGGTAAAATTAAAGAAGGAAAAGAACAATAAGAAAA
Source organism: Ontholestes murinus (assembly GCA_963969525.1). Lineage (NCBI taxonomy): Eukaryota > Metazoa > Arthropoda > Insecta > Coleoptera > Staphylinidae > Ontholestes > Ontholestes murinus. The sequence continues at coordinate 31,567,859 of OZ018395.1, read as the reverse complement.
AAATCGTAAACATCAGAAAAGCGAAAGAATAAGAAAAATAAAACGGATAATTACAATGCAAAAGAAAACTGCAAGTTGTTTTTTTAAAGAGTTTGATTTAGAAAAACTAAAATAAAGTTAGATTTTAAAAACAAAAGGAAATCAGAAATGATAGTAACAGAAATATAGTCGAGAGAAAATAAAGAAAAAATAATAAAATCAAAAACGAAGAAATTTAAAAATACCAACATTTATAAAGACCAAAACATGACAGTAAAAGAAAGAACATTATCAAAAAAACGAATAATAAAATTAAATGAAAATAGAAATACAATAAATGCAAGGAATAAGAACAAGAAAAACACTTACAGAAAAATAAAGACAACGAAATCATAAATAGAAAAATATAAATGAACAGAAAGTAGTATTTATAGAATCTAGAATATGTTCTTGGAAATTTCGAAGTATAATGGAAAAGAAAGAAGAAGTTAGTAGAAGAAATGATAAAATTTAAAATAGAGATTCTGGGTACCGCAAAAACCAAGAAAACTAGAAATGTATACATTGAATACATAAACGATATCATTGATACTTGTTTTGCTACACTCTTGATGAAACATATAACTCACTGGATAGGAATTAGGATAATACACTTGTTTTGTTTCATATATTTACTATCAGTTTCGCCGAAACACGTGTCAGGAAACTGATAGTAAATAAATATATGAAACAAAACAAGTGTATTATTCCTAATTCCTATCCAAAAACGATATTGGATCATTTAGTCGGTAGTGGAAGAGAAAATGGAAGGGATGGTAAATCAAAAGGAAGAGTTGGATTTAATTATTGTACTAAATATAATTTAAGATATAATAAAGAAAAATATGCAAATGAACAAATGTTGACTGTAGAAATGGACCGTCATCATCAAATAATGAAGCAAATAAGAAAAATGAAAGCAGAAGAAAGAAGGAAAAAGTTAGAACACGCAATCTAAAACAAATAGACAATAACGAAAGAAAACAAAAAAAACATTTCAAGAAAATACAGAATAACAAAAAATTAGAAGTTGCTGAGAAGCAACTTTAAATTCAAATATATATATGAAAACATCAGATTGATCGGCTAAGAATTTAAAAGAAAAAATTAAGGAAGAATGGAAAATATCGTAAACAGCAAAATAGATTACAAAAACAAAGTTTATTTTATGACCATGGCCTTAGCCACATAGTCAGCTACTAACTAATTAGGTATAAACCAAGGACACTTATCTTCACATGCAGGTGTCCTTCACCATGGCTAACTTAGAGACAAAGGGAATTAGACAACGGATAATAGGTAAAACCACATTGGAACCAAACATAGGATATAATTCAATTCTTCATTTTATTCTAGTCAAAAATTTATTGATACGCTCATCACCAAGTGGCAATACTATGCTTAGATTATCAGGGCCATTTGTTAATGAATGTAGTGATCTACAAAGTTAATGAAAGAAGCGAACAAAACAAAACAGAGAGAACCAAAAAAATTTATTTTCTTTTGGCCTCGAATACTAGTCCATATAACCAGCTCAAGGCGGTTAGGATTAAACAGGGACACATTCCTTCACGTTAAGGAATTAATCATAACGACTTTTTATTTCACCAAACCACACCAGACCACGGAAAATAGGAAAACACATTGAGGGTTAAAACAATGGGAGAAGTCGCAATTATCGTTTGATTTTACATTTTTTCAAAAACATTGCTATGTAATCAAAAATTGTATTGATATTCATGAATAAGAGATGAACAATATTTATTGGAGGGTGCATATTAAAATTTGCGAGTTGCTTCATTAATTCTCTTCTTTGCACTAAGGTGATTGAAGTCACCATCGCTGTCACCACATTAACAATGGTTACTGGGCAATAAACCTATTTAGAATAGATGGGCTGGAAAGCACCCATGACCTAATTTTACTGAGTTTTGGAAGATAAATATAATCTACTTTTCTTTAATTGGAACATATATGGCTCTTTTATTGGAAGAGCAGGTTGGACAAGGCAATATTGTGTGTGGGTATTTTTAGCGTATTTTGAATATTATATTTTCTCTTCCATGCAATCTGCATGCTCAGTTTGAAGGTTGAATCTTAATATTGTTTTTCTCTCTAGCTGGTTTTGAAAGATTATCAACAGTTTCATTACCAGGAATGCGACAATGTGCTTTTACACAAACAAAAGTAACCTTAATTGACAATACCAACAGGCAATGATATACTACTTATAGATCTGATTAGTGGCGATTTAAAATTGCGATGATTTAATACCTTAATGACTGATGGAGAGTCATATATGACACTATTCGAAAATAAAAAAATGTTGTTTGCATTTGTTAGACATCAGGTAAGCACTTTTATGATAGTCATAGCCTCAAGGGAAAATACAGATGCCAACTGTCAGATAATAGCAGAATATGAAATATTCTGATCTGGGATAAAAGATCCAGTAGATGTTTGGGGCAGGCTTTTAGATCCGTCTGTATATATTGAGTGTCTTCAAACTTATGTTTGATATTATTAAAAAAAGTTTACAACGTTTGATTTTCTTCTTTGACCTCGCTAAGTGGAGCAACAATAGATGAACATGTTTTTATATACGCCTCGTAAACATACTCATAAGAAGAATCTATTTTAATGACTCTGCAAGCGAAGGAAAATTCTTTTTATCCTAGCAAGGATTGATAAGACTCTCTATGCTAACCTAATATAAATTTGGAGGTATTTGCCCCTTGATCTTAATTTACATATAAATTTCCGGGCTAGATATTCACGTCTTAGCTTCAGAGAGATTATTTGGGCTTTCGCCAAAACCGCAATGCTTGTTGATGACTTCATTGCGCCAATACAAATCTTGATAGCCTTGTATTACATGCGATTCAGGATTGGAATTACAGGCACTTTCATAAAAAAATTCTACCATAGTCATATATTTGCCTAATATTGGGAATTGTTTGTAGTGGATAAGGCGACTGTGATATAACTAAAAAATATTCTTCGCCACTATTTGGTTAAGTCCTAGTTCGGAGTGCTCTTTGTACAATATTTCCAGATTATTAATTTTTTAACGGGAACTTTTCTTTAGATTACAAAAAATAACATTAACTATATTATAACACTTGGCAAAATCCAATATACTGGATATACCTACAACGTACACAGACATGTTACCACACAAAAAAAACAATTCTTCACATAATTGAATAAAAATAGAAATAACCAAACCATTATACACTAACCTTACACAGGTTCATTAAGCGCAGATTTCTCGCAAATAACTTGCTATTGTTGCAAAAGAGCATAAAGTTGTTTGCCTCCTGCAGACTTTTGGCCATTTTTATCATTCTCGTTAAAGGTTCATGATTGCTAGTTCTATTTGCAAATCTGCAATTATGTAACGATCCTGCAAGGAAGAGATATTCAGTTGGCCACAACTTGCCATACGGAAGAATTTATTTTGGACTAAAGAATTTATTTTGGACCATCTAAAGATAGTCCATATTCTTGATGAGTTGATCAAACAACAGATGCGTATTTCAAATCTGAGCGAACCAGTGACAAATACAAGCAACGGGTTGCATTAGGTGATAAACTTTTGCATATTCTTGATATAAAGTCCAATAGCTTCAGATCCTTATTTAACCAGCATTTCCCTTGATACGCAGTTGTTTACCTTAACGTATTGCTTGTGATCTTTTAGAAAATTTCGTAGCCAATTTATAATTTAAGAATTAAATCCCAGAACTTCCAGCTTATAAAGGAGCACATCGTGGGAGACCCTATCGACCTCAATCATCTAAGGCGTCCGATATTAAGCAATTATATACAATTAGGTTAGAGATAGTTGACCTTCCAGATCAAAAGCCGTACTGTTCTTCTCCTTAGATGCTTGTCCATAACCATATAAACTGGTGCGCTGGGATGGTATCCAAAATCTTAGGGATAACTGACTGAATTTAGACTCCTCTGTATTTACTAATGTCAGAGCAGTTGCCTGATTTAAAAGTAGGCGTAATGTTATCTAGTTATCTTTTCATATTGTCGGTACTACTTGATCATCTATTGATCTCCGGAAGAGTAAAGTTAGAGGGTGGGTGATGGTATAAATGCAATTTAACAAGAATACATTCGGAACACCATCAGATCCGGCTAAAGCTGAGGGCTTTAGCTTGCAAATTGAATTGAAAACATTACTAAAGTTTACAGACAGACGATAAAACGAATTAAAGTGAAATTGGAAACATTATTATCACAGTAAGTGTCCGCATCGAATTTCGCAAATAAATAGTATCTTATAAATTCTTGCTAACTTTATCGCCCAAAAACAAGTCTGACGGAAAGCCTTTTATCTTTCGAATCGTCAACAAAGTTCCAAAATGCTAAACTATTACAGCTAATACTATTTTCTACCTTAATCAGGTAGTTTTTGTTTACAAAAAAAATTGATCTATTAAATCATACAATACCTTAAGGCTTGAAATTCTAAATAGTCTCCAAAGTGGTTTGAACTCTTATACTTACAATGCTTATTTTTCTTTATTTTTATTAGCTCTATTATTTCTTTGGTAAAGAATTTGGATATTCATTCTTATATATGACATATTATTAACATAATACACAACATCGTAGAAAGCACTGACTGCCCACTCTAAAACACTAAAAGAGTCCAAGACGCGATGAAGTGGTTAATTTCCCCAAAATTTGAATTTTTAAAGTCATAAAACTCGATAGCACTAACGATCTTCTCACAGTAAAGTTCACTATTGTATTTAATATGGTAGGCAACGTGGTAACATGATGATTATAGTTATGGGCTAAGGGATCCACTGCCCAGGAAATATTCGTGCTGTATTCGTTGGCAAACAAATAGGTTCCATGGGGATTAGGAATCCTGTTAAACTTCGATATATTCAGAAGACCCATACACTCTGAGATGAGTTTAGCTTTTGGGCTAGAAAGACTGAGGACGTTCATGCCAAGTTCGACATTATGCCAGACGTCGGAAGAGAGATTGTAGTCGCCGCATATCAGAACTGATTCCGAATGGAGAGATTTCTCAATGGAGTTGATAGCTTCAAATTGTGACTCCGATTTTTCCATGGGACTCAGAGGTAGTCAATAGACTGTCCCAATCATTAAGCACTTATTATTAGATACTACATTCACAAACAGTTGATCCATGTCCACTTGTGATATGAGAATAATGTTTACACATAAATTTTTACGAATGCCAATTAACACTCCACCTCCAAAACTTTTACTACTATTTAAAGAAAACCAATCCACTCTAAAAATATTGTTAGTGTTAGTGTTAGTTTAAATTAAATTCACTGAAAGCCAAGTTTTCACTACAATAAAAATGCCATAATGACTAAGGAAAACATTATTTTGTTTCCTTTGCAGCTTTGTATCTTGGTTAATTGGTGTTTTGTTCCTTGTGTTTAATTTTGAATGAATTGAAACTTCTCTGTATAATTTATTGATTAAATTTATTAAAATATGGTCTTGCAGCGCGTATATGTTTAACCTTAGAATATTAAATTACTTGCGTTAAAACAATACTTAACTAAAGTCTACACCGAAGAATGGAACATTCCAGTTCAAGTTCTATTATATAAAATAAATAAGCAACAATATTATTATAAACGTGCTGGTTTTCCTTCTAGTTGTTCAGTCGCGTATGAAAATACAGCCGCTACCCGTAACAAACTACAAATTTACCTTTCCCCTTGTACAAACAACAATCATATCCCTCTTGCAGAGTGCACTCAAGTTGTGGTTCTCGTACGTTCATGATCGATATTTATGTTAATGACGTATGTTTTTCTTCTGGGAAATAGTGGAAGGTTTGCCCGGAGCAAATATGACGACGAACGAAACAAAATGGAAATTATTCACACACGACAAAATGAGAAATAAACATCACTTTTATATATAGCTCTAAATATTATATCACTCGAAAAGATATAAGTTTTTTTTACATATTAGCCTAGATATAAAGCTGAAAGCATTTAAACCCAATTATTAAATTCATTAAATTTATTTGTTCATTCATTTCAATTGCTAATTTACTAATAACCACTACATATAATCTAATAAAACGCAACGTTAAGACTATATATGGCATCTTTATGGTAATATCCTAACCTTAACTAAGAATATTTTCATCATAAAACATAAACCTCTTTGTGTAGTTTAGCCATAGTATTATTTTGAATTAAACTTATCAATAAATTTAAAACTATCGAAAGCATGTTTAAAATAAATAATTTGTTTATATATTCAAAAGACGTATTAATTATATCTATTGCCAACGTACAGAAGTTTTGGAACAATTTATTGTGTTTCATAATTCTATTTAAACATTTTGCGAAGGTAGAACGTCCATGCAATATTTATGAGACGGTTCGATCGACCAAAATGTGTCTCTGTTTTGCATCTTTTACATAAACATTTGTTTTCGGCTTATTCACGTATGCGCATATTTCCACCAACATTTATCAAATAGAGGTGAAATAATTTTCAGCAATGATCGCTACAAATGAAACTTACATACACTTAAGTGATACGTTGGAAACGTATATTAATTATGTAATTTGAAAAAAAAATATTCTAATTCATTCCAGAATGACATTAAAGATAATTAAGGTAGTATACTAATAACTGCTTATGAAAATAAGATTAGATGTTTATATAGAGTTATTAACAATTGTGCGTTAGATGTATTGAAATAAAGATAACTTTTTGAAACTTATAAATTATTCTATTTTTCGTACAAGTCTGGTTCAGCTGGAGGGATGGATGAAGGCAATTTGATTGTGCCGTTCACCCAATTGATAAATACTCGTCAGACCCGGGCAGGAATAACCATAGGCATAAATCAAATTTATTGTGATCCAGTTACGTAACTGCGGATACATTACAACGTTGGAGGCCCTTCGATGCATATTTTAAGATATTTATGAGGGCCGTATGTACAAATACTTGTGATATACTGCCTCGTTAATACCAAACCAATACGCATTCACCATCTCTGCCTGCCCTACTTCGGTTTTAATGATCACCCACACTTATTTCAATATATAATTTCTTTAATGACTTGTATTGTTGATTCTTCTATTGTTTTGCAATTAAATCACATACATAAAAATTATTGATTTCATTAAAGATAACAATTATAAATTATAACACTTCATTTATTCAAAACTTTAGAGTTGGTATTCATAAATAATTTAAAGTTCTGGCATTAGTAATTCCTAAAATAATATATATGTCTCTGTGCCCGACAGCATTTTATACGTCGCGGCGTTATTAAAATCGAAATGGATAATTTTAATTGGGATAATTGCCTCGGCGATCGTTAAATTTTACTGCTTGGTCAGGATCGTGTCAATTAAGTTACTTCGAAAGCGGTTATCGCTTGTGTTGCTTCCAATATACGGATAAATTATCAGAGAATGAGTATTACTTTTTCCCCGCCGGTACGTTGAGGAAAAATAACAGGAGTTGGCTCCTTTAATTACCGAATAATATAAATCTATTTTAGTAATTTTTAATGGCATTATTATTATTATTATTTGATTGAGAATTTTATTCATTACTTGTAATTGTTTACTCATGCTTATTATTTTGGAAACCTACAAAAGAATTGTTGAGTTGAGAGCTAAATTATGGAATTTTGGTACTGATTTCAAATAAATTAGTTAGTTAAAAAGTATAGCTTTGCATTATTTTACTTCGATCTCTACAAAAAAAATCATTTTTGATTTTATTCCCCTTTGCCTAGTCATGCCTCTACCGTAGTGAAAGCTTCATAACACCTCCTCTTATATCTCCTATATCTCCCCCTTGATATATCTCTCTACTTATCTTATATTATTCAAACTATATCTAGATTGATCCTGATTAGTTCATCTTAATTTTTCTTTCATAAGTATGTTGTACCTACGCTGATCTTAATCGTGGGCCTCTCATGAAGTTTATGAATATAGTTCAAAAGAAAGAATACTGATTTATGATTTGTATTTCCTGAGACATAAACGAAGCCGAAAATTCATTAATAAATCCGAATCTGGTAGTGCCTTTACCTGTAAGTGAATCCAAAAATTTAAGGTTCCAATACCCAATATTAACCATCTAAAGGTGAGTCTTTCGGGTTAAAATTACTGATTTAACTAGATATGTAGGATATTCAAAAATGTAACAGAATGATTAAGCTTAAGAAAGCTCTTGATAAAGAAATTAATATAAGACATTTATTTAATATTGTACGGAACCTAAGAAACTTGTCTTTTGTTTTAATGTTCCTGGATTGATAAACAAAACTATACTAATCTCAGCGAACAGATTGCTAATATTTTTTGAAAACAGAATCATCAAATAGCTTGTAACCCTTCAGCTACGGGTGTCATCAATAGACCACAAAACAAACCAAACAAAGTTACTTCTTATCTTTTTCTGTGTTTTTATTTGAAATAAGTATAAGTAAAAGTATTGTTTACTACACGTACAGAAATGGATTTTCCCGTGTTACCAAAAAACGCGATGTTCGACTGTTTTTGCATTTATACAACCGGTTTTGTGAATATATTTCCGTAGCACCCTGAAAATTATTAAAAAAATGCTTTCAATGCAAAAGATAAAATCGGTCCTCGATCCTCTTAAAAATCTGGTGTTTATAAGATCCGTTGTTCAGAATGCAATAGTGTGTATGTAGGTCAAACAGGACGACGTGTATGAACTTCCAAACATTATCGTGCATTTCGTCTTAATCAAGTCTCTAGCTCTTTTTCAAATCATTGTTTAGAATGGAAACACAAATTTCCGGATATAAATAATCTAAAAATCTTCCATAAGTGCAACAAAGACTCTAAGCTTAATCCCGTGGACTAATTGGAAATTTTCAAACAGCATTTTAACATATCGTATAAACAATTAATCGAAATGGCTTAAAACTTAAGGAACATAAAGTACCAGGATTTTATTGAAGAAACATCATAGATACGGTTATCAAAAAAAGAGAATTCCCTAGCTATATGAGAAAAATACGTCATAATACCACAAGATAAAACAAGCATAGAAAATTATAAACACATATCAAATAATATATAATATGTTTGCAATTTATAAGCTAATATATTTCATGAAAACAGAAGTACACAGCATTATATGTAGATATTAAAAAAGACATTCAGCACTATATCAAAACCAAAAATTTTAGGCTATAAAAAAGCAAAGAGTAATGACCAAAATTTTATAAACGAAAATTAACGACTTACAATGGTTTTCTTTTATATTTCGGGAATAGTTGATCTAGGTGCTACCATCTAAAAGCTGACTTCAATTGCATAAAATTTTTATCAGTAGTTTTAGCAGTAGAGTTTTGATGTCTACGACGCGTCATTAGTGTTCTTTACATTGAAATTAAAACTTGTTGTCAGAATTAAGTCTATCTCACCCTCCAGTCAATAATACATCATTAAAAATTATTTGAAATATTTGTACGCATACATCAATTACAAAATACAATAATTTTGTGTTTTTTTTACATTTTGTATTCTAACTAAAACACTCGATTATGTTTTATTGATTGAAAGGTGCGATAGAGGCCACCCACCTACTCTACATTTAGATGATAACTTTAAATATTAATCGTTGATGATTTTGCTGCAACAAACAATAAAACCTTGTATGTAATAAAAAATAAAACATAATATAAATTTAAGTTTAAATATAAATGACATTCAATAGCTAATCTTATCTAATTTAAATTTAAAGTCTGCCCACCAATCATGCATAAAAATTTTATTAATTTACTCACTCAAAAATTTTACCTTTTGAATTTGTTTTTTACTCAGAAAGTACTGTAATTAATTTTACTTTAAACCGCGAGACGTTCAGTAATTGAAATGTATATGTAGGGTGGGTAGGTGGCCCCTCTCCTACCCTCTAATCAGTAAAACATCTTTAAAATTTATTTGAAAAATTTGTATGAATAAATTTCTAAAAATTGCAATTGTTTTGTGTTTATTAATATTTTACAATATTTAATTAAAACTCTCGCTTATGATTTACTGATTAGAGGGTGGTATAGAGGCCACCCACCTACCCTACATATATACATAATAACTTTAAATACTAATTGTTGGTGATTTTGCTTCTTACAAAACAATAAAACTTTGTATGTATTAAAAAATAAAGCATCATCCAAATTTAAGTTTAAACATAAATGACTTTCTTTAGCTAATCTTATTTAAGCTTGATTTAAAGACTTTCTACTTTATATGTATATAATTTTTATGAATTTTCGCACTCAAAAATTTTACTTTATCAATTTTTTTTAATTCAAATTTTGTAATTAAAGTTATTGCAAACCGCGAGGCGATCAGTAATTAATGTTAATATGTATATTTAGGGTGGATGGGTGGCATCTATCTCACCCTCCATCCAATAAAACATCATAAAAACTTATTTGAAATATTTATATGAATATGCATCAATTAAGAAATGCATTTTTTGTGTTTGCTTAAATTTTCCAACTTCTAACTAAAACCCTCGCTTATGGTTTATTGACTGGAGGGTGGGATAGAGGACACCCACCCACCCTACATGTACATGATATCTTTAAATACTAATCGTTGATGATTTCGCTGCAAACGATAATAAAACCTTGATGTAATAAAAAATAAAGCATTACCCAAATTTAAATTTAAATATAAATGACCTTCTATAGTCTTATCTAATTTAGATTTAAAATCTGTCCACCCAGCATGCATAAAACTCAAAAATTTTACCTTTTGAATTTTGCTGCTTACAAAACAATAAAACTTTGTATGTAATAAAAAATAAAGCAAATGACCTTTTTGGCTAATCTTATTTAAGCTTCATTTAAAGCCTTTCCACTTATGGGTCATTCTTTTATAAATCGTACGGATTTGAGAAAAAAAAAATTATCACATTTTTAAATTACACACAATTTTTTTTTCAGCACCTTCTTATTAATTTAAACGACCCCTATATCGGGATTTTGTCTGTAAATGTGTATTTTTCAAAATATTTAAATTTTGCGTTTTGATAGTTTGCTGGATTCTCTTACATTCAAAATTCATTATCTCCGGTTCTACTGAACGGATCGTTCCCGTTCTTCTACCAGATTACACCTCGTTATATCAGCTTTTTAGTTGCATACTGACAGTATATTTTTAGTGTCATTTAATATAAAATAATAACAATTGAATTGTTCAAATGAAGTTTTCATGCTGATACCCAGAACGTATGCAATTTAAAAAAATACCATGTATTCGCTATTTCTTAATCTAAAAGACCCATGTTTGAAAAAAGTGGGGTCTCTTTTCAGTCAGAAGATATTAAATATTATTTAGCGCGCTAAATAATATTTAATATCTTCTGACTGAAAAGAGACCCCACTTTTTTCAAACATGGGTCTTTTAGATTAAGAAATAGCGAATACATGGTATTTTTTTAAATTGCATACGTTCTGGGTAACAGTATGAAAACTTCATTTGAACAATTCAATTGTTATTATTTTATATTAAATGACACTAAAAATATACTGTCAGTATGCAACTAAAAAGCTGATATAACGAGGTGTAATCTGGTAGAAGAACGGGAACGATCCGTTCAGTAGAACCGGAGATAATGAATTTTGAATGTAAGAGAATCCAGCAAACTATCAAAACGCAAAATTTAAATATTTTTAAAAATACACATTTACGAACGAATTCCCGTTATAGGTGTCGGCTTATTTCGTGTATACAAGTGATACAAAAATTTTCTGGCGAATCCAAATCATGAAGTCAAAATAGGTGTACGATTTATAAAAGAATGACCCTTATCATGTATATCATTTTTATTAATTTTCACACCCAAAAATTTTCTTTTATTCAAATTTTGCAATTAATGTCATTGCAAACCGGAAGGCGATCATTAATTAAAGTTAATATGTATATGTAGGGTGGGTTGGCGGCCACTAACCTACCATCCAATCAGTAAAACATAAGCGAGAGTTTTAATCAAAAGTTGTAAAACGTAGATAAACATAAAATTATGAAAAATTTAATAGATTTATTCAAACTAATTTTGAAATTTCGGAAATTTAAAAAAAAAAGATATAACTTTTTAAAGAAAAGTTAAACAGAAACAAGAACTGAACAAGTTTTATTAAAGTATGTTTTTCATTTTTCTATTGCTAATAAACTATAGGTGTTAAATGAAATGTGTATAACAAGTAATTGTAAAGAATTCAAAATTGAGCAAATTATTAAGAATAGCATTTTTGCATAAATCTCATAGTTTTCGAGAAAAATATAGGAAAAGTATTATGATGGCTTCACTCGCTCGTACACCAACATCCTACTCTCTCCACACTTGTTGTATAAATAATATACAAACCATTATAGAGGCATAGTAAGGGTTATTTTTATACACATTTAGATTGCGTTTAGGTATATTATAATTATTCGGCCTGGTATTATGATAGTGTTTCTTCGTGCAATTTGAGAATTTATATTAATTTTTAAAATTAAAAACTAGACAGTCCAAAATATACAAACCACTAACTGTTAATAAATTATGATGTCTAAATAGGCCTCTATAGGAGTCAGTGTACTTTTTACTAAATACAAGCCGTAGTACTCTCTTCTGCAATACAAAAATTCGTTTCACAGTCGTGCTAATTTTCCAGAAGATAATTCCAAACCTTATAACAGATTCAAAGTTTGCAAAATAAATACATATTTAAAAAAGCTTCTAGATTGACTGTATGTTTTAGAACTTTGACGGAGTGGTTAATTTTGATTCCACTTCATTCATGTGTTTTTTCCAGTTCATGCTTAATTAGTTCATTAGGTCCAATTGCACTCCTAAATATTTCAAATTTGTGCTAATGGTAATAACATAATCGTTAGCAGTGGTTATCTGTAAAGAATATTCTTTTCTTTCATGGGTTGTTTTAAATATAATCGCCTGGGTTTTATCGATATTTAGGAGCAATTTATTCATATGTATCCAAGTTTGGTATATTTTGGTTTATTTGTGAGTTGAAGTCATCTAAATTGTCGCCAATAAATAAAACACTGGTGTTATCAGCATAAATTATGGAATTATGAATGCTGTTTGTGAATAGATTGTGTAAATCGTTAATAAAAATCACAAATAAAGTTGGGCCAATTATACTCCCTTGCGGAATTCCATAATTAATATTTCTTTGACATTATGTTATTACCAAAAGAGACGCATTTAGTTCTGCGAGTCTAATATGATTTAATTGTGACCTGATACCGTGTAGTTCTAGCTTCTGTAATAAAATATTGTGACTAATACTGTCAAAAACCTTAGATAAATCTAAGAATATTTCAAATGAAATATTCTTATTCTCCAAGACATCCGTGACAGCACAAACGAGATCAAAAATAGCGGTTGAAACATTTTCTCTGGGTATAAATCCATGCTGAGAAATACGAATTAGATTTTCTTGCAATAAATAGTTTATTACGCGTTTACATACTATTTTTTTTTCAAAAATCCTACTGAAAGCTGGTAAAATACTTATAGGACGCTAGTTTTCAAGATTTTCTGCGTCTCCTTTTTTGTATATTGGCTTTACAAGAGCTGATTTAAGGTTTTCTGGAAATATTCTTTGTTGAAATGATTGATTAATAATATCACTCAGAGGTTCTGCTATGTATTCTATTGATCGTTTTATAATTGACATAGGAATATCATCTAGACCGGGGCTGATGGTGTTTTTAATTTCTTTACCGACTTAAATTATTTGGCTAGATGTTGTTGAAGAAAAAATATTGAATAGCTACATTGCGGAATGCAGCTTTCGAAAGGAATTTGAGGCATTTTTTCAATTATATTTTTTAGATTATTTATAACAAAATCATTAAACTCAGTTGCACTTTCTTCGCTAGGATTTTTGAGTGTTTTGGAGCTACTTCCGTATCGTTATTTCTTATAGTTATTTTGGTTTTTCTTTCTGACTCTTTGATCAAATCGTAAAAATATTTCTTTTTCTGTGAATTTATAAGTTCATTATACTCTTTTTTTATACATATCTTCATCAGAGGGGTTAAATTGGGAAGTAATATAAAAATAATCCAACAGTGCCTTAATTCTTTTTATCTGATTGTCGATATATAGGCAAATCACACTTTACAGTGTGATATTAACAAAGTAAACGTTTTTGTTTAATTTTCCAAAATGTATCACGAAGTTAACGCCTCAACCATTAATGAATTGATATATACGCAGTTTGGTTTATCTTTTCTGTTTTGAATTTTATGCAAAGGAAATGTAGAAAGAAATATTTCCCTATAAATATTCATAAATGTATTCCGTTAGATGACTAAATTAGAACTGCTATGTTGTTTTAATTTCGTTCAGTTTATATTTCTTTTGCTATAGCTTCTTGCGTACGTTATCGAAGGGGTAGTAATTTTATTCATATTAAAATATAATTTTAGACATTTATCATCTGAAATGTGATATTCTAGCGTTTTTGCTTGATAGTCAATAATATGGTTAAAGTGTTATCAATGCATGATTTTGATTGAGAAGCGACCCGGGTGTAATTTTTTATCAATACTTTTATATTAAATTTATCTAGTAGTGACAAAAACTTTAGTTTTTATGTGCTATCTTTTATAATATTGATGTTAAAATCACCTGAGAAAATAAATTGTTTAATTTCTGCTAACATTAAGGTCAGGATTTTGTTAATAACCTTAAAAAATATTAACTTTACCGTTTGGAGGTATATAAATGCTAATTCTGAAAATTTGACACTTTCCTGAATTCAATTCTGCACCGGTACATTCTATTTCCTTCGGTTTTATAAAATTGAGAATATCAGCTCTTTCTAGGAATTTGGTGTTTTCTCTAAAATATATTGCCGCCCCACCGTGTTCACCGCTGTTTTTACAATATGATGCGGCAAATGTGAAACCATAAATTTTGTAGTGTGGTAGCTCTTCCTTAGATTTTCAATGTTCAGTCACGGATAGTATACTGCACTCTTTGTTTTCATGTAGTAGCAAATGTGTGATGCATTTCTTGAATGTCGTGCAAATAAATTAATGTTCAAGAAAACATTGATTCTCTGTGTAAATTGACTTATCATAGGATTGATGCATTCTTGGGCATTAGTGTGACCAGAATACCTTCAATACTGCATGAATATAAGGCTGTCAAAAAATATTTTTCCTGTTAAATCCCCCATAATTTAACAATCGCTTAAAGCGGCGAGTTTTCACTTGAAGCTACGAGTGCTTGGAAGAAAAATTTTGAAGAATGTGAAGCCATTAAATAATTCAGATTTTTCAAAAATTAAAGTCTTGCCTCATTATTTTTTGTTTTTGGTAGTTTTGTGAGAAAAATGTCTGAAAAACAATAAATTTAATCTATGTTAACCTTAACCAATCATCATTTTAAATATCTTTTAATAATTGGTCCAAATTGGTGCACAACTACCAAGATTTCAGTGAAATATTACAATTAAATAAATCACATGAGTATATTATCTGTTATAATGTTTATATATTCTATGTTCGTGTGTTCAAATGTTGTAATTAATTTGAATGATTTGTTAGTTGCATTTTCTGCTAATTATACTTATCATTAAGCTCTACCTACCAAATAAATCAAACCGCGTTATTGATGACACTGTGGGACTGGATTAAAAAATAAAGGATAATCCATTAAAATAATAAGAGGAAAATAAGGAATTAACATATTAATGTTGATTGATGATTTACGTGAAGGTGATGCAATATAAAATAGTTTTAAAAAGTTTATAAACTGTGGAGAAAGTGATTACAAGTTATTTTGTATTTTATAATAATTAGAATATTGCTTAATTAGCAATTCAAAGTTAAGAATAATTTTTGTAGTACAATTAACCAATCATAATTAGATTCTAACTCTATTAATCCCACAGATTCAATTAGACATAGTTACAAAACTTATTTTGTATACATACTAATAAAGAGACGCAGCTTATATATCACTCATATTAATAAAAACTATAATGACTTTAATATTTCCAACTATAGAATGTATGCAAAACTACCATTAAAAATAGTCAGCCAATTATATACCACTCATATTACCAGTCTAAAGCAAAGTACGTTTAAGAGTCAGAAAGTGAATAAAACCGGTGTTTTATTGTAAGTTCCGGATATTGCGAGGAGATGTAATATACGTAATCGGGGATTATCATCGCGAATTCCAGCGAAGGAAATATGAGATTTCGATAGATACCGGAAACCCATTTCCCCATTGCCGTGATGTGTTTAGTCTGTGCATACAAAATTTTTCACTTATTTCTGTTATTCGCCTATTTCTGAAATGCATTAAATCACGCAGTAATACTCTGTCAGGTGCATTCTGTTTACCAGTGGTTTATTTTGTCCCCCACCATTAGACATGTCCATTATTCAATCGCTACGAATGACAGGGATAGAAACGAGACATTCCCCCTAGCACGATGTTCTTTTCCGTTTCGCAAAAGATTTAAAATAGTGATGTTTACACAGATTTACTTATCTAATTATATTTTAAAGTATGTAGTTGTTAAAAATATATTAAAGATTTTTTTACAAAAGTTAAGCACTCAAATTTTTATAACCATACAGCTGAGAGTTTTTAAAGTTTCATTTTTAATTAGAAAATTAAGAATAAAATGTAATGTATATTTTGCCTTTATATGTAACAGTTAAATTTCAAATTTAATTCAAAATCAAAAACTATGAGTTTACGGACTCTTGGAATAAATTTACATCGACCAGTTTGAACATAACGTTATACCAAATATTGTTGTTTAGTTTGACAAATTTAATCAAGTTTCTTTTGCACATCTGATTAAATTTATCAAACTAAACAACATTTGGCCGTGAATAGTTGACCCCAAAATTTATGAAGATACAGTTTGGTCGTAATTTAGAAACAAGCCTTAGAGAATACGAAAATTATTTAGATTGAAACATGCAAATTCAATCTCTTTCTCAAAAACTACCATACTTTTAGCAATGATAACTGGAAGCATTAGAAATTCATAAACCCAAAATTAATTAATTTCAGAAGCTATATAAATAATCCTTATCAATATTTTTAGGTACTTTACGATTGATAAAGACAAGTTTGTGGTCTAAACTATTGTCATAATTTGTTTCAAATATAGTGGTGAGATTTTTTGAGTTTAGCTTTATTTTGTATATACTGCAACAATTGTTTCACCACACAGTGGTTTCATCAGGCAGATGAATAATATGTGACTGTGTGGTGAAATAATTGTAGCAGTATCTACAAAATAAAGCTAAACTCAAAACGATCGTGTTTCTTTTTTTCATTATAAGTTCATAATAGAGTTTCGCCAAGTAACAGCTTTATCAATCCATTATTTGAAAAGTATAAAGTTGTGTTCATAGAATATATTACTAACAAATATATATTTTGTAAATGAATTTAAACAATATATTGTAAACGAAATGAAACAGATAATTTTCATAAAACTCTGTTTTTTAATATGATGAATAAAGTGTACATTAACAAAATTAGCTTTACACCTATATTCAATACAACAAAATAGAGTTTTTTGTTCTTTAAAATTTATATAATTGTTTATAAATATATAAAAATTAAAGTAACAACAAATCAAGAAATATATACATAAGAGAAAAGGAAACAGCTTTTCTGATTCAATTAATAATCATAGGCTGCAGCTATTTCGTAAAAGGTCAGAGTTTCCCAATTGATTTCCCAGCTTCAAATGGAAGGTCCTTTTGTGTACGGTTTTCTTTTCCCCTCTCATGTTTTCCCTCTTCTATATCTGAAAATCTCCCAAGTAATCTCCTATCGATGGCTAAGCGAGTAATTGAATTATAAGAAAGGCGGCAAGAAAAAAAACTGCACCCGGTTTAATCAGTACACATTTCGCTCCGTCTTAAAGCGTGTTTTTTTTTCTTTCCGCGTGTATATATAGATATTTTGTGAAAAAAGCTTCGAGTTTTGAATAATTTATAATCGGAATGGAGTTTAATTCAGCCGTCGGCGTCGACTAATGGAACATCTTTTCATCTCACAATGCAATTCCAACTTTATTTCTGCCATGAATGCATAATTCACAAAGAGATTAGCTACGTGTGGAATGGCTATAAACTCGTGTATGTGCGAATGTGAATGGTGAGGAATATGGTAATACTGCTAAGTTGCCCTTTGGATTCAAACAAAAATTTTGTACTTACTTATATATCTTTTAATCGACAAAGCTGGGCATACCACTATAATATGTAGATCAAAAATTAGAGGTGTCAACTAACATATTATTAAGAGGCTATTAAGAAAAAAAATTGTATCTAGATCATATATTTTTTGCTTCGAATAAAATAATAACAGGTAATAATACAGCGAATTAATTAAAATGTAAGTACAAGTATTTACAGTAGTAATAACAGAAAAACAGCTCTTTCCTGAAAACCTTATAAAGGCCTGCACTAATGGAAACGTATCGACAATTCTAAATATGAGGGAAGGATACGATCACAGCTACTTCTACATTTCAACCTATATTGGTGAACACATCGCATACCATGCCAAAATCCTTATAAATTAATTACTACTCTATTAAAAATATTATATTTTTATATGCCAAAATATAAGAATTTCGTTCGCACTAAAACTTACAATAATATAAATCCTTCAAATTTTACCAATTATTTACTACAGGGTCGTGTTAAGAGATATGTAACTTCATGTCACCTATTCTGATAAATATTTAATTGCCCTAACGTACTCTTAGACTAAGCTAGTACATCAATTATTACCTTAACGTACGCTTGACCTATCCTAACAAAAAATTAATTGCAGATTCATTACCTACGTGAATATATTATTAATGACCAAGACTAATAAATAGTTAATTATCCTCGAGTCCTCTTGACCTATCCCAATTAATTAAGCATTGCTCTAGCTTACTCTTGACCTAGACTAATAAATTAAATATTACCCAAGCGTCCCGAGATTTATTCAATACCCTAGACTAAAGAATGTATGAAAGCTGATGAAATGCAATTAATAATTGTTAGAAACATTTGTGAAATAAAAAATTAAAAAATCTCAAAAAACAGTTTATAGTTATAAAAAAATAATAGAGGTTTAAAAGAATATATAACAATTAGCAATTATAAAAGACGAAATATTAAAAAAAAACAATTTAAGAACAGAAGGAATTATTGAAAAAACGTTTCAAAACTTACAAAAACCACAATCCAAAAATTCTCAAAAAATAATAGTGATTAAAATAAATAATATATAAGAAATCTCATCAAAAACCAGAAAATTTAAGACAAGATTATTAAAAAAACAACGGATTAACACTAAAAAAGCAATCGACTACTGTTAAGAACAATATGATTATGAAAGCTTATAAAAACAATTTATAGTTACCAAAAACGCAGATATTTGTAGAAAAATTGAAAAAAGGCATCTTTTCTCCATAATTTTCAATTGTTTTTCGTTAGTTAAAACTTATTTTGTTTTTTTTTAAATGATGATGAAAAATATCAATTTTAGAAATAAAATAATTTCAAACAATTGGGCTTTACAACGAAATATTTGTAGAAAATTATTATGGTCAAAAACATAAAGAATAGCGTAAAAATAATTGGAAATCGTCAAAAAACAACAACATTTGCAAATTCTGAAATAAATACAATTTAAATTATAAAAAATATTATTAAAAATTAAATATATTTAAGAACAGAGGAGATTATTGGGAAAAAAGAGAAACAATGAAAAAAGTACTAAAAACAGTTATCAATTACTGCCAAAAACCGTAAATAAAACATACAAACGTTTATGAAAAACAGTTGATAATTGTCGAAAATAATTATCTAAAAATTTCTTTCTTGATTATTTCAAAAACGCAAACATTGGAGTAAAAATAATTGACAATTGTTAAGAAAACATTTGCAAATTCTTGAAAAAATCATTTAAATTATAAAAAGATTTGAAACCAAAAATATTATAAAAAATAAATATTTTTAAGAAGAGAAAAGTCCATTGAAAAATAAAAAACACTGAAAAAAGAATTGACAACTGTTAAAATGATTAAAGAGACAACATAAAAATCTTTATGAAAAACAAATGATAATTGCTGAAAATAATTATCTAAAAACTTCTTTCTTGATTATTTAAAATTTTCAAAAAAAGATTAGAGTGAAAATAGTTTTTAAGAAAACATTTGCAAACTCTTGAAAAAGTAATTTAAATTATAAAAATATATGGATCCAAAAATATTATAAAAATATATTTAAGAAGAGAAAAGTTCATTGAAAAATAAGAAACATTAAAAAAGATTGACAACTATTAAAAATAATAAAGAAAAAACGTAGAGATTTGTGAAAACAAAATTAATTTTCTTAAACAAACAAAAAGTCTGTGTGTTTTTATTATTTCACACTGTTTCTTGCTATGTTCAACAATTATCTAAAAATTTCTTTTAGTGCTAATTTAAAATTGTTTTTTGAAAAATATGAATTTCAGAAATCAAGTCAAATAAGTATTTTCCAAACAAGTAAGATTTATGAAATTTGTAAAAAAATAATAATTTTCAAAAACGCAGAGATTGAATTAAAATAAATGTCAACTGTGAAGGAAATATTTGCAAGTTCTGGAAAATATATTTTAGATTATAAAAACATACGGACTCCAATTGTTATTCTAAGATAAATATATTTTAAAATAAAAGATAGATTATTTAGTAAAGTAATTGTCATTTCATTTCATTTTTATCCTTCCAACAAAAACACACAGATTGGCGTAAAATAATTGTTAGAAGATATTAAAAAAATAATAATACATATTTAACAAAGAGATTATTGTAAAAAAGAAACAAAAACGAGAATCATTAAAAACAATTGACAACAATAAAAAAACATACGAATATTCATGAAAACATTGATGAGTACCAAAAACGTAAAGGTTTGTGAAAAAAGCTTTATATAATAATAGATGCCAAAAATAAAAAAAGTTTTTGGTTAATTTTAACAATTATCTAAAAAAATAATTTGGTGATTATTTCAAATTGTTTTTTTTTTCAAACATATTAATTAAACTTCTTCGATGAATTAATCACTATTCAGAAATCAGAGAATGCAAAACTGAAATTACAACCTACTAGAGCAAAATATCAACTTCCTGAAAAAATTATTGACAAATTACTAGATAAACATTTTAACAGTGTTAAACTTGAGTTTTAAAAAACATGAATAAGCATCTAACCGTTGTTAAATCTTTAGAGTCCAGAACTCAATTAAGTTGCAACAATAAGTAGATGAATCCACGAATGGGAAAATACTACCAAAAGTGCTCACCTGAGGAGCACGGCAGGCTTACGGCAGGCGAAAAGGTTTACCGCCTTCTCTGCCGTAAGGTCCGAATGGTTTCTCAGATTAAGCAAGGGCAACCTAAGGCTTATAACTGGCCTGCTAACCCGACACTGCCCTCTGAAATACCTCTTTACTAAGATGGGTCAGACAACAGACGCCAACTGCAGATTCTGCAACGAGACACAAGAAACATCAGAGCACCTACTGTGTGAATGCTCTGCCCTGTACCTTTAAAGAGAGAACTACCTATCATCGGCATTTTTAAAGCCTGAGGAATTGGTACACATTAACACTTAAGTTATCGTAGAGTAAGTAAAAAGTCTAGACATTGAGGGACTCAAGTAGGTCAGGGATAATTACAAAAGATCTCTTAGGTCGAGGTAATTTCGGAAGGCTTAGAGGCCTTACAACCCACCAAACCCATAACATAACATAACATAGCACAAAATTAGACGATTAAACATAATTTCAGATATAGTAACTGTCTTTTGAATAGGACGTAAAACTAATTGTACACGTCTTTTAAACATAATATTGTCATCCGAAGCTAAAACTAAAAGTCTATTAGAAAATTCTAAACACATGCTGAATTAAACGGAGATGCAAGGAAAAACTTATAAAAGAATGAAACTGGAATTTGAAGAAAGATGTCAGAAAGGCGAATAAATCATCAGAATCAGATTTATAAAAGATTCACCAAAGACAATGAAATATAAAAGTATCAATTGGTCACAATCTTTAAACTAGATTAGCTCAAGTCTAGTTCTGTATATCTAATAGGTTCATTAAACATATACTACCAAAAACGTAAGAGGATTAAAAACTAAATTTGACACCACAACGCAAAACCTGGATGTATGGATGTAAATTTCAAATATGAAATTTTGATATTTATTGAGACATGGTTATCGCCAGACATAAAAAAATCCGAATTGCCATTTAATGACACCTTAATTATTAAGGTTGTCCCAAAACACATTTATTTTTTTAATTAATAATAAATACATCAGGCAAATGGCCACCACGAAACCTCCGGCACAGGGTTATTCTTTTATTCAAATGTTTCAGGCTCATTCGCATACACCTTTTTCTTCACATAGCCCGAAAGAAAAGTGTCTATCGGCGTTAGATCGCACGATCTTGGTGGCTAATGTTAATCGCCAAATCGAGGAATTACTCGGCCTGGAAACTTGGTCTAAAGTAACACCATCGTTTCACTTGTAGTGTAGCAGGTTGCACCGTCTTGTTGGAAAAACATGTCCTTCACATCAATTACATCCAATTTGGGCTACAAAAACATTGTTTTTTTTGCGATATCGCACATCATTAACAGTTAGCGCATTTCCAGATGCATTTTTAAAGAATTACGACCCAATTACTCCGCCAGCCCAAAATACGCACCAAAGAGCTACTCGCATTGGGATGCATTGGGTTTTCGAGTATTACACAAGGATTTTTAGCACCCTAAATCTGACAATTTAAGTAATTATTGATTTGATGATGTTCCAACACCCAATCAGCAAATCCACGGCACTGCTTATAATCCACTGACTTGCTATCTTGCACCAATTGAACCTTGTACGCTTGCAAATGCAGATCTTTCCTTGACCACGATGCCTAAGTTCCTGCATTCTCGGCCACAGATTGCCTTACTGTGGCTATATTTTCGAGAGACCGACAAGGACGATGATCTGATCCATCAGCGTAAACTTGGTCTCAATTTTTTTAATTAAACGCCTCAAGGTCGATTCATTTAGCGCATTATTTTTGTAATGTGCTTTTACCATAAACGTTGTTCGTTTGAATTCTTCTTAATATTCTTAATTGCGTGACAACTGATGACAACTGACGAAAAAATCACCTTACAACTCGTATTAACAAAATGACGGCAAATTTAAATCCGGCGCTCTTGCTGGGACACCCTTTATATAGAAAAGATCGTGATATGGAGACAAGCAAAAATTGCAGTGATGGCGGAGTCTTAGTAGCAATTAAAAATACAACACAATCTATGGAAGAATCGGCTTCTTTAAGAATGTTGTAACTATTAACTGTCAAAATAATAATATAAAATGTATGAAACCCACAGACAATCAGTTCAATATATTGTTAAAAATCGTTGTTTGGTGATTACAACTTACCCAAATATTTGATGGTAGAGGCGTTTACTTCGTGGTAGATCTTGAATGATTTGTAAATGAGACACAATAACTTTATTTTACCACTATATTTAAAACAATTACAGTGACTATAGTTTCGAATATAAGCTATTCATTATCAAACTAAAAGTTTTTAGTAAAAGTTTTTAGTTTAATAATGAATAGCTTATATTCTAAACTATAGTCACTGTAATTGTTTAAAATATGATGATAAAACAGAGTTATTGTGTCTCATTTACAAAACAACTTACCCAACATTAATTGGAATGATGTTAATATGAATGTTATTACCCTTGATAATAAAAATATTAGAACTAGAAGACCTAACTTCTTTCCTGAATATAAGTTAATGTAATAATATTAGCATAGACTCCTAGATTTATGATTTTCAACAGATAATGTGGTAACAGCAACCATATCTGATGATATCACAGATCCAGTTGATATACATCATCCTTCTCTATCTCATGAAATATACTTGCAGAATAGATCTAATCTAGAAATGCAACTAGAATATGATACATAAATAATTGACTTTAATAAAACTGATTACGATGGATTAAGTATTTATGTGTTTAATACAGACTGGAATTTAATGTTTTCAGTGGGTGATGTCAATGAAGCTGTAGACACATTTTATAATATCTTGTATATTTGTGCCAAAAAGCAGGTTAAAGTTA
Source organism: Ontholestes murinus (assembly GCA_963969525.1). Classification (NCBI taxonomy): domain Eukaryota; kingdom Metazoa; phylum Arthropoda; class Insecta; order Coleoptera; family Staphylinidae; genus Ontholestes; species Ontholestes murinus. The sequence continues at coordinate 31,543,589 of OZ018395.1, read as the reverse complement.
TCTCCTTTTCCTAAATGGTACTCAAAAGAACTTCGTAATTTAATAATAAAAAAGTCCACATTTTTTTAAAAGCTCATGTGATATTAAATATTACATTGGATGAATTTCCGTCATCTGAAATAAAGAGGCACTTGTCCACATTTTTTTAAAAGCTCATGTGATATTAAATATTACATTGGATGAATTTCCGTCATCTGAAATAAAGAGGCACTTGTAGAAGAATAAAGTTACGAATGGAAGAACACATACATGTGAACTCCTTAATAAATAAATAAATATTGAGTAACATATGTAGGAATGTTTCGAGACGATGCTTTCAATACTACATCAGAAATACGGAGCAACAAATTAAACAAAATCCTCAACAATTTTGATGATCCCATAAAGGAATTGCTAATCTGTTTCTTGAATATTTGACTTCCATGTTTCCTAGTGATAGCTGTTATATTAATCATCACTCTAGTCCATCTATGTGTGATAGCATTAGCATTAACGAAATAGATGTAAGAAACAAATTATTAGCTAAAGATATAAATAAAGGATCGGGTCTTGATATGGTTGCTCCTAAGCTGTTGAAAATGTGAGTCACAACCCGTTGCAAGCCATTAACATTATTCTATCGGACATCCCTAACAAACGAAGTTGTTCCAAATACGTGGAAACATTCTCACATTATACCTATTTTTAATGCGAGTGAATGACATAAAATTATTGTTCACTGTGCAATAGCAATTCAGAATTTAATCCCAAAAATTCTTGAACATATTATCTGTAAAAAGTTAATGTATGTAGTAGTACCAATATTATGTAAGTCATAGCATGGTTTTAGGCAATGGAGGACAACCGTTACAAATTTGCTTATATTCATTCCAACAATATGTTTGTGATGGATACAGTAATGGTGAATCTGTTGATGTTATCTATGCCCATCTTATAAAGGCATTCGATAGAGTTAATCATGATGCCTTTTAATTAAAGTTAAATAGTATAGGAATTTACGGCGGATTGTTAAGTGATTAATTAGACACCTGTCAGGAAAAACGCAACAAGGAACTATAAGCGGATCGAAAGTTACATCAGATGTACCACAGGGTAGTCATTTGGTCCTCTATTATTAAATATTTTTTTAGAAATGATATTACATCTGTAATTGGCTTTGCTAAAATATTGATGTTCGGTCATGATTTAAAATTGTATCATTCAAGAAGTAATTCTGAAAATCATTATCAGTTGCATAAAGATTTAGATGCATTAGATGAATAGTGTGAGGAATGGTATGAAGTTAAATATTAACTAATGTAAATCAATGACATTCTCCAAAAAATTAGTCAATGAACATCTCCAAAATACAATCGCGAATTGTTATAAACATTATTTATTTATTTTATTTTTAGAAATAGAGGATATGAATGCAGAAAAGTAACAATGGATAATTGTGAAAAACATACAGATTTCTAAAAAATTAGTTGTTATTTTTCAAACTCTTTTTCAATCATTCTTAGTAAATTTATATAAAAAAAGAAATTTGTAGAAAAAATGCATACTCCTAACGAATTTATTTTCCCAATGTACTCTTCAGTTTTAATTTTTTGTTCAAGCATTCTAATAAAAAATAGTAAAGCTTATTTCGAATATTTTAATTATTTAACAAGTTTTTTTAAAGGACACAGTCAATGGATAGATGGACGAAGAACAGAAGCATATGGTTGCATAGCAGCTCTCTATTGTAGGTGGTGACACTTCGTAATAAACACGCTTAAGGACCACCCTCGAGAAATTTTGAACAAACGTATAAACTGTAGGCATCTTTTTAAAATATATAGGTGTTTAATTTAATTTTTGTTAAAGATTATTTCAATTATTTAACACCAATTATATACACGTATTAATCAAACATATGACAATATAATTTATAAGATAATAATAAAAACAAAACAATTGACTTATATTGTGTTTTATGTTTGATTAAAAAAGGTATATTTTATATATGTAGATCTAAGTAAAATATCTTGTCTTTATTTTAATATATTTATTTTTGTCCACACATCAAAATCCTCTTTCAATATAACCAAGCCCTAATCCATCAGGGAATAACGCACGGTGAATTAACTCTACATAACCCTAGGAATTTTCTCTGTTAGATATTTTTAAATTCAATCTCTCTTTTAAATGGATGTCGGAGAATACTTAATACTAAATTACTTACGGAATGAACCTTTCAGACCTTATAGGACGAACAGACATGCCGCTGAGACGCTTACCTGAAAATAAAATAAAATTATTATCAACTTGTTCTTTATAAACATTTATTTTATATTTTAATATAAGTTAACTTATAATACATAGATTTATACACAATTTTATACTATTTATTATATTTTAAAATTTTTGTCAATAAAAAATATATGACTACCATTTTCGAAATAACAAACGAATTTAATAGTCACATAGAATAATATATAATATTGAATAGAAATATTTTAATTTTCTTTACGTAATTATTCATTATGTTTATCATTATTCATAACGTAATCATAAAATATAAATAGAACAGAATAATAAGGTACTGACATAGAATTCTCATTTCTGATGCAATTTGCAAACACGTTTTCCATCTTTTCTAGGTTTATATTTAGACGGTGATCTTATCATTCGACGAAAACGCGCTCCTTCGCCTTGGACCTATCCCATGTTTGTGTACATACGAAATTAATCTCTGGCCATTAATTAATTAGCCAAGAGTCGCGCGTCCCCCAGAAATAATGTTTTCCTCTCCTTCACAACTAACAGACTTAATCAAATCAGGACGGTCGACTTTTGATTAATGTCCCCCTCTTTACCATTTAAGTGAGTCGCCTTGTTTACAACGCCTTTTCCCTTATGAAATCAAAGACGACGAATTGCTTTATCAAATTAATTCCGTTAAATGTTTGGAACGGCGTGTAAATTGCTACAAATAAAACAAATAAGAAACAACTGAAACAAATTTTGTAAATATATTATTTATTGAAATATTTTCAGGCTGTCAAGTAATGTTTTTTTTAATAATAAAGTTTTCAGGCCCGATTGATTAAAAATATGTCAGAAGATTATTTAAAATAAATCAACGGGCCGAGAGCAGCCAGGGCTTTTAAATAACCCTTTGAATTAATTAATCAAGCGCTTAACTAATCCAATTTAAAAACACCACTTCCGCCGTAAAATTGACCAAATTAAAACGGCAATCGATCAAAAAGTTTTTTTTCTCTCCCAAAAGGCCACCCGACGCCGCACAACAAATTAAGTCGGTTACCCCTCATAAAATTTCACTTTTTCCACCCCTCTTCACCGGCGGACCATTAATCATTATAGAAACAGCTTAAATGTATATATTTTTTATTTGGGTATCGGTAAAGGGTTCAGGTATAAAACACACTTTACTACGTGATTAGTTAAAGTTGGGATGTGAGCGTGAAAATTCAATATTTCACACAAAAATATGTTTTGAACTACAAAAGAGCTTGATAGCAGAATGTGTATTTGTGGGACAAGGTGGGTTAATTAATATAATATTTAAAAAAAAATAAAAGTTGATGCATGAAAATTTATTTAATAAGTAGATTAGTACATTAATTTACTTTTTACACAGTACATTTATTGATCTACTTTATTGAAAATGGATCAGAAAATAATAGCCTCAAGCATTAAAATTCAAGTGTGAATTTCTACAGATTAATTTTTTTCGGTAATGTTAAAACCGTATTAGATTGAATATTTCATTTGGCTATTTAATACCAATTTAATTCTCTAAAATTAGTGAAAATAATTAAAACATTTGCAATTTTCACATATGTTGTTTATTATGACAGTTTTAATGTGATTTTCATCAAAGTCGTTGTCGATTGTTTTCATATTAAATAATAACCTAGCTAACTTGATATTAGGTTGAGTCTTAAGTCATTTCGGTTTTTTATGAGAATCAATGGCGATTTTTTATAGAAAGAAATAATTTTATTCAGTTATGTATTGACCCTTCTTTTCGATGACATCTTTCTAGTAATATCATGAAGCCACGATCAAAGAACTTCTGGCCTATCTCAGCAAAAAATGAATCAAATGCTAAATACTAAACTTGTTTAGTACACAGTCGTATTGATAGTTTGGTACTAAGGCAGCAGCTCAAAATTCACGGCGGCTTTGTAATCCCACCAATTTCTTTTCGTGAATATTTGCTTTCGAAGAAGTTAAAGCTTGTTAATCGGACTTGTATCGTAACTGGTTTTGCACGACGTTTTTATAAACTATCCCTTTCTCATTACCAGTGAGAATACGTTTCAGAAATGGATGATTTTTATTGTGTTTAAGAGCTTGTAGCAGACGTTTATGCGATTAGTTAAATTAATTTCTTTAAGTTCTTGTAAAACCCAATTATTGAGTCTAGTAACATATCCCAGATTGTGCAAATGTTTTTCCATGGTCGTTTGAGAAATCTTTAATATTTCTGTGACCTCTCGAGCCATGTAACTGTTTGCTTCGATTCATACCTTTATTTTAACGTCTTCGCCTTCAACGGAATTAGGCAAACCAATTTTGGCACTGGAGTTCTATTAAGCAATTTTTACTGTCCATAGCACATAACTTCCGTTGCGATTTTTCCTTTTCAACAAAATAGTTGGTTAAAAGTACTAGTGACTTAACCCAATACAATATTATTTCAAACCGAATATGCAGCAGCATCAAAACAGCCAATGAAAGAAAGGCCACAGCGTTTTAATAATATAATAATAAATAAAGAAAACACTTAACTTTTTTATACCACTTATATTTTTATTTCTCGTGACTAGTTTCAATTACAAGGTAATCATTATCAAACTGTACTTAAATTAACAAAAATGCAGGTATATATACTAAAAGGCTTCAAATAGAGGGGTGTACAACAGGTCAACCTGGTCGTTAATGACGGAAATTCCCGGATTAATTTTGGTTTTGTGTAATTCCAGGGCTTCCAGTAAATCCATCTGTTTGCCTTTATCGGCGAGATGGATTACCGAAAGTACATCTCTGTCAAATTTATGGCCTGTTTCTATTAAATGATTTGCAAACGTTGAATTGTTTTGTTTTAATTTATATGATCGTTCATGTTCTTTTAAACGTATATGAAAATTACGACCAGATTGCCCGATGTACACTCCTTTACATTCTGGGCATGTTAAACTGTAAACTCCTGATTTGTACATTATGTCTAATTTGGATTTTGCGTTAAAAATTAGATTGCGTAACTTATTGCTTGATTTAAAAACTATGTTAATGTCTCGTTTTTTAAAAACATTCTTAATTTTTGAACTTATTGTTCCGAAATAGGTTATAGTTTTGTAGGAATTCTTGTCTTCTACTGGACTGATTGCATATAAGTATTTATTCATTCTTTTTAATTGAAATTTATTTATTAATTTAGTTACTAATGACTCCGAATAACCATTATTAATAGCAATTGTTTTTATTTTATTTATTTCTATTTTTAAGGATTCCGGACTGAGGGGGGTATTGTATGCTCGAGTTATCATTGAGTAAAAACTTGCTATTTTGTGTTTAAATGGGTGACGGGAATTGTTGGGAATAATGGTGTCTGTGAAGGTGGGTTTACGATATATATCAAATGTTAGTTTGTTGTTGGTTTTAGTTAGGGTTAAATCTAAATAGTTAATTTTGTTATTGGATTCAGTTTCTATTGTGAACTTAATGGATGGGTGGAGAGAGTTAAGGAATGTTAAAAATTTATTAATTTGTCGGTCAGTACCTTCGATGCATGCTAAAATATCGTCTACGTATCTATACCACCATTTTATGTGTTTTTTGCCTTGGGGTGACTTTAATATTTTATTGGTGAGGTTATTCATAAAAATTTCTGCTAACAGTGGGCTCAGTGGTGAACCCATTGCCAGACCTTCTTTTTGTACATACATTTTACTATCAAAAGAAAAATAATTATGTTTTAGTATTAAATCTATCAAGTTAATAAAATCGGCTTTGATAACCGGGTTGACGTTATTCAAATCTAATTCTTCAATTATTATTTGGAGACACTCTTCTGGAGGTATTTTAGCAAACATATTCGACACATCGAAGGATACTAACTTACAACTGTTAGGAATGGTTACATCTTTCAAATTATTAGTTAATTCTACTGAATTTTTAATAGCATAGGGATCTTTAAAATTGGTAATGGATTTAAAAATGGAAATAAGTTCTACTGCTAATTTTCTAATAGGGGAATTTACGTATGACACAACAGGGCGGATGGGACTATCAGGTTTGTGGATTTTAATGACCCGACTAACCATTTATTAAGAATATCTTTTAAACATATAGCTCGAAGATATATCAAATTTTTTGGAAAAACTATTGATAAAATTAAAAAGAGTCATACCAAACCCCTTGGAAGACATGTTCTGAAAAACGCCATCACCAAAAACCTCAAGAAGAAAAATGTATTTCATAAAGAAACTCAATTAAAGATAAATATTTTTTAAAAACCGTCCATATATTATATATAATATTATGTATTATATTTATGACTCTCTTTTGAATAAACTGTTTATATATAAAAGAAGCTCGAAGATATATCAAAATATTTGTAATCATTTTCTTCGTAGCAAAGAAATGCAATAAATCAATGTTTACACATTATTATTGTTATAATTGTTGCTGTTGATATTTCCCTATCATTGTCGGTGGTTATCTACTCAACTAGAAAATTTTGGCGCAACACAATAAATGACACCTTAATGGCATTGCTTCACGGATATCTGGACTCTAAAATTACGTTTCCGTATTTTCAACGGCGCTGCACTAATGAGATCAAAAATAGATAAAAAAACCGGTCCATAGCTATTGTTGACAAGGTTACTATTCAATGTTTTTACATTATTAATGTTAATTAATTGGCCCTGGTGACAGTTCTCTATGGAAAATTTATGTTCACTGCACAGACAATTAATACTGCCTTAATTAGCTATTATTAAGTAGCTTACTTAGAATTTAATTTGTATGGCAATTGTTAGTTTATATGATGATTTATATAAAGATATTTACTATAGTGTATGAACAATTAAAAGATCATCTTGAAGTTTCCAGTTTTTTTAGATAAAAAATAATACATTCATTTATTTATACATCCTAGAGGTGTTGATTTTTTCTTCAGCTTTTAAAAAGGTTAATGTTATTATCTTCAAACTGTTATGTTTGAAATGAATTCTTTGGCTTTTGTACTGGAATCTAAGATCTTTATAATTTCGCTTACAGCTTTAATGATAATATTCTAGAAAGAAAGTAAACCAAAAAGGAAATTTCTCTTGTCTTGAAATAAAAGGCATAGGAAAAGGAAGGAAATGCGGAAAGATGGTGAAACTGATGAAGCAAAGAAATATAACCGGAAAAAAGCATGTGTTTAATATACTTCTTTATAATACTTTAAGAACCTATAAGGCCTGGGATTCCTCAGCACAATCTGTGATAACAAAACAAAATCAACCAACTACCTTCTTGGCTTTGCCAGTATTGTTAATCTTGCAAAGTCCAGTTTATAATGGAGGTTTATACTTCGCTATACATCATTAATCACAAATTAAACACATTTTTTTAATATTCTGAAAATGTCGCTGCTGAAATGGATGATAGGCGAAGAAGAATGAGTAATGTACTACTATTGAGTCTGCCTGAATCAACTTCGAAAAGAAGATTAAAGAAGACCTTGCAATCTTTGATAAAATTCTTTCACACCGTGGATGGTACGTCAAACCAGTGAAAGTGTTAAAATTAGGTACACCAGTCTGAGACCACTTAAAATTATTTTGCCTAGTGAATGTGAATAGTGTGGCTAAAGATGTTCTTAGAAGTAATGCTCACGATCCTACGTCCTAACATCAATTTAGAGCGGACCGCTCGAAGATGCATATGGAATATTATAAAAAAGAGTGAAAAGTAATCTTATTGATTATAAATTTAATAACGATGTACCTTTTATTGCAAATCTGAAACCATCTGCGCCTTCCAGGTGCGCAAGTAGTAATGTTGTTGGCGTTCCTAAAAACTTTTAATTTATTTTCAGAATGTTGGGGGTATGCATACTAAATTAAAAGAATTCACCATTAATGTCAATAACTGTATATATGACAGTATCATTTTAACTGAAACTTGGTTGTACTGTGAATTTTTGAACGGTCAATTACTAATACCGAATTATAACGTTTTTCTAGTAGACAGATCTTCGAGTAGTTCAGTAAGAGGCGGTGGTATTCTCGTAGCTGTTAAAGAATGTTTTAAATCTTCATTAGTTACGACCGATGAAAACATTGAGCAACTATTCATTTCTGCCTCTATTAACAATACTAAATTATTATTGGCGGGGTCTATATTTCCCCTAATTCGTTAGCGTCTAAATATGAAAATCATTGTAATATTGTTGAATCATTGTATAACGATTATGTAAATCATACATTTTTAATTTGTAATGACTTTAATTTAAATTCTGATTCTTCGTCTATTACTGGATTTGTGCAACAATTTCCTCTATTTCCTTTGTCAAAGGCTGATGCTATTAGTAACTCTTACAATTTTCTAAATTTAAGACAAATGAATTTTATGTCTAATTCGAGAGGAATTTTCGTCAACCCATGTTTTACGAATTGCGTTAATTAGTCTGTCTCTTTAACTGATGATATCTTACTTAATACTTGTCGCCATTATTCGGCGTAGATGTTACCTCTTCCTTTTAATTCGTTTACTGAAACTATAAATAGATATGAAAGAGTATACTTATTTAAACATGCTTCAATGATTATTTACTTCAAGTCAACTGGGAAACTATCTATCTTATCTGTTTCTCACGTGAAAGTGGCCGTTGATAACTTCTACAATGTTTTGTACACTGCTATGGACTTATTTATCCCGACAACAGTCTTAATTAAAAAAGAAACATTCTACATGGTTCAATGCTGAACTAATTAATTTAACCCCTAAGAAGAAATTTTCCCATAATAATTATAAAATGTCGGGTCATCAAGCTGACTATTTAATTATCAGTAATTTACGAGCTGAATGCAAGACTAAATCTACAGAGCTCTATAATAATTATATAAGAAATATTGAATCTGATGTGTTGGCTAATTCTCGTTCCTTCTGTAAATTTATAAGGAGACTGGTTTTCCCAAGTACATTGAATATCAAGACAAAACTGGAGATGATGGGCTGGTGGACGACTCCTTAACTGATGTGTCTAATTTATCTATTTCTGGCACTCATCAAGACCTTGATTTAAGTTTATCTGTCTCCATTAAATCACATTTTTGCCTTGAAGAATACTCATTGCACTGGACTTGATGGTGTACCAACAAATTTGCTGATCAATTGTGTTTATTCACTACGCCGTCCGATTTATATTTTATTTACAAAATCCCTAAGCTGTGAAACTTTCCCGGATATATGGAAATCTTTCTTCTTACGCCATATTTAAAAAAAGGGAAATCGTGTTATTGCTGACAATAACCGAGGCATTTCCTTACAATCGGCGGCTCCAAAAGTTCTCGATAAAATGGTGATTATTTAGCATGGATTTCCCATCTAGTTATATCCGATATTCAACATAGCTTTCCTCTAATTCTCTAATCTTCTTGAATTCAAACAATTCCTGCCAACTGCCTTGGACGAGCACAAACAGGTGGATGCAATCTACACCGACTTTTCTAAAGCATTTGACAGAGTGGACCATACTATTCTACTACACAAGTTAAAACTGCTAGGCCTCAATGACGCTACGTTGTCTTGGTTAAAGTCTTTCCTTAAAAATCGGAAAAATTGGTCCAGTATTATTCTTACTTGTCATCAATGAACTTGTTGATGTTGTGACATTTGGGAAATGTGTATTGTATGTTGATGATCTAAAAATATATCTATTTAGAAAGGCACTATGGTCTAATATATAATATTTTATTTGATTTTTCCTCTTCGATTATTTAACTTTCACTCTAATTTAATGATATCCATGTTATTTTACCAAAGAATTTTATAGAAACAGGCTAAATATATTATGTAGATTGAGGATATACTGAAAACTTGGTTCTTAAAGAAAGTTAACATAGAAAAGGAAAGTGGTAATAATTTATCTAGAAATAGAGGTATAAAGTAACTTAATATTTCAAGGAAGTGCGATAAAAGAATACAACTAGTATAAAAAGGAAATATCACAAAAAATATATATAATAGAGGAGTTGAAATAATAGAGTTTAGACGAATAAAGCTTCCTTCTCTCTTTTATCGCAAAAAAAATCATTTGATTATAGTATTTAAAGATATACTGAATATTGACTTAAGTTAAAGTAATGAGAAGGTATAATGTATTAAACCAGTAAAAAGTGAAAACGAAGAGAAGGTAATTGGTTTTTAAGATGTTAAGATTGATTTGCTTTATTGCATAAATAATTTAATATATATTTGTGTGAATGTTACTTAATGTTATGTACCCATTTAATTTGCACTGCTAAAAGGTTAGAAAATAATTTAAAATCTTAGATCATGTATACAGGATCGTGATTTTGGATTTATCTAAATACCGAGTTGCTATTAGGTTAATTGAGTATAAACTAAACATATATTATTTGAAAGGAATGAACTTATGAAGAATTCATTAATGGTGGATTTATATTTTCATATATATCACTAGATTATAAAGTTTTGATTATTATGGGAATTAACATTTCAGCAGGAACTAAAGAAATCGTTCCTTGATCGACTTATATTGATCCCCTGTTCTTATAAAAACATTATACCATGTTCAAATATATAACCACAAATAATTATTATATAGATTGCATTATGTAAACTATGTTAAATACAATTTATTTTTATTTGTTGGAAAATCCTTCCTGTATTAAAATTAAATAGAAACACGATAATATTATGTTTATGCGGTAATTTTGCAATGCTTGAATGCAAATTCTACGTTTATCAGCAGTAACCTTCACATTCTCATTTTTCAAACGTCACATTATGATGCACGCGTCATACAAAAATGTCTCTTCGGAAAAGTAATAGACGCGACGAGCATGGACTATTTCCGTCCATCTAAACTTCCTGATTCCCTATTTTTACAACACTGGCGCACCGGAAAAGGGTCTTAATTCCTCGGGTTCAATTGTACATTTAGGTAATTCGGGTAACGGTCCGAGTTTAGTCACCCTGTAGGTAACACCCTCTTCGTGTTTGTGCGATTTAACAGCACCTGCCCGCCAAACAATCGTCCTCGGTTCTATGGAGAATTGTGTACGGTTAGACCCCACTGTTGTTACATTCTGACTCTTGCAAAATGGTCCTTTGTTTGATTTGTTTTTTTTTTTTGTAGAGGGCTGTCGCCGGAGTGTAATTCCTAAATTAAGTCATACTAATGGTGTCATGTTAACATAATCGTAAATAACTCGACCTTGGCTTTTAATTAGATTAAATTAGAGAAAATTAAAAAGAAAATTAAATGTGTTTAGTTAATAATAAAGAAATTATTTATTTTAAACTGTACAAGTTCATATTTTGGACTAAAATAATATGCAAATTGGGTTGCATATATAATATCTATTTATAGACGATTATTCACAAATGAAATATTTAAATATCATATTTAATAAAACCAAATAATATTATATTCTACAAGTAAAGATATCTACTATATTATCAGTAAGTCAATTAAAAATATTTGTGCATATTGATTAATTAAAGTCAAAGGGAGGTAAATTAAATTTAATTAATTCCTATTATTCGAGCAGTGTATAACTTTAACTTAAGAATGCTCTTTTATTTTCTTCTACTTTTATATCCTTAGAGTTAAGTGTTTGAGAGTGTTTAAATCGCATTATTATTAAATGACGATAAATATGGAGGAGAGAACGTGCCTCGAGTGCTGTTATAGTTAGAGTCTTTTCAAGTGGGATTTTACGGTAAAAGACGTGGAATGGTCTTCGGGCTTATCTCTGGAAATCCCCGGGCTGTCAACTGTAATCGAAATTTATGCCAGAAAGAAGGCCCTCATCTGGCGGGTCAAGTCTAGTGAAATTCAGGCCGACGCCGGACCTGACTCAAAGCGTAACAAATTTCCCTTTCAGTCCGTCCGAAAAGGGAGTCTTCACAAAATGTAAATTTAAACCGGATTACGGTTATAATTTATACACAACAAAAAATATTTATATATATTAGATGAAGTATCTAGAAGTGAATTTTAGATGTAATCAAACTTGTGCTGTATCTATTATCTGTTTAACACGACATATAAACTTTGTGACACTGATATTTCAGAATAAATGTTATTTTATTACAAAATTATTTAGACCAATTTTTCATTTTGATGATTCTATTTAATATTCAAAGCTTTATTAACAAATAATTTATATTAAGATTACATTGAATAATTCGGTTTAAACAATTAATTCTTGCATGGGCCGTCTGTTCATCGAATTAAGGCTATAATTACTAATTTTATTTTTAGATTATGCATAGCAGTAAATAGTGTCGTGCGGTAAATGAATCTAAGATTACATTATAGATAAAAGTTACGAGGTGTTGGACCTTTTATCAGATGGCGGAGTGAAATAATGTCGAGTCGAAGAACTTTCACGCTTCAACAATTCCCGACGACACGTGGATTTATCGTGAAGGAACGGCAGACGACGAGTAATTGTAAATCGCGTAGTTTATAATTCGTTTAAAAGCGTTAATGTTCAATTTTTATTATATCAACTTAATGCACATGAGAATTAAATCTAAATTAATATTAGTTTGTTTTTGGGAGTTACGTGAAGATAAACTTCATTCATATGATTGGATTACCAAGGAACTGAGTAGTGGTAATTAGAAGATTTAATTAACATACAAATGTTTCACCACAGGTTAGGTGACAATTTAATTAATCGAGTAGCAGTAGTGATTTGCTACTGACGAAGTGGTCTTCTGCCTATGTTATTTGTATATTTATGTGCAATTGCCACTTTAAAGCACCAGTAATTGTAACCATCCTATTACAGACCCAGATCAGGAAAGTTTTACTTTTGTTATCACTATTCTGGGGTCTTAAGCAGAATTTTTAATATTTTTATTAATAACAAAATTTTACACGACATAAGTGTTTAGGATTAGAAAGAGATTAGAAATATACAAGTTTACAAAGTTTTAAGTGTTTTTTTTTTAAATTTTTAATCACAATTTACTCTCTATATTATGTTTCTAATTTGACGAATAAAACAATAATGACCTTTCTTCACACTTCACACAATTTATGTTTCGAATATAAGTATTTATTAATATATAATATGTGAGAATTTTAAAATCTTCGTCTATTCCAATAAGAAAATGATGATCACTCGATAAAATGCTTGCGTAGTGTAAACTTTGAAATTGTTATAATCACCGATTCGAGACCTTACACCACGTCAGCGTTTTATTAAGTCGTCAGTTCTTGGTTTGCACGTGCTGTCTCTGAATACATCTCCGAGCAAATGGTGTACATTCACGTACCCAACTAATTCATCAAGATCAAATAAGATCCCAGGAACGGAAACAGTGTGGCAAACTGAGATAATTATATTGATGTTTTAGAAGTATCAATGCCTGGAAAGTTCCACATTACACCGACGACGACGACGTCTCCGCCTAAATCCGAACTAATTAACATAACCTTGTTTCCCACAACAATAACTTATTCACCTTTCCCCACCTGGTAAAAACTTAATTGTTCGTTGTTGTTTATTAATTAATCCACTTAAAAATAATAAATCTCTGATTATATTATTAGTTTTGCTATATTTTTTTCATATATTAAAAATTAGTTCTTTTATTTTTCGAAAGTTTAACCTATATTTTATAAGATCTAAGCAAGCTTATTTTTCTTGTTTAATTTATAAAAAAACTATTTAGTGAACGAATCTTTAATGAAATCATTTATTTTCTACAGTATTATTTATTAAAGTACCTTGCACTATACTTTTAAATTAAACAGCAGTTAATTAAAGAAATGAAAAAAGGTTGTATATATTTCCACCAGAAAATGGGTATTAGGTGAAGTACAAAGTTTTGAGCATTATTTTCGCTTAAATTCGAATCATTAATTAACACAGTTAGGATTATCTCAATTGGATCATATATGCACAGTTTTATTCAATAACTTTTGAAGGCAATTTAAAGTCCATGATTTAAAAAATCTTCGTCTCTATTGGTAAAAAAAATCATTTTCACAAGCTTCTTTTTTAACATCATTTTTTTTGAGAAATGTTTGAAAAGATGATAATCGTTTGCTGCGATCTATAAAGTATATTGATTGTGTTCAAAAATCTGTTTTTCTTCTTTTAATCACGTATTATTGAATTATTTTTGGAATGGCTATTATTTGTGTTACCTGACTATAATTCATTATCATTCTTAAATATTGCAAATGTTTAAAAAGGTCTGGGGTATACGACTGATGTGATAGAACCTCTCATCCAAGCTCTCAAAGCTTTTAGCAGACGTTAATGATATGTTTGTATGTATTAGTCAATTCTAGTTGTATATGGCTGCCTGCTTTAATCATTGTCATATATTGAGAGTAGAGGTTCGAATTGAGTTTATGGTATTGAAGCAAATTATACTAGATGATCCCTTTTCAAAACACAGAGCAAAACCTTTTTGGTCGTTATTTCTGTTATTTTGGTTTTTGAGTTACATGACGAGAAATATTAGATGAAGTAATACAAGTAAGAGTTCACTTTCTTCACAGTTTATTTGTGTACTAGATGTACATTTCGAGACACGTTAATAACGACTTTCTATATCGATTTATATAACCATAGAAATCATACAATAATCTAGAAACTACATAATGCACACTTATTTCAAAATTGGTTAAACTAACCAAGTGTCCATTTGGTTATTTCTATATTACAAAATGTTTTACCAAGTCACTTGAGAAACTAATTCAAGATAAAAATGCCTTACGATGTTAACTTCTTACGATAACTATCAAATCAAAGCAACCGTATTATATCAAACAATAATCTAGAAACTACATAATACACACTTGTTTCAAAATTGGTTAAAAAAACTAACCAAGTGTAAATTGTGATATATCTTCATTATCATATCTATTACAAAATGTTTTACCACAAGTTACATGAGAACCTAATTTAACATATTAACCAATAATCTTTTATTCAAATAACATTTCATCACCCTTATTACTTTGATCGACCAATAACTTTATCTGCAACATAATTGTCAGTTAGCTGTACAGAATCTTCATAATATCCAAAAGCTATCGATATTATTCATCTAGAGATAATTCCTCTTGGCTCTCAAGACTAACTAAATAACCTGACTAACGAGTTAAGTCTTGTGACAAAAGCTGTTCAATTGTGTCGATACAGGTTGAAAAAAAATCTGTTTAGCTACAGAAAACTCTTCTCATTCGTTCAGAAATGAACAAATATTGTATGAAATGAAATGAACAAATATTGTTATATATTCACCAGAAAAGAGGTATTAGCTGAAGTAAATAAGTTTTCAGCATTGTTTTCGCTTTATTTCGTCCAATAAATCAATATGATTAGAATTATCTGAATTAGATCAAATATGCAGTTTTCTTCGATAAGTGTCTCTATTTTAGAAGTCAATTTCATGTCTCCAGGATCTAAGAAGTCCTCATTCCTATTTATAAAGAAAATTCAATTTCACAAGCTTTACTCAAGGTCAGTTTTGTAAAATCAAATTTTATTGCAAATCTTTCAAAAGCTGCCAATCCTTTGGTGCAATCAATGGATTGTGTTTATTGTCTTCAAAAGTTTATACTTGTTTTTCTTCGTTTAAGCATAGTAGTAGACAGTAGTGTTTTGGCTATCGACCACGTGGCCCATCCGCCATGTGTCATTTATGTATTTGTGTGTGTGTAAATGAGCTTGCCACCGCCGGCGTGTTTTATTTACATATTTTTTGTATGAATGTTATTTCAGCTACCTGATTACAATTCATTATGTAGTATTTATTACCATTCTTAAATATTTCCAAGGTTTAAAATGCGAGATCTGGAGTATACGATTGGTGATAGAGCCTCTTATCCAAGCTCTCAAAGCTTTTAGCGAGTCGTTAATGAAATCTTGGATGTGGACAATTCTAGCCGTATCTGGCTGCCTGATTTAATCTGGTCATTTACGAGAGTTTCTATTTATGTACTGAAAATAGAAAGAATAAACAAATGAATTTTATCAAAAATATTTTTTTTTGCTTTTCAAAATAATCGTCTTTAAGATCTGTACACTTTTGCATGCGATTGTACCACCCTTCAAAGAACTTTGTCCAGGCAGAAAATGGTAGATCTAAAACATGCGTTTTGAGCTTCTTTAGGATGAAAATTATTGTCCACGGAGTTTATCTTTAATTACTGCGAATAGGAAAAAACATTGGTGCCAAGTTGGGGCTGTAAAGAGAATAACCCATCAATTCGATCTTTTGTGTGTCCAAATGCTCGTTTGGTTTGTTGCATATGATGTGTGTGTCTTGATGCAAAATGATTTGTCGTTTTGGATTGGTTTCTCTCAATTTACCGAAAACTTCAGGCAAACAAATGGTCGTACACCACGCCAAATTAATATCAGTTCAAAAAGGAAATTCTTGATAAGCAGAAACCAGTAATGTAACATTATAAAAAAAGAAATTGGAGGAAAACGGACGATCAGTGACGCTGGAAAGTGTGAAACTGGTGGAGTATGCCGAAATGGGAAAACCGAAACAGAAACCGGATATGTCTGCCGGAGGCGAGACTTTATTGAGGAGGGTGGAACTGGATCCATCAGTGGTGAACTAGATGAAGACTATGTCATAGTTTGATGGAATTGTGCAAAACTTTAATCGTTAAGAGGAATGAGTTGCTGGAGCGATCGTTGGATTTTATAATAGATCAAGATGCACTTAAGATATCAATTGAGCAGCTTAGAAGGTCTAGTGATGAATTAGATATGAAGCTCCAAGAAGAAACTTCTTCGCAAGAACAATTAATGGGTATACTTCTTGACAAATGGAGTCAATTAGCTTACAACAACGAACAGATTACATCAGAGAAAGTAAAAGAGCTACAGGTGAAAGTGAAGAAGCAAGAAAATGCCATTAAAGAACTGTCAGTGGATCTTCAACAGACAAACTTTAAAAGATCAGGTACTGATATCAACAGTAGTGTTTGAAGAAGAAAATGAAAAATTAAAGGGAAAAGTAACGCAGTTGGAGAAACAGGTAGATTCTGAAAAGAAAAAATATCAAAGTAAGGTGGAAAAGTATAAAAAAGGTGGAACTGACACTTGAGAAATTTAAATCGAAGATGAAGGTTTTTGATTCTAGCAAGAAGCATTATGAAAATAAGGATTACAGAGAGGCACAATTTAAGATAAAACACATTGAAAAGAACTTTGAAAAAGAAATGATGGATCTCAACAAACCGAGGCATTTGGATAAATCAGGGATAGAACGGCTCAAGAATGATATGGCCATATTCAAAAGCAGTTGGTTGACGTCATTATCCTTACGAATATTATACGATTTATTCGCACCAAATCTAACACACGAATGCATTTAGAACATCAACATGTTTATTCCCGTTTTACACAAAATAAAGGATTTTGTATATCAAATTACGACAATCAAACACCTACGCATAACAGACTTTTGATTTTTGAGAGCCACAAATGAATGAGCGATTTTTGTGAAGAAAAACGCCACCATTTACTTCTTAACGCTTCGAGAACGGACAACTTTTGGCTTTGATTCACATTGAAACACACAAACTGCCGATTAGCTTTTCTTTCTGCTATATACCACAGTTGTATTTTAAAATCATTTTTCGCCAATAATCGATCCGAGCATTTTTTGAGCTTCTGTCAACAAATATGGAATCCAACGCGCCCATATCTTCCAAACACACAAATGTTCGTGCAAAATCTTATGTGTGTTGGTCATACTAATGCTTAAACATCTCTCGATTTCGTGATATGTCACATGACAATCTTCTTCAATTAGTTTTTGCACAGAATCTATATTTTCCGGCAAAAGGACCGATTTTAAACGACCTTTTTTAACTACGTTCATGAGCAAACTACGTCCATGTTTAAATTCAGTGTACAAGCGATATACAGTGGCTGTGGATGGCGTTTCATCGCCAAAAGTTGAATTCAGTTGAATGATGCATTGTTCTTGAGTTAGACCCCGTCGAAAGTCATAATGAATCGTAGCTCGAAAATTTTCGCGAGTTAATTCCATCTTTTGGCCGTTTTCAACTTACTGTAAACAAAACAAATAGTGCTCGCACGTCAAAACGTTCTGATTACGTATAACGTTAAAAATATCAAACTACAATGGCAATGTCAGATTTCATCTGGTTCACCAGTGTTGCCAGTTCTCAATACGTAAATAGCAACCCTTGAAGTGGATAGTTCCTTTTCAATTGCACCAAACGCACAGCAAAACCTTTTTGGCCGTTATTTCTGTTGATTTGTTTTTTGAGATATGTAAAAAGAAATATTAGATGAAATATTACCCGTTAGACTTTAATTTCTTTACAGTTTATTTTACTTATAGATGTAGCTACTTTTTGAGACACGTTAATGCGGGCTTGGCGATATTTCTAAGCAGTTGCTTTTGTACGTGACCTATTTTTCATCACCAGTAACCATCCGAATTTTGTTACATTTCAGCAAAGAATAACAGGCATCAATTCGGTCCTAAGGTTTCAATATGTTTAGTAGTACCCATATATCGAGCTTACTCTTGAGACCAGCTTTTGGTAAATGATTTCAAGCGATGTTCGGGCGTATCTTTATTTCCCGAGAAATACAAAAAGTACTCAACTGCCAAACGTGCTTTATCTTCGACATCTTTATAACTAGAACTGGAACCACTATTTTGGTGTTGCATTTGGTACTAAATTGGGTTTTTTCCTTGGTCGTATTGGTAAAAATGTATAGAATGTTCTCTATTATTAGCTACATTTTGAAACGCTGTAATACAAAAATGGCTTTACAAAACACAATACTGGCAAAGACCTTTTTTGAAGCGTAATGTTAAGTTTAAATGACTGTATAGTATGACCCGAGGCGATGAATAAATACATCGTAAGATATGGCGTTTTCCGCTACATGTCTTTAGTAATCTAGCGAAAAACGCTCTGAACTTCTACTTTATTAAATATAAAACTGCTCTTTGTTATTACGCAAACCACTATAAATCTCTAGGAGTACTAGTTGGTTATTTTAAAGTCTAATGTATTTTCTTAATGCATCTATGCACCTGTGGAATTCCCCTCCAAAATTTTAAGAAAGATAAGGTTAGAAGGTCTTGATTAGAAATTTCACAGAATATTCTCTGAAACAAACCAAGTGTTTTTAATTTCTAATCAAGATTTTCAAATATGTTTCACCACGGGTTAAGTGAGCAATTAATTAAATATATAGGTTAAAAGGTTTCACTAATGAAAAAGACAATGTTTGGACTACTATTGCTTGTTAACACGAAACAGGCCTGCGATTGAAAATAAAAAATGACATTGAAAAAGCAACCATATATGATTATTTTGCTTAGTTGCATAAAAGAACTTCACCACTTTACATTGGGCAAAAATATGAAAACAATTTAAAGCTTTGATTATACTACTATTATTATCTTTCTAGATACATTTACTGTAATATTTTATATAATACGTGTATACATTCTATAGTCTATGCTTATTTGAAAGCACTAATTATTCCATAAAATTCTTAGTTAGTAATTTTTAAGGACGTAAATTTAAATTATTGTAAGCTGTAGCAGCTTAAGGATTACAGATTATGACCTGTAGAAGTCAATACACGTAGAAGGGTTTTCCTAAAGGAATCCTAAATAAACATTTTGTCCACAATAAACTGAATGTTACCTAACGGACTTAGAGCAACCAGCATATATTTGTACAAACATTACTGTATTGAGAGTAAATATATCAGATGATAAGTAAAAGTATGGATATATTTGATGGTGGAAACCATTACTTTTTGATACATCTTTAAATCAGGAACTTTAAACGAATCGATTCTTTGTTAATATCACACACGAGATTTATTTTGTGCTATAATTTCAACCTTCACTAGATCATTATACGTATGATAATAGCCTTGTAAAGGTTGAAAACTATAATCATAAAATATTTCATGTATGGGATATCAACAAAGTACAGTTTCTTTTTAAAGTTCCTGGGTAGAAGAGTAAGGATATTTTCATGATGTAATACTGAAATATTATTAGTTAGTTATGATACAGTAAGGCGAAACAATCGTTGCGAGTCTAAGAAATAATAGTATTTTGAAAATTATAAAAGTGTTTTTACTTTAAAAATTAAAAAGTTGTAAAGAAAATCATTACTGAAAGAATCCTTTACGGTCGCCTGGGATTTCCTCTGATAAGAATAACAATTAATATTATTTAAAAAATGAATTTTTTGTTAGTTCATAGAAATTCATGCGTAATCTTTAAACGTACTTATCTTTATTTAAACTTTATCATTGATCAAACATGGTTACAATATATTCAGATAAAATAACCAGACATTTACAATATCGAAGGAAAAAATTAATCATGAAACTAAATAAAAATTATAATAAAATGAAAATATATCAACTTTATAGAATTTATTACCTATTTGGATTCTTTTAAAGTTACGATTATGCGGTATTAATAACTACGTTTTTTTTTCTTGTTAAGAACAAACTGTATCATTTTGCATTTCGCTATTAATTAGCAGAGATAATTAAAATACTTAATCGTTTATGGTATGTTTTGTTTTCGCCAAATGAAAATTCATGAAATGTAAATGCGACGGGAGCGCCACGGTAAGCTAAAGTAGTCGTTTATAAAATCTCATTAGGTTCGCTTTAAAAATAAAAAATCTTCGCCGGTAATCCACTTAAAAAGGAAGGACGGAGAAGAAGAGGACCGACGGCGGGGGGCTTAATTTAATCAAGTTTCTCGGGGATTAAGGAATCATTTCGGGGAAGATTCCGACGACCCCTCGTGTAAAACGATCCGCAAACTGTTTACCATGCGTAGGTGAAGACGAGTCTCCGGCTAAACACCTCAACTTCTATTACACTTGCTAACAACAATTCCTGCTGAAAATTTTACATTATTTTCATATAAATACAAACATATAAAATAACTTCGCAAAAATGTAACATTTCAAAATAAAATAGCTCTGTATTTATTTTTTTTAGCGATACATAACTACTATAAAAAAATAAATTACTATTTAACGATAAGATAAATTATTAAATCATATCGCTTGGTTTTACTTGTAATCAATTACTAATTTACCTTATCGTTAAATTATGTTTCACCAAGTGGTGGATGAAGAAAAAGTTCGTAGTTTAATTACTATTTATTTTACAAGTATAGAATTTATTTATTTATTTTATCCATTATAAATTGAATGTGAAGAATGTGTTATTGTCCTCACCATTAATGTACATGACCATGTGAAAGATACTGTATAGGTCTGTTTATAGAGCGAATTGAAAGGGAAACCAGCGTGTGATGTACCTTCAATTTGGATAGAATCAAGGGGTGGAATTGAGGGGGATTAACTCCCAGATTAATGAAGAGCCCCAACGACAATTTCGAATTCTCGCATGTCATCAAATTGCGCAATACAAGCGAGGAAAGAAGCTAGGCTTCGATGGAGGTAATATATTAAACGAGTTTATTAGCAAATAGTGAAGTACTAAAATTACACACGCAAGACATCCACTAAAAGTTATTATGTTAAATTAAAACGTTAATAAGCATGATTTTACGACCAAGTTTTGAACAAATATCACAAATATTATTAAATTGTCATAAAAAATATGTGAAAACATTGAATTCATGTTTCCCTGTTATCTGTTGTTTCACAATTTATATTTCTGCGGCTAGTTTCGACCGTTGGTCATTCTCAAGGAGATATGTACAATTCTATTACAATTGTGTATTTATTTTGAGTAATTAAAATGTATTACGAAGTAAAAGCCTCCACAATTACTTATTTAATTCTATTACACTCTGAAAATTTATTTTTTATTGATATAAAGCTGAAATTTTTAATATTCCTACACACACACATTCTGGATAAATCTGATACCATCATCATTTAGTATGCAACCGTCCTTAATTGCCTGTCCAATTTTCATTTCCCCCTTTTAGTTGTTGCATTTATATGAAGTAATTTCCGGATTTCAAGAAAGACTTACTTTTTTGGGATGGAAATTTTTATCGTAGCTCGCTGCATTATTTATGTGTTCGTTGACATAATTCACAACCTTACGTGTATTAGTCAAATACGGTCGAAATATAATTTGCATATCTGTGTTAATTTTGTATTTTCGGAACATACATTTTTTACTATGAAATGGGCAAGGGCGCTAAATAATAATACAAAAGGCAAACGGTGTGCAGTATTATGTAAATAGTAGTACAGATCTGATAGATTGTGTACCATATATGTGGTGGAATATAGGGGGATATAATCTCTTCCAGGTGGCAATTTTTACGCAATGCTCAGTAAATTAACGGCCACAGTCAATTTCGGACCAATGCTTTGAAAAATTTAATTATTTTAAAAGCTGTTTGAATGTACGAACAATTAAAAATGAATAAACAGGTAAAATTATGAATAAAAATGATGCAATTATCTAAAATGATAATTCAATTATTGTATGTGCAGAAAAGAAAAAAACTGGATACCTCTAGAATTTGCTGGATGATCATATTAAAGGACATAAAACATAGATACAAATTTTGTGAACTCAAGCCTTTCCAAATACGATCAAAATTTCTGTGAAAAAATATTATGCAAGTATATGAGAATCTGTTTGTTAGCATGTTTAATGAAATAAATAATACCTGATAACTAATACCTTTTGATCTATTCACTATTTTTCAGCAGAAAGTAGTCTTGAATACATATGTTTTAAATACTCAAAACCCAATACATTCCACTTCAGAAAGTAAATATGTACCTATTACTAATTGAAACCAATAATGATTATAATAAAATTAATACTTTCCAAGTTCCAATCTTGATGTAACAAAAATTGAAATTGTTTACATATTTTAATTTGCAGTTTCCTGATATTTGTTTAGAATATTTCAATTCATTATCCAAGGAATGTAAGTTTGACCTGCGCCAAAATAAAACAAAATTCTACATAATTAGCGACCCTCCCTTTGAGATTACTTGGTAGTTGTTGACTATGGATTTACCATCCTTAATTGGCCTTTTGATCTCCATACCCTCTAGCAGATTTAACTTTAATCCTTTTCTTTAGAAGTAAAGCGGCTTCATCTCTCATAATTAATGGTTGTACGTAATGCAGTGATCAGGAATTTCAGTGTGTGATTCGCAGTCTTGATAAGCCATTTGGCATACTCTACAGTTAGACATGGGGTCTTGTTTTTGTAATTTATTGTTAACTAAAGGGTGTTCGGTAAGTAGGGACGAATATTTAAGTTCTATAGAACATATAAATTTCATTGAAAATGTATTTCTTATTCTATAAACACATTAAGTAACATTTCCTATTTATGTATGAAAAATTTAATCCTCCACTTGATCACCTAAGGGTGCGCGGACATAAGCAATGCGCTTATTGAAGTTCTGGATGATGCGTTCACAAACATCTGATGGGATACCGCCGGCCATTCCTGGTTGCCGCACAGATATCATTTTTGGGATGTGTGGCATGTTGCACCATCTTGTTGAAACCAATAATTGTAATTTTTATACACAACTGCGAAAAAACAATCAGAATGCATGTTTCTGTAACGGCAACTCCCTCCTACCCAAAACCCAAATCACATAGTCATATGTTGTTGATATATCTCGTCTTCCACAGTCACGTCAGTCATCTTGTTTTCTTAACATGTGCAACAGAACCCGTGGTCTCAAACTTCCGGATCAACTTCCGAACTTCAACATCAAACTACAATTCTCAACACACAAAAGCTGTGAGGCTGCTAATGGGAAGGATAGCAAATAACAAACATGAAGCAAGCACCAAATGTCATATGACAAAATGGCGCCACCTTCAAATTCGTCCTTACTTTCTTGACACCCCATAGTAGCCATCCTAGGTTAGTTCTACAGATTTGAGTGGCCGAAAATTGATATTTTTTTGAGTTGTTTTTATATTTAGAATTTTGCTGACAAGATTCTCCCTGTAGCCGTTATTTATCGCTATTGTTTTGATTGCCATTATACCTCTTCACAAAGAAAAGTTTAGTACATCTGCTTCCTCTACTTCCCTTGTAAATTTGATATTGACGTAGAAATAATCGAAGGTGTTGATTTAATTGTCTTTTTGTAATGGAGAAATGAATTAAATTCATCTGTAAAATATTTTCTTCGTTTCGCAAGAATTTTTTACAAATAATAAATAGCCAATTTGACGATAGATATTTTAAAAATATAAATATTTCTTTGTCATATTTTTTATACACAAAAATAATTCTTGTGAAAATCGTCCATCGTAAAAATTTGTTTCCTTTGAGCAATATTAAATATTTTCTTCTTTTCGCACGAATAGATATTTCTAAAATATATGTATGTCTGTATCAAAATTTTTATACACAAAATAATTCATGTGAAAATCGCAAGCCTATCCTAGAAGGTTGTTGTCAAAATTTATTGAATAGAAATGCATTTCTAAAGTATTTATAGTTTCCTGTGAGCAATATTTAAAAAAAAGTGTCATAGTTTTCGCGAGAAAACTTATAGAACTTATCTACAAATCTTATCTCTATTTACAATGCAAGAAGTGAAACAATATTAAGAAAAAATTGTAATTTTTTCTGCATTCATTCTACAATTGCAACATCAAAAATTTTCTTATATATATTGACAAATTTGATTTATTTTTATGTTTTAAGCCTTACTTGTTATAAGAAACCAAATAATAAAAATCGAGTGAAGTAATATCTGAAAATCTAGCGAAACAGTTTCATAATAAGAGAAGTACAAATTTCGATAGAAACTACCTTACATCGTACTAAAATAGAATAAAAAATAGAATATTCTTCAATTACACAACGACTAAGGTGAAAAGGTGGAGAAGGCAATAAAAAAATGCCGTTTGTAGATCTATTACAGTTTTAAAGGGGTGGTTCCAACGATTCCGTTCTGGTAATATGGATATTAAAGATGAGGTCTGATGTGGTAGTCAAATTATTGAAAATGTCGATAAAATTTTGGAATTTTTTGTCGAAAATCGACGACCGACATGTAAGCACGTCTCAAGAACTACAGATTAGTCCAGAATCGTTTGAAATCTTTTGCGCTTACGCAAGCAATCTATTGGTACCACACGAATATACGCATAATAATCTTTTGGGCCAATTTGACTCCTGTGATTCTTTGCTTGATACCTAACGAAATCAATCCATTTTAGGCAGATGGAAACTCGTAATGAAAAATAAAAAAAACAGTCGAAAAAATTGTGGTCTAATCGGGGTAAGCCGATTAGACCACAACTTTACCACCAGTTAACAAGAGTAATGGGTCTAAAGGAAGAACACGAGAAACCGTGAACTCGGACTTCCAAGATCTATACTCCAAATTTTAAAGTGGTTTAATTTTTATATATGTATCTTCTGTTGTTTTTTAAATAAAATTTGTAAAGTAAATTACGTAAAGTATTAATTAAAGAAGCCAGAATAGGCCAATAGTATCGAGACCTTGAATGGAAGCAGCCGCTTTATCGTCTAGACCCGTTGCAAATCGATTACTACCTTTTGAAACATTTGCTAATTTTTTTATGCTTTAAGAGAGGCTTAAAAAATGAGATGATCAGGTTTTTTTTTACCAAGACAATGATTTTTTTAAATTGCGGAATTATAAAATTAAAATTACCAGTTCAAGTATAAAGTAAAGCAGCCAGAATAGGCCAATAGTATCGAGACCTTGAATCGAAGCAGCCACTTTATCGTCTTTTATCTTTGAAACATTTGCTAAATTTTTTTGATAATTTAAGAGAGGCTTAGAAAATGAGATGATCAGGTTTTTTTACTAAGACGAAGATTTCTTAAATTGCGGAATTATAAAATTCAAATTTATAAATCAACTTGTTCCTAGTATATATACATCCCCATTGCCCAATAGATGATTCTATATTTATTAAAGCATCGTGGTTTGATATCGCCATCACTTTAGGTGATTTAAATTTAAAGAAATCCAAATCTCGTCATATGTCTTCATTCGTTTCCAATTCAAACTCCATACGCATTCCCATTCCTCCCACCTTTATTATGAACGACTCACAAGCTACCACCCCCGATGTATTACTCTGTACACAAAATATCCATAATTTTATCCACTCCGCCAATCTAGTTCGTCATTGGTGTTCCGATCACCTTGCCATTTGTTTTCAGACAATAATCCCCTTTAGATCCTTCTCAAAAAATCCCCAATTTGTTTTACAATTAAAAAAATGCAATATTGATAAAGTTATATCCGAAGTAACAGAATACATTACTGTCAATCCCATTATTATCTGCAATTTTATCAAGCACTTCAATAAAATCCTCTGTTCTTCCATTATATAAAACACACCCCAAAACAATTTTATAAATATCCCCTTCCAAAACACATCGTCCGAATTATTAAATATAAAAGACAATTATACAGAGACATACAACTGAAGGACACAACTGAACTTAGACAAAAAATTAATACCCTTAACAAAGACCACATACATCAATACATCCTCAAATCCTTTCCATTCCATATATACGACCACATCACCACATCCTTAATAATATTTACTTCATCTACAAAAGCTAATACTTTTCAGAACTGTAGAAAACAGGAATTATTATTAACCAACTATCGTCCCATCACACTCCTACCTGTTATTGGAAAATTGTATGAATCTCTTCTTAAAACAAAATCCTTTCTCTAATTTCTAACCACATTTCTAAATACCAATGTGTTTTTCTTTCCCATCAATTAAGTTCCCTTTTCCTCTAACCATCCTAGCCTCCAATATTCAGGATGCCCACCTTGAAGGTAGTGCTTCTGCAGCTTTATTTCTGGATGTCCAGAAAGCTTTTAACTCTCACTGGCATCAAATCTTATTATACAAGTGTGACCTCCTAAATATCCTTCTTCATATCATTTCTATGATCAAACAATTCTTCTCTAATAGATCATTAAAAGTAAAAATCGACAACTCTTTCTCTTATTCTGTTTACCCCTGAAGAAGTACTCCCACAAGGTTCTCCTCTGTTATACAACATTTTTAGCGTCGATATCTATAATACTAATCCCCTCTACTTCAATCCTTCCAAATATCTCCTGAAATTTGCTGATGATACTGCCCTAATTACATTACCATAAGCCCCCAAATTCCTTCAAGAGCTTATTGGTTCTTTCCACATTGGTTTGCAAAATGGCGCATTAAAATTAATCACCACAAATCACAGCTCCTAATTCCCTATCTTCGCACCAATATTTCATAATTCACCTTACAATGTTTTAATCTCCCAAACTATTATCTCCCCCTCAAATTCCGTTAAGTAATTGGGCATAACCATAGATCCAAAAATCAATTAAAAAATACACTGTCATTACTAAAAGCAAAATGACTACTAGAGCAAAATATTTTAGATGCCTTACGTATAAAATAATGGTATTACTACCAAAACTGCATTAAAAAAATATATAATGATGATTTATATATTACTGGACTATGAATGTGTCCTCTATTGCAATCCTAGCAATCCTACCTTCCACAATATTGAAGTTAGCGAGCGAGCATCCCAAAATATTCCATGGCAATTTACATCGAACTAAACTTCTAATCTAAATATCCTCTACTATTTTCGACAGTTGTGATTATTGCCTTCATCGAGATAAAACTATAAAGTTATAATTTTATGAACAACCAGTTCTTCATTTAAAAAATCCTAAAAAATGTTTCCTAAAATTTGATATATCGCCTGTAAATGAAACGTTTTACAATAAAAATTTAGAAGTTTTACTCAAATTATAATTTAAAAAAAATTATTTAGTCATACAGCAAACGCCGACAACATTCAAAATTAAAACAAATAATTCGTTGATCTAAGTGTTTAAATAAAATATTTGGTGATTTAAAATAATCTATGTTAAATTAAAAACCTAGGGTAACTGTAACTCTTTTTATTACGTTTCTTTCATAAAAAAGAAATTAAGACAGACAATGGTGTTTTTGACATTATTCATTTATGATAAATACAATAAAAATATTAATTATATAAATTGACTTAATTAGTAGCTATTCACTACTAAAATACCAGAATTCACAAATCGCCCAATTTAATACAGCTTAATATCCAATTAATCATTCGCCATTTTTTAATTGACATAATATAAACTTGATTTGCAATGTATACCAGAAATGAGTAATTTCCAGTGTAATTGAAATTTGCGGAGAGGCCTTTGAAGTCCGATTTTGATTTGGGCCTATTAAAGTTTTCAAAGCCCTCGCTTTGTGGCCGCAATCGATAAATATGCTTAATTAATAATCTACTAAATTTTACCTCAAACTGCTGCCGCAGTCACCGCAATTAATATACGAACCAATATTGGTCCCATGCTATGTGTAGTCCCATGGAATAACTCAATCACACAAGCCATAATTATTTCAATTCAATGGATTAATCGACGCGTAACAATTAAATGAATAAAACTGTATTAAAACCTCAAATGCATTTTTTGTTCGGATGATATAATATAATTAATGAATTAATATTGAAATAAACAAACATTTTTAGAGAAAGATATTTTTATAAATATTACTGAAGAAATATTTTGTCTATATTATTCATATTTTTATACAATATTTAATATAATATTGAAAAACAAAACAAGACGACAGCCAAGAAGAGAATAACGAAGAATCATTATAATTGTTATGTCGTATTATTGTGATACTATGTTGAATAAAGATGTTTATCTCTCTATTTAATATACAAGTTAGTATTTAAATCCACCATAAAATTAATATAATTTTCTTGTATTAATTTTACTAATACAAATACTTTAAATTCTGTCATCACCTATTTAACACATCGATAAGATGGTAACTGAATTGAAAAATTTACTATGTTTTAAACAACCCAACCATCAAATTTATATAGACACGTGTTTTGATCTTTAAGTTCTCATCAGTATGGCGTTGTTACTATATTCATTATGTCATAACCTCAAATAACATTTTTCAATTTGTTGTAAGTATGGATTATTACGTAGGAACTATCGGAATTATTCCCTTCAATCACCTTTTTTCTGCGTATTTAAGTTCTTCTAATCCTTTAGCGGAACTTAAATATGCAAAAAAATTAACTCATCAGATCTAAATTCTCTGGCTAAAATTATCTAATGTTTATAATATTAATAAAATTAGAGGCCAAACATTTTAATTTACTTATAAGCAACAACCGTGACCTTTTCAGTGCGCATTCACCGCGATACGCATTGGTTCAAGTAAGAAATGAGGAAGCTTATGTTATGATGAGACTGGCGTGTGTCGTCCACTCGAAGCAGATGTTCCCATCAAAATTATCTACAATTTACTTTAATTGGCCTCGGCTCTCGAACGTTTGCGAACACCGAAGAGTCACGGCTGCGTCGTTTCACCTCAATGGACAGATTGGAAACCAATTAAGCGAAATCAGCTGCACACCAATCAATGCAATATTTTTGATAGTGAACAACACATCTTTCGCTGCGTTGGTAAACCAGTTTTCGGAGTGTAACGAACCGAAGGATATTGCGAGAGTTTCGCGTCCGGAACACGGGCCCAACCTTGACACGTAATCGATTATCGGCTTAATCAAGCAAAACTAATTCCTGGTAGACGTGTTAATAGGATTTTATTAGGCTAACAAATAGAAAATGCATTAATAATAACATACATTAAAAAAAAGAAATGAAGGTCATTCAAACTTGTTTTTATATAGATAATTAGACATGGCATAAATAGGTCATAAATCTAATACTATTATTATAAATAAATAATTGACTTTTCTATTTTAATTTGTACCATTATATGTTTAGCTAATTTTAGATATAAATATGTTATTTGATAGAAATAGCTATGTTTCCTCAGTTCTGTATCTAAGAGAAAACGATGAAACTCCTGTTTATGATTTAATTATTAAAACATTAACTTTCTCAAAGAAAAATTGTAGCTAAAATTAAAAAAAAATCCGCAAATCTATATTTGCTTCTTGTCAAAAAAATTCGAATGAAAAAAAAGAAGTACAATATGGGTTTCAAACATATCCTTTTCACCTTTACTAAAATATTTAATGTAATGTAAATATTTTTGCGTTAATTAAGAAACCTTTCAAACAATGGATATTTTTTTTTTACTTTCCCTATACGAAAAATATAGGGGAAGTATGGTTTTCGTGATTTTTGATAATATCAAACTTATTAGTGTTAAAGCTTTCTGAATTTCTGAAACTGCAACTTTAATAAGAGAGAAAATTCTTTTATAAAGACACTATGAATATTTAAATTTTTAGTTTGGAGCCTTCTTGAGCTTCAAGAGTTTTTAGAAAGCAGTTTTTTAATTATTCAAAGAGAGACAAACATCCGTTTTCTTGTATAATCAAAATCCATTTTTTTTTCTATTTACAAATATTTCTGTCCAGTAAAAGCAAAAATAAACTCTAACTGAAATTATTAGACGAGAAAACATCAAAAAAGCTAAATAATACCTTTATATGCATTTTTATACTCAATCTTAATACTTAGTTGTGTTTTTTTGTTTCGTATCGTGTTGAGCAACTATAAATATCTCGCCTTCGCAGAAATACGCTGGCTTTGTTTGGAGCTAGTGGAGCTTTCGACATTTCAATTTGTAAATTAAATTAAAGTGAAATAAAGGGGATGCTCCGCTCTAATTGACACCCAGACAGATCCTCAATAACGAAATAACGTTAATAACTAATCACCCTTAAAATACGAGCAAAGGGCGAGGGTCCTTCTGATAACGAATTAGCATCCACTCACGAAATTGAGACGTAATTTTTCCGATGGATTATCTCCGCTAATCTCATTACTGCGCGAGTAGATTACTATTTTAGATTAATTAAACAAGAAAGTTAAATGGCATGTTTATTAGTAATTTAATATTTAAACCTTTCAATTTAATGTTTAGGCATGGTTTTAATTGAAAATTTAATGAACGTAAAATTTGAATATTTAGAAAATGATTTAAAATAATGTTTAAAAAATTTTGGGCTGTTCATTTTTCACTTTGCATGTGTCTAACAAGGATTTTTTTATTGTCTCGACATGATTCTTTTGAATAGTTATTTTGTTTTCAAAACTATTTATAAGAACAGAACATTTCACCTTTTCAAGCAAACATTAGCGAAAGAAATACTTGAAAAAATCTGCCGAAAACAACACAACAAAAGAACATTAACACCATTATTACCTCGAAGAAAACTCGCAAACGTTGTATAGTTTGTTTATAAGAAAAAAAAAAGAAAATATACATTATTAGATAAGTAATATCATGTTGTGCAAAATAATTAGTTTAAATTTCTTTTATTATTATTACTCTATA
Source organism: Ontholestes murinus (assembly GCA_963969525.1). Taxonomy (NCBI): domain Eukaryota; kingdom Metazoa; phylum Arthropoda; class Insecta; order Coleoptera; family Staphylinidae; genus Ontholestes; species Ontholestes murinus. Next base: position 31,511,943 of record OZ018395.1, on the reverse strand, counting down.
ATAGAATAAAAATTCTTTAAAATTCTTGCTTTTATTTTTCATATTGTGAAACATTTTCATTCATATAGAATCCAAAAAAAAATTGACCAATTTTCCACTTTTCCGTGTGATGCAAATGGGTTAAACATTTTAAGTATCTTATTTTTTGTTTTTTTAATGAACTGCCGTCTAGTGACGGTTGTCACTTCATCTTTATTATTGCTATGTTATTACTACTCTTCTGTTTTACTTGTTTTGTATTTCATTGTTCTAATATTTCTATTACTGGATTTCTTTATTTCAATTGTTCCCATTTCTTCATCTCTGTTTGTTTCTATTCATTTATCTGTACTTCAATCCCTATTTAATTACCTTATTTTGGAAGTCCCATAAGGTCTATATTCCTCTTTCCGTTTCCTTGTTAATCAGGTTTAATCACTTTCTCAATTCTTTCAAATACTTCTATACTGACTTCCATAAAAATTGTCCTACCGAGAATTTGTTGAACGATTTTATTGAAACTTTCATAAAATGTCTATCTTTATGCAAAACAGTGATGAATAAAATTTGAATATAATCTACGACGTAGTTTGTTGATTTATTTTGTTTTTTTTTTCCTCTGAATTTCTGAATTTGAGAAAAATGTGGCCGTTTATTCGTTAAAAAAATTACTTAACAACAACGGTATTGAGATGTTGATCCAAATGGTTCAAGATTCAACAATGTCACCCTGGATCTGGACTACAGACCGCGAAGAACCCCGCCTTAGACTTTTGACCACAAGAGCTGATTTCCAACAACTCGATCAAATGATGAAAATTGAATGAGAGGAGGTTTATCGTCAGATAAGGTCTTATGGGCTGCATTCATATCGTCCATTTTTATGTCTTCCCCTTACACCACTTTACCGTCTGCAAAGGCGAGAATGGAGCAGCAAAAGAGCGAATTGAATGCAAGAATGGCATCAAATTTTGTTTAGTGACGAGTCCCGATTATCATAGGAGTCAGATCGATACGTGGAGAATGTAAAATGTAAAACTCCAACATTTTTTGTGGTACGCAACACAGTCCTCATACAAGGAGTGATGATATGGGGTATAATGATCTGCATTGTAGCAGATCATCTTTGGTCTTCATTGACGTCAACCTCCCAAACGCAGCTAATTACATTACCGATGTCCTAGAATCGGTTGAGCTTCCATATCTTTACAACAACAGCTACCACAGGTTTTTTGAAAGAAGCTAACATTGACGTCCTCCCATGGCCTGCTCGGCCACTTGATTTGTCGCCCATTAATCATATATGAGATACTGATTAATTTACCACACTCTCCAGATAACTTACACGATCAATAAGCTTGATTGATTACAATTACAAATTGTGTTGGAGCAACTCATTATCGAAAAAGCTTTTATCTTTTCGTTCTTTTCTTTTCAAATTTTACAAAACGAAATCTAATGGGTTTGAAATATATTCATTTCATATTTCGCTTTATACTACTCTAAATATTTTTCTATTAAACTTTTCGAAATCTAAAAAAAATAGGAAAAAATAAATGGATACTAAGCCAATAGTACTCAACATTCCTGAATCAACTAGGAGGCATTGCATTGCCTAAAATTACATATTCAAAATGTACATAAACTAGTTTTGAATTTATCAAATTATATAATTGAATTATACATTATAGGATCTGTTTTAAATTCCTTAATACTCTAACTTTTGTTGAGAATATTAACAACATGTATTCAAAGTGCTAGTGTTAAAAGGTTGGGTTTTGGCCAAAGTTTTTGTACGGATTTTAAAGATATAGGAGTTATAAAAACGTCAATTATTCATATATTCATCCAATTCTTGAATTTGTTTCTATTGTACAAAATGTAAGATATAAAAATGAGAAGACCATATTTAGTTTTTTATATTCACATTAAAAATAAAAAATAAACTTCTTGGAAATAAATTAATAAATTTACTATGTTTTAATCAGAAGTAGTTATCTGGACAACCACTAGTTAAGGTCGCAACCATTCAGTTTTTAAAAATGTTAGATTTTGAAAAAATACAGCGAATACAGTACATGAAAATACATCAAAACTATAGAATACAATGATATTTGTGGTAGTTATTCAAAAGTAAAAATAAAACGTTCTGAAATAGTTTTCAACATTCCTGAATCAACTAGATAGTAAGATAGTGAATTCTGATATTTTGCTAAATATAGCTGTAACAAAATTGTATATATTAAAATTACCTTTAACAGCTACCCATTGAAGCAAAATTATAATTAAAACATGTCAGATTGGGAATGATAAGACCCCATGGCAAATTTAGTATAAAAATCCATTCATGATTAGCTGAAACGTCGTTCAGAGAATGGGAACTTAATGTAAGGATTAAGTATTTTAATAATGTGTCCAAAATAATCCAACTGCAATGTATGTAACCAATTCAATCAATATATTAGAACAAGTGAAAAAACTACTACAGATAATACAGATCAGTTAAAAAAGATATTGTATATCATAAATAAGATAGTTAGAAAGCCAATGAAAATAAAATAATATATATATATATATATATATATATATATATATATATATATATATCTATATATATATATGTCTGTTAAAAAATAAACAAATAAATGGAGAATATGTTTTTAAAATGTTCTGAAAAATGTGGTAATGTAGATGGAAATAAAACTACATGTCCAACCTATAATACATTTTATTTGTATAAATAATCATGGTTTCGACGTTACATGTACATGGTGTAATGTTGACTACAAGATCTGAAGGAAACTATTGAAAAATATAATTCTTTGGTTGTTGAAAACTTCAACGACTAATTTCTGAATTGAGAAAGATAATATGACTAAATCTACTGATCAGTTATCAAACAAAATTGAATAGTTGGAGAAATTAATAGACAAGAATAATTTTATAGTACATTAGAATATATCTAATGCTATTGAATACAATAATATTTGTGATGATGGACTATTGATCAACCACACTTCAAGATGGTGAAGCCCGCATCTCTGATGCTTTACAAAGTATCATTGAAAATGCTCTGATTCCAAAAAAAATATATAGATTTGAAGATACAATTTAAAAAAGGTCTATAAAAATATCTTTAGCAACCCCATTCGGAGCAAAATTCATATTAAAATCAAATAAACTAGGTGTACTATCTAGATTAAAGAGTGTTCAAATTAGAAATTATAAGACCCAACAAAAAACTCACTATAAAATCATTTCATGATGATACATTTTCATAAAATTGATTAGAAAACCTTTCTTTTACAATTTTTGTTTGGATAGTAAGCTTTACGTGAAAATTAAGAATTTTTTCAATTTTCTTTCCCAAAATAATCCAGAAGAATGAGCACGCTATGTTTTCTGCTTACTATCAGAATGGACAGAAAATATGTTCCAAAACTAATCAATTTTATAAAAATGTATATACGAATAGCAGTAATATTTTTTGCTTAACAGAAATATTATTACAACACGGTATACTAGATTCTGATTTAATTATACCTAACTTTAAGATGAATTTATACGGTCATCCAAACCAACATGGTGGAGGAGCTGTCCGTTCTAATTTTCAATCTAAATCAATTTGTACATCTAACGACTTCAATATTAAATTGGCAATGGTTAAAATCATATTATCAACTAATAATTTAAAAATAAGAACCGTTTCGTAAACATACAACAATTAGTCTTATCGAGACTACAAAAATTCCAACAAATAATAGTAATAAAATATTGTATTTGGAGCATTTATATATTTACTTCTCTCATTAATTTCAACGAATTAAGAATTTGTATTTGAATTAATTAGAAGTTAATTAAACTCTTGGTGTTGTTTCACAATTTTTATTATTTCTCCGACTAGTTTCGAATCGATGGTCATTCTCAAGGAGATATGAGATGGTGAAACAACACCAAAAGTTTAATTAACTTCTAATTAATATAAAAAAATGTTTTACGTTTTACCACAGCTTAAGTGAGAATTTAATTTATTGCATTTGAGTTCTTGCAGTACAAATTGAATTTTCGTGAATTAGTATTATTTTCTTGAGATTTTAGTTTTCTCAATTTACTGAATATATAATATGAGGTAAAAGTTTTGGATCTGCAAATTGGCATCGACAATAGTTTTATGCGCTTAAATAAATTAACTCAGCATAATAGTGTTGAATACCAATCAAAAGATATTGGATGATATTATTATTTAATATTAGTTCATGAAAATTTGCAACATCTGACATTACTTTATAATATATACTTTATGTTTTAGAGTTAATCACTGAAATATCTTCAAATTTTAACTCTATTTAATTAAAAATTTCTTATGATTTCTCAAAAGCTGATTTAAGAATATTGAACAATGAAGTATCCGTAATATAGAGTTAAATTATTCTAATAAGGGTTGTTATGTTTTTTTAAATAAATTGCTTACCAAAGATTTTGCGCACAAGCAAATTTATACTATGTACGAGGGATAGTAAGAAAGTAGTACCCGTTTGCATCGTGTAGAGCGCTGGCGAATAGAGTGCACCGGATGTGTGCTAACATGTTCAGTTGTATTTCAGACTGTGCTGTTTTTGTGATTGTTTATAATTTTCAAATGTCAATCAAATGTCAATATATTAGTCCTATGTAAAATGAACATAAATATGCTTTTAATTGCTAAAATATTGCTGAATGGTGAAAATGCTCAGCCGACGGAGAATTCCATCACATGAAACAGAAAAAGGGTCTGACTGGAAGAACACATAATGAACTCCGCCTGCAAGTCCTGTGAGCAAAATTTTTGCAATATATTTATGTATATTTTGAAGTTGTTCTTATATCTAATAACAACCGGACATTGTAAAGTAAGTAATAAATAAATGTGTAAAGAAATAAATAAATGATGTCGCCTGTTATGAAGTTAGGGCTGTGATTAGATTTCTCAAGGCAAGAAATATACAACCTTGCGTTATTCATCGTCAATTGAGGATGAGTATCGAGAAAAGTTTATGAGTAAGTTGTCTGTTCAGCGCTGGTGTCATAAATTCAACTTAGGAACAGAGATTCAGCTCCTTCAGATTACCAACTGTTTGCAAAACTTGAGCACTTTTTGACAGGAAATAAATATTAGGTATCGCAATACACTGTCAATTGAAGAATATGAAGCTGGATACAGAAACTCGTCACACGTTACGACAGATTCCTAAATTTTTAAAGCATGCTATGTAGAGAAGTAGTTTAAGGAATGTTTTTTATAAATAGAATTTGTTAATATATACTAGTTTTTTTTAAATTCAATAACTGCTTTCCGCATGGCCCTCGTACATTTATTTCAAAAAGAAGCAGTTGCGCTTACTATCACTGCCAAGAAATTAAGTTTTTGTGGTTTTAATGATAAAATTATATTATTAATCCGTTCATTTCCATACAACCGACAATAATTATTTAATACAAGTGCCATAATTCAAATAAATATATGACGTCTAGTGGTGTCCCTCATCAAATCTGTGTCCACTGTTATACATAATTTTTATTATCATACATTATACATTCTTTTAAGTATAGTGTACCTAAAGAGGATTACACACCTTGTAAAATGACATATTTCACATTCAAAGCTGGTAGCTGGTTAAAACACTATTTTTGAATCTACCAAAATTTAAAAATTAATTTTTTTCGGGAAAGAAGGAACTTGTGTAAAATTTAATTATGCATTATATAATGTCTGCTTAGAACAAAACGCCTTGGTATTGTTAAGGGGTTTGGGGTCCCTTTTGCTTGACAATTAACTATTGTTGAGGGTATTAATAAGATTTGTTTCAAAAGTGTTAAAATTTAGGGCTTTCTCCAGCGATACTGTTAGGCTGTTAAAAGTATTAGGTTTAAGAAAGTGCATTCTTTAATTAATTGTCTACAACGACCTAAGGACTTTTACACATTTTATTATTCTTCATATGTTCAGCAAATTTTTGAATTTGCTTCCATTATATCATATTTATATTCAAATTCATAATTTAAAAAAAATAAAGAATATTCATAAATAATATTGACGTAGTAGGAAATGTTTAATGAGTTTTCTTTCATATCCTTGCACTATAGGCGTTTCATATTTTAGAAAAAAACATCTAAAAAGATTTTGAAAACGTTAAATTGAAAATACAGCAGTAATCTATGTTAATGACATATTATCAACTTTTACTTAAGTTTTTTTATTTTCGTTCTTATATGATAGGATAATGTATTTATATGATTTCTACATAGACTTGGACAGACATTATACAATGGATAATATAAAAACGTTATAACTGATTTTTTTTTAGTTCTACCAATGTTATTTCGCAGCAGCAACTGTTTTATTATCTACCAATTGCTACACTTGCATAAGCCAGTTTAAAATGATTTAATTCTCCTTTAAACACGATGGTGAGATTATCTAACGAATATTACTCGATTGATATTTTTAATACATCATGAGAAATATAATAGATATAATAAATAGAGTTTTTCTACCGCATGTTTTTAATTATTTGATCTAATAAAAGTCTCTAACGTGCACTTTTATTAGATCAAAATTTATGAACAGTAGCAAGATTAAATTAAATCATCAGTTAAAGTGCAGACCATGTAAGGGTATCTGTTTAATCTTTGGAAGATAAGCGAAGATCCACGTATATAGCGGTCGTGAATAATCAAGCAAATATATCGTACTAGTACATAAAGATCATTATCTTTAACTAAAACCATATGGGTCATATGCGCAAAGAGAAAACATCTTTAGAGAATAGTATGAATATTTACTTAAATGGTGGCTTATTATAACGTACATGCACTTAAATTAAAATCAAATGATGAACTAGATGATAATACCATACTTATGCCTATTTAAAATCAATCGTAATTTTAATAATTATATGCTTAGGAAAGTAATCCTATAAACACTGAAATATAGTGATATACTAGTATAGAGTAAGATGAATATTAAACATATCATCGCTTCCTCTGAATAATTCGGTTTTCAGTGGAGCACTGAAGAACAACAGGACCAGACGTAATATTGGGACATTTATCACCGGCCAAACAAAGGCATCTGGGGCGGCGGAATGGAAATAAAAAAACAAATATGAGGAGGAGGCGATTTCTGTCCGGGTTTTCCAGGGCCGAGAGATTCATGTTCCGTGGATAATAAAAGTCCGGAATGCATTTGTTTTCGAGGGGGCCGAATTGTACTCGTTATAATTGCTGGATTTTACATTAAATTACACTAAAAAGTTGCTCATGATAAAAAATACGCCGAGAACATAATTTTATCCGCAATTATGACATAATACATTAGTCCCACTTATTAATGCCATTTTAGTACATATAATTATCCGCATTTAGAAAGATATTTTCTAGATAATGATGTAAAAATCGAAACTGGTAGCAATAAATTGTAAAAAAAATGTAATACCAACCAAGTGCCTAAATGTAAACAACCCTTAATGTTTCAGCAGGTGATAAACCAAATTCAACCAATTGAGAAAGAAGATGAAATTAAAATTGTACAATTTAAATAATTTTAAATCTTACACTGAATTGAAAAATTCACTATGTTTTAACACAAATTATTTGTGGTTAAAACATAGTGAATTTTTCAATTCAGTGTAAGTATGGATTACCACGTAGTAACGGTCGCAACCATTCTCTTTATTAATTTTAAATCTATTTTTCCATTCTAAATAAAACTCCTCTTTTGTAAATACAAAGAAATATTAAGCCTTGAACATTAATATATCAAGCAAATATCAGCTCAGTTCATTTTTCTTAATTTCATACAAAACAATTGCAGACATTTTATGTAAAATAATGATAACGTTGTTAACGTAGCAGATTGTGAATATTCGGTAAGCGAAACAGTTCATAACGATATTCGAAATTGATTGGTTCCGATTGAAACGAGCGCAAATAAACGCTCAAACGCATATCATCATTTCCCGTGTGCAAATATCGATGGAAATCAGCGGCCGAAACAGAAATTCGCTTAATTGGCTAATTTGATAGCGACGTGTAACTGAATATTTTTTACTCGAAGCCGTACGGTTGCGTGTAATTAGATAGAAACTGGTGGCTTCTTCTCGTTATAATATAGCTTGGATGGCTGGAGAATTCCAGACATGCGATGGGTGTTAAATATTTGCACACTTGTGTAAAGAACAAAAGTCAATAATTGAGAAAGGATTTACCTTGGGCTCAATTCAATAATATATTAAATACACTTTTCGAGATGATCATTTTATATTAGAAAAATAAAGAAATATTTTTTGTATTATTACAAATATTCTGGTTAAATCGTTAACATAGAACATCTAGAGCGTTATAATCCATTTCTCGCTTTCCCCATTCACCGCATCGATCCCCCTTTTTCTCGAAACTACGCAATTCGGAAAGATCTAATCATTACTGTGTAGGAAGTGAACGACGAAAAGGGACCTATTAGCAGTAATTAGAATGCTCGGAGATTGAGATAACTCCGGGATGATAAAAACGCCTCGAATCGATCTCTCCGCGCTCCCAGCTTCTTCTTCTTCGACGAGACGATTTCACGAACGGTCTGCCGCCCAGCCGATCGTGAAGATTGTTAGATAGGTCGGAAATCTGATGGCCAATTAATGTCCATGGAATATAAAAAAAATAAAGATTGAACGATGGGAAGCAGGAACACAAAAAACTAATTAGATCGAGGTGTGAGATCTTGAGTAAGTGGAGAAGCCATGAATCTAATTTCATTGTGACGAACTGGATACGGTGGGCTTGAATTTCATGAGGAGAATGGGACGAGCCGGTGAATATAAAGTGCTGTTAAAGAACTTCGCACACGTTTGATGCTCAAGGAACAAATACGTAAATTTAGATGTATATATTTATTATGAAAGAATAAATGAAGGTAAAATATGTATTTATGCAGATATATTAAATGTAGCAGTTTATGTTATGTATCAATGACATGTAATACAGTTTAAAATTGTATTTATTTTTATTAAATAAATGAATAATCTAATAAATTTTATTATTTAAATAATCAATTAAAAACGATTTAGAGATATTGCAAAAAAGTATTAATGTGTATAGTTCATTTGATATTTTACCATCAATTTTGAAATATCTCCCATTATTTAATCCCTCATGTAGGCCATGTGAGTTTATATGTGCATAACAAATATGTTATGAATATGCAATAACTAATTGAATACTTGCCGAGACTGAAGCTTATAAGTGTATTATTAATGCGATTAAATTGAATGAAAATGTATATTAAACTTTTCTTTGAAATTCCGTTTACATATGCAACATTTTAATGTTATGTCACACTGTTTCTAAATTAACTATAAAACATTCCAAGAAAAAATTATTAAAAATTTTATTTTTATATCATCAACATTGTTTGTAATTAAGAGAATAGGTAATTAATAGGTATAATAACACTCTTAGAAAAAGATTCACACAAGTGAAAACCAACAGCCACAACAAATATATTTTCAAGTTAGTAACCGGAAAGAAAATCAAGTGGTTTAAATTCGAAATAAGTGTATTACACAAAAAAAACGCATGATGTATAAAATTTCCGCTTATTAACAACACTTAAAACTTAGTAAAACACCTCACCAGATATATGGGATGAGTCTTTGAACAAAATTTTCACAGTGATAAAGTCTAAAGTTCAACAAAAATTCTCTACGCTAGTACTCAAACATTTAACCAATTAACAACGACACAATAGTTCTAAAGGTCTAGTTTCATAAAACGTTAAAATACAATAAAACGAATGAAATATTTCACGAAAAGGAATTGAACCTTTTGACGAAAGATTGCAATCATGCCATCGAAATAGCCGCGTCAAAATTGGAACTAGATGAAGCAGACCAATTTCGTCGCGCTGTCAAAAACAAACTAGAGAAAATATAATGCAGAAACCACACACGAGTTAACAAGAAGAAAATTAAAGAAGATATGTCCACCCTCAAGGCCCTGAAATAAAAAGTCGGTCATTATTTAAAATCTGTCAAAGGTAACGCTATCGTCATCATCACAAAAAAAGTAATTACACCTATGAAGTAAGCTAAATACTAGATTCTGGCTACTATATTAAACTAACCAAAAATCCCCTAAACATTTATAACAAGAATATTAGCAATTGCTTCAAAACTTCAAAATCTTTAGTTAAGAAAAAACTTATTAATCAAAAACTCACAATTATCAAGATTATATTGTTTACTGAAAATTCACAAACCCGGAAATAACTATAGACCTATAGGAACCAATATTAGTTCACATTGCTAAGTGGCTTGTTAGTAATTTCAAAACTGAAAAATGAATAACCTTTTAACAAAAAACTCAATTTTCTTGGCCCACTCTCCAACCCGACGAGATACTGATATTTCTTGACGTCGTATCATTATTTCCAAGTATTCCAATATGAGAAACCTTAGACTTATTAAAGAAACTATTGACATGTTTCGCCACATAGTGGCTTTATCAGGCAGATGAAATGAAAATTATTCATTGTCTCTTACATTTACACTTAGGACAATAGATGTCATCAATAATTTTGGCGATGTATTACTGTTCCTTTAACCTTAGAACGTCCAGAACGGAGAGGTATATTAGTGTTTATAATAATAAATGAAATTGATGTATTAATAATGAAAGAATGAGATTCCATATTAAAGAAAAATAATATACCTCCGCTTTGATCAAATTATTGATTTTTAAAGTTAAAAATAGATTCTATTAAAACTTCATAATAAATCTAACATAATTTGAGGTACTTCTTATAGTCCGCAAAATATGTCACGCCACTGAATTATGACGTCAGTTATCACAAGACAAGCGAGGGAATCACCGATTTACCTCCATTCTTTGTCTATGATTGTCGATAATCAGCGCTTTTGTACGATTAATTTGAATAACTTTTATAAACCTTTAAACATTTTATTTTATAAAATTACAAAAATTAGCGTAAAGCAAAATAGACTTTTATATAACATGTGATATAAACAAAATATGATCAATTATGCAAAACAATATGGAATCAGAGCGGTATAAAGACATTTTGTTCTACCGCCAACAGAGAAAATAGTTCGCGAATGCAGAAAACAAGAGGAACAATTAAAACTTCTAAGTAAAACTAGAAAAACATTCCGTTCGCACTTAGAAAAATGGCCATAACTAGAAGTACAAATAAAAAATTGGGTAGCAAACAATCGAAGCATGAGAATATCTGTTTCTACGAAAATGATAATTTTTGAAGAGAAAAGATGGGCAATAGCTAATGGAGTTACTTGAGTTACGTGAAGTTTAATATAACTGTGTTTCAATTAACTGCTAATGCGTATAAAAACTACACTAGCCCAGAAAATTCCGGCTGAATACGAATCTAAAATTATAAAATTCCAAAAATTTGTAGATCAGCGAGAAGGAAATATTATTTTGAGATTAATCAAATTGCGAATATAGATGAAATGGCTCTAACTTTTGATGTTAGGACTCTAGATTCAGAAGGCTCTAAAGCAATACTGATAAAAAAAAACAAATTACGAAGAAACACGCTACACTGTAACTTGTTGTGCAGACGGAATACAACTACCTCCCATGAAAATCTTCGAGAAAAAAACATTGCCAAAGGATAAACATCCTAATGGCAATATTTTTCACGTTCAAAAAAGGCTGGGTAGATGAGACAAGAATTAAAGTTTGGATAGAAAATATATGGGCAAAACGTGCAGGTAAATTAATTTAAAATCCCGCGTTGTTAGTGTTCAATTAAGAACGCATACAACAAAATCAACCAAGAAGCTTCTAAAAGGAAAGAATATAGAAATAGCAGTCATTCCTGTAGGCCTAACAAGTCAATTACAATCCATAGATGTCTGTATCAATAAACAGTTTAAAAAATTTATGCGAGAAGAGTGGAATAAATGGATGGCAAAGCTAAACCATGATGTCACCACAACAGGACGTATGAAACGACCAACAAATTTGTTGACGATGGAGGCTTCTACTTCATTATACATATTTAATCACAAATTAAACACAATTGTCACTTTGTTTTGTATAACAGGTATATTTATTATATTTATTTATATGGTGACCAATGGTTTCAATACATTAACGTATCATTTTCAAACCGAAAGTGGTTACAGTTTAAAAATGATACGTTAATGTAGTAAAACCATTGGTGTGTGTACTTGGGTGAAAAATTCATGAGAAGCTGTAAAAGAACAGGTGATTATGACGCAGTTTTTGAAAGAAGTGACAACAATAGTTCAGACGAAAGTAATATAAACGGTGACATTAAAAGACCAGTGATAGTTTCGAGATAAAGACTAAATATTGCTGGTATGAGTTATATGAACAATAAATAAAAATTATGATTCGAAGGTAACATTAAAATATATTTTTCTAAAAAGTGTCTTAGAAATTTGAGGTGCGCCTTATAGTTCGAAAAATATGGTAATTTAATTTCTGTTTTGAGCAAGAATATAGAAATTAAGGACACAGGCAGGGGTTTATTAAGCAGGCGATAATTTGTTACATTTGCCATAGGATGCTGTTAAAGAATGTCGTATTTTAGTGAAATTAGATCTTGTTTAGGGTCTTTCATAAAGCTTTAAATTTAAATAAAACAAAATGTGTTTTAGATATAATTGAATTTTTTTATTCGCTTGAAAGTCCTATCGATGCCATTATGTATGGAATATTAAATCATGCATGTGTCCGCAGCGGCTTCGCTGGGTGGTGCACATTCGCCATGTACAATTTTCCATGACTTTGGTGAATAAATTTGACCAATGGCTTGAAGTATGTTGGCTTTAAGGGCCGCTGTAATTTGTTGCTAATTCACCTAGACGTTCGACTAAATAAAACCTCACGAGAAAAAGTAAAATCGCACAATCTCGGTGGCCAGTTCACATCACCTCCACGTGAAATGAACAATCGCATGTGAAGAATTTCCAATGTGGCACATAGCGCCATCCTCTTGAAACCATATGTCGTTGGTGTCCATACCACCCAAATCAGGCCAAAGGAAGTTGGTAATTATCGACCCATAGCGCTCGCCGTTGAAGATGATGGCGTGTCCAATGTAATTCTCAAAGAAATAAGAACCGATGACTCCACCAGCTCTAAATCCACATGCTCTTAGATCTCACATGGATTGGTATCGTCGCAATTTCGACAATTTTGTTTGTTAACGTACCCATTAATCCAGAAATGGGTCTCATCACTGAAGAAGATTTTTTTATGAACTGATCCAACTGCCCTAGAACAGTTGGATCAGTTCATCAAAAAATCTTCCATTCAGCGAACACAAGTCGTTGTCTATGGTCGTTTACCTGCAGCTCCTGAGTTAGTTGAATTTTTCAACGGTAATTTGGCAAAACAAACTGAATAAACACCAGCCAATTCGACAGATGTATCTTCAACAATACAACTTATAATAAGTTATTTTACGAGAAAGGTTTCTAAATTTTGGAGCATTATGGGAGATATTCTTGGTGCCGTTTGTTTATAAGATATTCCAAAAAACATATGAGTAAAAAAAATAGAAATTGAAACAGCATTTAGTAAATAAAAACACTTTCTTCAAATTGGTGTTATTTACTAAATGTGCAATGTATTCGAAATGTACATCTAGTAAATAAAAACAATATAAGAAGAAAGTGTTAGTGTTTCATCACAATTTTACAATAATAATATTCACGTAACTCAATAAATATACTTATAAGAGAGGAAAATAGATGAATGAAGAAATAAGAAGAGTTCAAAGGTGAAGCAACATTGGTGTTCATACAGGAAAATAATTTACGACCTTTCGTGTGCCATTCGACAAACCTTTGAGATTATCAGATATGAGTATTTAAATGAGCGATTTTGATGTTGCAAATTATAATTAATGATCTTTTGTTGAATGACTAAGTCATTTCAATAGGGCAGTAATGTTTGGGCCTAGACCCAAAGAAAATATATTTTATCGCCAACCGTCAGTAACACCATGTATTACCATAGTGATTTCCGGAAGTAAACAAACACTTTATTTAACTGTAAAATTTGCGGCAGGTAAAGTACTTTACCTGCCGCAAAACTGTACAATAAAGTATTTTACCTGCCGCAAATGTTTATCGACATAGCCATGACTATATGACATTGACAGAAATCGTGCGTCTCGCTGACTCAGCTCCAACAGTGAAAATTTAATCGAGAATTATTTATTAAAAAATAGTGGAAGAAAACAAAAAGGAAGATTTTTACCAATTGCACCGGATGAAATCTACTTGATGATGAAGGTAATTTATGCAAACTTTTCAAAACAAATTTGATATGTATGTTTACGTTTTACATATGGAAATGTGACAAGTTTGATATGTTAATATTTTTAAATTATAAATGTTTACGGTTGGCGATAAAAGTTTGTATGCACCACGTCAGTAAAGTGTCTTTATTGAACTCGTCTGTTACTCGCCTCGTTCGCTTCGCTCACTCGGCTCATAATCTCAGACTCGTTCAATAAAGTATCACTTTACTGACTAGCTACATAAATAACTATTTTCACTCAGCCATTTGTTATCGAAAATTTTGGTATAGTTGTCAAGAGGTTTATGAGATAAAAATTATTCTCTATTTCTTTTCAAATTTTGACAAAGGCTGTCTATTAATGGCGATATACAAACCTTGTAAAAACTCCTATTGGATAATAAAATGCTCTTTTGTTCACCTATGTTCACAATATTGTTTTTTTGGTTTCCAAAATATTTAAAAAAGCTATGATAAGAAAGCTCTAAAACCCGTTAATATAATAATAGATATACATTTTAGGCACAAAATGACTACTAATAATGATATAATATAAGGTGTAATAAAAAGAAATCCATTATTTATCCAATAGATGGCTTTAGTTATCTGTATCTCGGATTGTGTAAGTCCGATCGGGTTCCACTATATAGCATTAGAAAGATAAGATTTCTTACTGAAAAACACTTTTTTAGCTGACTCAGTTTTGTTTGAGCGCGCTTTAAAGATGGACACCAGCAATGAGAAAATACGCTATAGTTTACAGTTTGTCTTCAATAATGTCGAAAAGGCAAGCTAAGCGGATGAAAATATGAATAGTCGTTAATGGTGCAATTTTTTTTTTCGTCGATTCCGTTCCGTTCCGGTAATTTCGATGTCAAAGATGCACCACGCACTGAAATTGTCGAAAAGATCAATAAAATCATTGACTTTGTCGAGTCCGACCGTCAAATAAGCACTGTTTTGATTACTCAAGAGCTAAAATTTGCATAAAAAGCCGTTTGGAACCATTTGAATAAGGCTGGATACAAAAAGAAACTCGATGTATGGGTGCCGCAAGAGTTAACGCAAAAAGTATTTCATTTACGGAAATTTACAAAAGTGATTAACGCAAAAAGGTTCATGAACCGAATTTCCATCTGCGAATCGTTGCTGAATCGGAACAAAATCAACTAATGTCTGAAGCTGAAAAGTTAAAACGGTTGTGATCAAATCGAGGTGATTCAGCGGAAACGGTGGTCAAGTTAGAATTGACGGCCAGGAAGATTTTGCTGTGTGTTTAGTGGGATTGGCAGGGAATTATCAACTATGCGTTGCTACCCTACGGTAAAACTCTTAACTTGAAACTGTATCGTCAACAATTGGACCGTCTGAACTAAGCAATTGCTTAGATGCGGCCAAATTTCGCTAATAGGAGAGGAAAACGCCAGCCTATACATATCTATAGTGACTCGCCAGAAGCTCCAAGAGCTCAATAGAGAGTTTCTTATGCATCCACCTTATAGTCCGGAGCCAGCATCAAGTAACTGCCATATATTCCTGGCTATGGCGAATAATTTTGCTGATTAATAATTCGTTTCAAAAGAAGCTTGTAAATATTGACTGTCTCAATTTTTCGCCAATAGAGACGAGGACTTCTATGATAGATGCTTAATAAAGTTACCTTCAAAATGGCAAAAAGTTCTTAATAAAACGGCGCATATTTGACCTAAATCGAATCATTCTAACTATGGTAATTAAAGACTTATATAGTATCGTTAAAATTATTAAACATCTTTATAAATGTAAAGTTTCAAGAACAAGAAACTTGAATAAAAAATAAAAGCAGTGGATTGGCATTTATTTTTACTTAAATTAGATTGTAAATTACGTGTACAAAAAATATTAAATTAATCAAAATTTTACGTTTTTATAATGAAATCAATAGGCATTTCTTTAGGATATAAATGAGTAACCGAATAATTATTTTAATGGGTTATTACAATACTTTTGCGTTAATTCCATAACTATTGTTTATATATTAATATTTAAAAAAAACTAGTCATATATTTGATAATATTTTCTTTTTCCAGAAGGATAGATAGCTATATGGTGTAAAATTATGATTTTTAGGTCAACGTTTAACAATGTTTTGATAAGAAGTGGGTTATCGCGCGGTTATCTAAGCAGAAAATGTCAACTATTTGGCACAGTGAAACAATTAAACTGTGAGTGGAAAGGCCACGATGACATTTCACAATTTAACATTATTATGCTTCTGTGCACCGAGAATTTTATAAATCAGTGTCAGTTTAGTTGTAGCCATGTCTTATATTCTAATTAGGTTTTGGTTATTAGTGTGTTATAATTTGAACATCACTTGGGCATTTTATACACATGGCTGTAAAAGTATCGAATTTTAGTGTTATAATTAATATTGTTGTATCATCAAGCAAACGCTTAATTTAAAAAAAATATGTAATGTTATGTTTAATTAAGGAAGTTTTTATGGTGTATAGTATATAATTCCTGATTTAAAAGGAGCTATATGTAATGTAACAATTTAATTATTGGTATTATGATGTGTTAGAAAGAATATGAATATGTCATATTTATAATATTAAAATCATGTTGATAATGTGATTAATGCCTGTGGCCATTACTTTGTGATACATTTTGATCAAGTAGATTAATAAAATACGTTATCACACATGATTTTCATTAGCGAACCTCTATAAGATCTTTTGTTGCCTTTTAAAGGTTGAAATTGTTTACTAATAAAAATCGTTTCGGTTAACAACGAACTGTATTATATTAATCTACTTCATTTTGATAGCATTTGTTAATCTTAATATTGAAAATGGATTTTCAACGCCTAAGTGCCTCAACAATCAATCAGCATTTGTTGACTGATTATATTGAATATCTTTTTAATTTCTCAGGTAATTTAAACTTTACATGCATAGACTCCGTAGAAGTGTTTGAAGCATCCTCATATACTTCAAGGTAACTTGTATGAATCTATCCATTCATTATCATTTTTAATTAATTCAGCAGTCCCCTTCGTCCGCTACAATTTGTTTAATTGCTAATTATTTTTCCCCTTCAATTTCTTCTGGAATAGTTCAGTCTCTCACTCAAAAAAATGCCTAGAAAGGGATATGAGAGTGAAATATTTAAATGACGTATATTGATAATAAAATATAATACGTCCTTTAGGTTACAGACAAATTATTACTGACATACATAAATTGATATATTATACTATAAGATGAAATAATAGAAAAATTTTATTATAAAATTCTATCTCGTACAAAAAGTCTTATAAAAATAGTGTACGTATGTGTAAGGACCTAATCGAAACATTGTCGCTTTGCATTTATTTATGATGGTATGGGTAATTAAATTTTAATTAAGAGCAGATCGCAGCAGGGACCACATGTGACAAAAATAATTAGTAAGTCGGTGGTGCTTCTGTCAGACTATTTCTGTGCTATGATGATGATGATGATGAATTGGACAGAGGCAGCAGCATTGGTCCCAAATGATTTCCTATGCAACTGACGCCTGTCATCGCTCAATTAAGGGTGCGAAGCAGCCCCCACTTCCATTCAACTATTAATAATGAATGAATATACTGTTATCAAAAATCCATTTTCACCGCATGAGCGAAAATAATAATTTCGATCAAAACATTCCGATTATAATTTGTGGTGTACGTTATGCAGTAAAATAAATCAAATTAAATACACTTCATAATTTAAACAATAGATATAAACATAAAGAAAAAAATAATCTTAGTCTGTCTATGGTGTATTGTATGGTCTTTCTGCACTGACCTGAATTTAGTGGTGGAACTTAAAATTTATCTATCAGAACAATTGAATTATTAATAATATACATATTTGAAATATAACAACTCACGTTAGGTTTTTGGAATATAAAATTGAAACTATTCTTATAAAATTTAAAAATACTAAAAAATTTCCTGAATCTACAACAGTGAGTCTTACTAAGACTACAAAACAAATTAATTTGAAACAACTACTTCTATGGCTAATATCTCGACAGACATTGAATAAAAGATAATTAATTTACGTGTTACGAATAGCACAACTATCAAAGCAATACTAATTTGAATGAAATTATTTCTGTTGAATAAACTAATAAATGATAAAATGTAATTTAATACATTTTATTATTTTTATAAATATAATTAAATTTATCTTATATAATAATTTGTATCAATAAAAAAATTACCAAGCTTTGGTTGTTTATCAAAAGAAAGAAAAATGAAATAAACAATCTGCACAGTAACAGAGTCGTAAACTGTGCGGAAATGGTTTGTAATTATAATTAGATTTAATGGTGGAATTGATTAAAGCCCTCGTTAGGGGGGGAAATTCGGGCGGCAAATCCAGCGATACGATCGGAATCGATCAGTTTCAGCAATTCGTATTTGTCGATGGAATTATATATTCGCGTGGTACACCTGCACATATTTACCATTGCGTCGTTGCTTGCAATCCTGCTGGTCGTAATGGTGATAACACTGCTGATAAACACACTATCGCGTAATGTGTACACGTTTAATGGCGCGCGCGATCCACGTGAAAAATAATACACGGTTTCCAGTTCACCTCGGCACCCCGATAACGATATGTAACTTGACGATGATAAACACCGTTAAAAAGAAGGCATAAATTCGTGTGACAATTGTTAAAATTGTAATATTTCATATTTTCATACTAATGACAACTTAAATCAGATTATATATAAAATTATGTTTTTTATCAATTTGAGAGATTTAATTAACTCCTTTTTATATCTATAATTAATTAAATTTATACATAAACCTTTCAAAAAATATAAATTCATTTCAGTTTCTTTTGTATCTCACTTTTGATAGTGTCTTAAAAAGCGAAACTAGTAGAGTAAATAGGGTAACATTGTGGAACTAACTAAGTGTCATTTAATTTAAACCTTCATCAATAATAGTTCAAAATATTTCACCAAATGATAAGTGAGAAAATCATTCAAAAAACATAATGTACTATTTTTCCTATTTATTTTTCTATATTTGTATACAATCAATAAATATAAACAAATGAAATACTAATAATCCTTTCAACACTCATCTAGCCTTGCCACTGTCCTCTTATCAACAACCGTTTGCAATTTCAGTGTGACCTCTTAGCTTCCTGATAAGACTCCAGAGTTATATTCGTTTGAACATTGAATCGACAATCAATTTCTTACTGGTCTTTTTTTTTCGTGTCATTCCCATTTTAATTGGCCGATTTTATCGTCTTTGGGTCTTTATTTAATGTACCGGGTCAGTGTACCCCAGTGCGTACATTAAGGCGATAATGGGTATTTTATGGTAATTAGAGGTATCGGCGTTATTCCTGATACCGTATTTTACCGTGTGATTAAAATGCAATCCCTAGTTGTTATAATTTTAAACGCGCTTAACTAAATAGCCTTTCATTTCAAATAAATCCAATTTCTTAGAAATAAAAAAATAAAATATTTGCCCTTTTCAAAGCCATCATTTCTGGTATTTAATGAATGATCATAAAACTTGCCCATTAATTAAATACATTTACTTTTAACGGTGGTGATCTTTTAACAAACTTATTTACAAACACATAAATACACAAATAACACGGCGCTAGGACCACGTGGTCAATAATGGTAGTAACCATACTAATTACACGCTGCCTCCTACGCTGCAGAAGAGGTTAGTGACTTCTACAATTTTCATATAAACATACATTTTTTATTTTTTTTTTCTAAACATGCCCTTATTGATATTAACACTATATTTTTGTTGTGAAGACATGTAGTGAAAGATTTCCATTTTCTTATTTTTGCATTAGATTAGGCAAATGCCTTATTTTTATTAAACATTTTTAAATTATTTTTTCAGAAAGAAAACGATCTCTTGACAAGGCGATTCGATATTAATCGAGTGTATGCACGTTATGCCTTTTTTTATTATTTCTCCTAAAGAAGTGTAAATTACAGGCATCGCGTTGGCTTTTTAATTAACACTTGGAGTCATCCAACATCCGCTCCGGTCTCAAAATTAGAATTCACAGAATACTGCGGTTGGGCCGTCATCTGGAAAGAATTTTAGCACAGGTAGAGAGAATACCTCAAGGTAAACTTGAACATAACAGTACGCTTTTGAGAAACGATTAGGCATACAAGAAAAAAAAATCATAAATTTTTAATAGTGCTGTGCAATTACTTTATACTAGTTCGCAATTAAATAATTTATGTAGACCACAGTTATGTGTTCTGAATTACTAATATATTTATATTTAAACAACTTGGAATTATTATTTTTATTATTATTATTAATTTTGGTGTGAAAAAAAAGGAAAAATTTACAGTGATTTTGTTATAACGGACAAGACATAAAGTAAATTATGTAATAATTGATTATCAAAAAACTTTATAAAATTTATAAATACATTGTAGTATAGTTAATTTAAATTTAGTGTGGCGAAGCATATGTAGTGTTTAAAATAAAACAAATTTGAAAATCAGACACGATCGTTATCTGTTTCGGATTTAATAAAATTTAAATATAGTTATCCTATGTATACATAAAGTTTCCATTATGTGTTTAATAAAAGTTTTCCAGCTAATAGAATTACGAGCGTGCGGGAAGTTATTTTTACACATAATAATTTTCATATTCCGTCGTGAAAAAATAATTAGCTCCTAATGTGAATGTCTGTCGCAATATTGTCTCGCTGCAGTCAAACTCAGGATGTAATTTCAACTTTTCCTGTTTCCTAATTTCCTCCACATAATAACACTAATATACTCTTTTTACACAACGCTGCTCTTCGCCACAATAGACTGCAATTAATTTAACTTAAAAGACGTAGCGTAATGTTTATAATATTTGATTTAAATTTAATTGAAATGACATAATAAAAATAATGGATAAACATATTAGAATTAGATTGTTAATTAAAAGACAATCTCAAAATAAGTTATTGTAATAAAACAACGCAGTTGAGAGGGTTTCATACTTATTGTTGAATACTGCAACATGTTTTGCTACACAGTGGCTTCATCAGTATTCATCTGAGTGTTCGTCAATTCAACAAAACTCAGATTTCCTGTTTTCAATTGCACTACGCTGGTGAGATCGAGATCAGTCTATATCGAAGAGATAGTTGTAAATTTCCACAGCAAACTGGAATAAATTTCCCGAAATATGAGATCACTGCTGATAGTAAACATCGAAGGCCACGTAAGATTCTAATTGGCACTCAATTAGCTCTCCAAAACCTTGAGTCACCTTAATCGGTCCGGCGTGGTTGCTTCTTTTGAGAAGTACGTCACTTAGGATGACCGAATTCCCCAAAAAAAGACAGGACTAGAAAAGAACTTTTAATCCTGGACTAGTGACAATAGTAATCGCCGAGGAATGGTTTTAACCAGTAGGAGTCCGACACTATTTCATTAAAAACGTTGACAGATTTCCTCTCCTGCCATCAAAAAAATCACTATTTAGTTTGAGGCTTCAGTATTAATGTACACAAAAGCACTGGAATATACTACTGATGACGCTTTCCTGTTTTCAATTGCGCTACGCTGGTGAGGTCCAAAATAGATCGAGACCAGTCTATATCAAAAAGAGAGCTGTACATTTTTACAGCAAAATGGAATAAACTTTCCGAAATATAATATCACTGCTGATAGTAAACATCGAAGGCCACGTAAGATTCTAATTGGCACTCAGTTAACTCTCCAAAACATTGTGTCACCTTAAACGGTTTCGAGGAGAACGTCACTTAGGATGACCGAATTCCTCAAAGAAGGCCAGACTACAAAAGAACTTTTGGCCGTGGACTAGTGACAATAGTAATCGCGGAGGAATGGTTTAAGCCAGTAGGAGTCCGACACTACCTCATTAAAAAGGTGACGGACTTCCTCTCCTGTCATCATTTTTTTTACTGTATTTAGTATAAAGTTTGAGCTTTAGTGTAAACAAAAACCTTACAAGATACTACTGATGATGCAGGCAGAGTTCTACTAAGTATCCAATAGATGCACTACATGAAATATTCACCGTTTGATTTGAGTTGTGTGAAGTTTTCACTATTGAATTAAAACACTTTGTAATTTCCTTCTTTCACATTTATTTTATATGTGAGATGTACATTTCGAGTACCATGTACTTATTAGTCATTGATAATCAGTACATGGTACTCGAAATGTACATCTGACATATAAAAATAAATGTGAAGGAAGGAAATAACAAAGTGTTTTAATTCAATACATGAAATATTCTGATTATTCTGAAAAATATTCAAGACACCGTCACTGTTTAGGTGGAAAAAAGCTAATCGTCAGCATTGTTAGCAAACAAACTTGTGACTTATAATGGTTAGAATGTCTAACAATTTTGTAAAAGCTTATAGATTCCTGCATTGAGTAAGAAAGTAATCTTTTAGGTACTGAACCTGTTAAAGCATGACGCTTTTCCTTAAGATCCGCAGCTCTTCTGTGATCAATAGTTATAACAAGCAAGGTTTTAAACATTCTTCCATTTTTTTCTTACTTAAATCAATCTAACCCATCTTTAAATCTAAATTAACTAAAGAAAATACACCTTTTTGATTAGCACTAAAAACACTTGGTTTGTTTCACAAAATTTTTATTATTTCTTCTACGACTAGTTTCGACACAAACCAAGTGTTTTTATTTCTAATCAAAATAGTAATGATCGAAAGTTGTCTGGCGACTAAAAATAAAGTCAATATTATGGAAAATAAGTGTTTTTCTTCATCTAATTTACATTGATTAAATTAAATGGGTTAATTAAATGCTTAAAGTAAAAAAAAGAAATTAATTTATTATTATGTACATCTTAATAAATAAAATTGTATATTATGATATTATCATTAAGGCATAGTTAAAAATGTAATTTAAATCACCAAAAGATACAGTAAGAGTGACAATGTATTAAGGTGTAACACCCTAAGAAACTGCGTGGGTAAATGTTGATATGGATTAAAAGTACGCAGATTTTTTTTAAAGGATAAAGGAAGAATTTTGATGTAATTCGGAAACGCAGAGCATTTATACATTAGTTGCTTTATTAAACACCAGGAATTAATCTCAAGAGGAGATTATCTAACTCTAGATTTAATATTTTTATTAAAAATTTGTAACTTTTTAATAATTTTTAACTAAAAGTCAGATTCGGTTTAGCTTTATTTTTAAATAACAAGAGCTAAAAACCCTCTAAGTGTAGATTTGTAATTTTTAAGTAATTTTTACAAAAACTCACACATACGAGGGTGTTTCGAAAAGTCCGTGCAAAGTCCTAGAGATGGCACCACCAGCGCGTACCGAGGTCATATTTAGTTAGTAGCATCTCTTGAATTAATGCACACCAAATTTCAACCATGTTGGTTTATTTCTTTGTGTTTGGCATTCGTGTGAATCAAGGAAGACGAGTGATTTTCTAGAAATGGACGAAAAAGAATTTCGTGTGGTGATTAAACATTACTTTAAGCAAAACGCCTCAGGAGACTAAAGAGAAGCTTGATAAACATTATGGTGAATCTGCAAGTGACGCTGAATGTTCTGGACGGAGGGATACTCCTCATAGACTATCTGGAAAAGGGTAAAACTATTACAGGTAAATATTATTTATCGTTATTGGACCGTTTGAAAACCGAGCTGCATGAAAAACGCCAGCGATTGGCCCATAAGAAAGTCCTTTCCCATCACGACAACGCACCAGTACACACCTCAGCAGTTGTTGTCGCAAAATTAATGGAAATAGGATCCCAACTCGTTTCACATTCCAATTTAAAGAAATAGCTGGCGGGACAAAGATTTTATTCAAATGAGGAGGTGATTGCGGATGGATATTTTGCAGACATGAACCAATCCTATTATTCGGAAGGGATCAATAAGCTAGAACATCGTTGGACGCAGGGTATAAGCCTAAAAGGAGACTATGCCGAAAAATAAAAAAGGTTTACCCCAAACACGTTAGTAGATTTTATTTTTGCACGGACTTTTCAAAAGCCCCTCGTAGAATAAGATTTATTTTTAAATAGTTGGATGGCTACATGAATTTTCAGGAATTGCGTAAATGAAATAGTCATATTTGTTGCTTCCTAGGTATAATCGATTAACAAAGAAATAAAGTAATTTTTTATTTCAAGAGAAGAGGAGTTTAGAAAATCATCCGAAAGGCAGCTGCTGTATGAAACTAATTTCACGATTTTAAATGAAACACATCACTTAATAAGTCTCCGATCTAACACATACATGCAAACATTGTTGAAAGACCCTTGTGATTTACGGGTAGTATTCATCTTCACACTGTACGTGTGAAAATTCTATGGGATTCTGACTGTTAGTTTAGAGGTTACAGTCATTTCAGATACCACGGTTTTGAATTTTTCTAGATAATGGATAGAATGAAATTTCGTGTGTTGATTAAACACTGTTTTTGACGGGGATAAACACTGAAGATGCTGAAGGCTCTGATCGCCCAAAATCGGCAGTTGTTCTGGAAAACAAAAAATTTCCTCATAAGAGCTCTAAAAGGCCGTAACATGAAGTTCTGTAAGATAACTGCCATTTTGATATTAGTAGGTAGTGTCTTTATAATTTTAGATGAAAATTTGGGCATGATCAAGAAACAACAACGCGTCGACGATTCAAAGCGCTGTTTGGAGCTGTTCAAGCAAAGTAAAAAGGAATTCTTGTGTCGGTATGTGACAATGGATGAAACATGGATCCAGCACTACAGATCTGAATTAAAGGTATCATCAGCTGAGTGTACAGCAGCTGGTGAAAGCCATCAAAGTGACCAAAAACTCAAAAGTCGACTGGAAAGATGTGACATGTATTTTGGGACGCGCATGCAATTTTGTTCATCGACTATCTTGAGAAAGGCAAAACTATTAATAGTGAATATTACATTGCATTATTTAATCGATTGAGTGCAGAAATCAGGAAAAAAACGGTCCCACATGCAAAAGAAAAAAAAGTTATGTTTCACCAGGACAATTACCTGTGTCACAAGTCAATAAAAACATTGGCTAAATTGGTTGAATTACGCTTTGAATTGCTTTCTCACCCAGCGGACTTCTTAGATTTGGCCCCCAGCGACTACTGTTTTTTTTTTACAGACGTGAAAAAGATGCTCCAGGGAAGAAAATTTGTTGAAATGAAGAAGTGATTACCGAAATTGAGGCTTATTTTGAGAGCAAAGACAAATAAGATCGTCTTACATAAAAGGCATCGAAAACTTAGAGGAGCGTTAGAATAAATATATCACTTTTGATGAATAAAGTAGAATTTCTAAAAAATAATTTGAATTTCTTAGTTAGACCGGAGACTTATTGAGTGATGTGTTATTATTTATACTTTTATATCACTTCCTCTGTAAATCACAAACAGTTTTGGATTTTTTCAAATAATAACATGGCTCTAGATTAGAGTAATTTAATTACAGTAGCATCAATTCTAAACTAAGGATTTCAGTATTTAAGTATAATGTGTGATAATAATCTGTGAAAGCAATTAGGATCGGATGCTTTATTAGTTAAAATCTTTTGGCCAGCCTTGCCTACACTACCTAATGCTAATGATTTTATCATTTATTGGAAGAAACCTTTATTATTGGACAAATTTTTTATTATTTTATGGTTTATATTAAATATAATTATATATTATGTTTTTCTAGAGTGTAAAAGAAAAACTAAAACTGCGACATTCAAAAGTTTCTGTCTTAAAAGCCTACAAAAGGACAAATCAAAGTTTTTCTTGACTAATGCTACAATATCATTTTGTAGCATTAGTCAAGAATAATGATTAACTTATGCTACCAAGACTATTTCTATTAAAATGCAATAATAGTATTATGACAATTTTGTTTCTTCGGTTATTAACAAAGAAATGAAGTAAATATTGTATTTTAAGATACGAAGGGTTTAAAGAATTGAAGATGGAGTGCATATTTAATTATGAAAGCAATTTAGATATTAACAAATTCGTTTAAAATCTTTTAATTAATCTATACAGCTTATTAGTACCTGCTTCAGATATCTTTATTTAAAAATCCTTTATGTAATATATAGTTGGTATTTTATTAAGTATACGGTAAATATTATTCACAAATTATAGTTTTGCAGTACAGGTATTAAACAAAACTAAAAACCAGATGAGGTCATCAATAGTTACTTTGTTTTGTATAACAGTTATTTATTTAAACGGTGGTTTCAATACATTCACGTATCATTTTCAAACTTTCGGTTTGAAAATGATACGTGAATGTATTGAAACCACTGGTCACCGTTTAAATAAATAACTGTTATACAAAACAAAGTAATTATTGTGTTTAATTTGTGATTAAAATGTATAACGAAGTAGAAGCCTCCATAGTCAATGAATTCATCAATAGTGTCAATCATGACGATCTGTTCTAAAAAATGATCAATTTAACTTGTCTTTTTAGAAACGATTGAAGATATTATTTGACAAATGTTATAAAAATATACGAAATTGGCCAACTAACTAACAATAGTATTATTTCTAACCAAAGTTAGTCTACATTTTTCCTCCTACGAAAATCTGGAAAAAAAATTTGTTAAAATAATTTGTTGGTTCTAGGTTGAAATCAAACACATATTATCATATTGTGATAAAGGTTTCAAAACGGACAAAAAGAAATTGGGCGCATACTATATTTATTTAATCTAAACACACTCCATGAATATACCTAGAAAACCTAGAATATTGAACCTATTTTAACAAATAAATGTCACATTGGCATAAAACATCAAATAATAAATATCTACAAAAATGGGACATGTATACGCCAGAAATGGCTAAAATTTGCTTCAGCTTGGTGAAAACCACAATAATTGCTAGCTGCCAACTACCATATAATGGTCAAGTGAATATAAACAAGATTATCAACTCCACATTCAAGTCCTATGCTTTAAATCTTTAATTTAATTGGTGTAATATATATTGGCCGCCATAACTAAAGGAACGCCAAGGATTTGGCGTTTAATTTTTATGAAGATTTCATATAATACGTTGGATTATTTATCCACACTAAGAAATGATTAAAATTTCAACAAAAAATCATGGTAAATAATGATTTGCTCCTCCACGTTTTGGATTTAGGTATTATCTGACACTTTCATACAAATTGAGCGACGAATTCTTGGTGTTCTTTTACTTATGGTGTCCAGTATATTTATGTATGTACTTTCATGTATATTTTTTAATAGAGCTTCTTAGTAAACTTAAATTAAAATAAAATAAAGTCACTGGAAATTTACAACTCTATAATAACATTCAATTTCGTTGTTTTGATTTGCGCTCATCTGATGAGGCACGCACCTGGAGTCTACCTGTTAATTAACACATTATTATGGTAAATTGACACTTTATTATTAGTAGTTATTCAAATTTCTAAAAAAATTTGTAACGCCTAAAAAGTTCCACCGTAAATATCAACAAGTTTAGAGGTTAAAGCAATATTCAATAATTACACTAGAATATCTTTTATATATTAATATTGGCCAATTGAACGGTGAAGTAATTTGCGAATAAGTTAATAATCGATCAAATGTTTAAACATACTAATATCAATAGTAATATCATAAATAAGGAATTCGTTGATTTTTAATTTTAAAAATATTAATATTGTGGCTAATACAACTATACATATTCTGTATTTTTATATGAATTCATATTTTAATTGTTTGAATATCTAGTGAATTTTAACATAACAATGACTTCAGTATGGACAAGCATTATGAATTTTAGTTCTTTAATTTCTTTTTAAATATAATTCTCAGAAAACGATTAAATATTAATGGTTTTCTAAAATGAATTTCTCCAATTTTCGCGCTAAGTATTCACGAGGCTGATTCATTTATTTAGTTTTGGAAAGTAAATTCCATTTAAAAAAAGGGGAGCCACCGCGGTGGGATAATTGATTTTTTGAGCAAAAGTTAGGCCGGCTAACTTTATCCCTACTTTCGGGCCCCGGAGGTCCGCACCGAGGGGGGATCGATGCACCCTCCTCATAATTCGTGCGAAATCGCCTCGGCTTTTGGGGGATTCGGGGGGACAATTCCAATGAAAACACAGGTGGGTCAAAGCACTGACTCACGCGAACGCCAATATGGACAGCCATAAATCACAGTCGGGCCGAATGAGGAATGCTATCGAAATTACACCTGAATCATTCACGATTTTATGCGTTTTGTACAAACAGTATCCTTTAGTACTTATTTCGTTCGAAACGATTACCAATTTTACAAATCGCCCAAATCCTCGTGTTTCAAAAGGGCCGGCACATAAAAAAGTTCAAAAAGGGAGTAAATTGTACTTTCGAGTTATTTAAAATATATAATTTCAAAATTATAAAAAGGTGGGGAAGGATTACCAAATTATAATACTTAAAGAAAGAGGAAGATTTTATATGCATATTAAATTGTGTACATAAAACAAAATTGTGAAATTATTGATGAAAAAGTGTGTGAAGATTTAGATGATAGATATAAGATCTTAGATACGCTATTAAATATTAAATTTAAATGATTATGTGTTTCAATTTAATATTTAATAAATTTTTAAGTCTACAAGAACAATCTCATTAAAATTCATGTTGCAGAATTACAAAATGTTTTATTTAGTGAATTTGTGTAAAATAATTTTAATTTACTATTGAAGCCGTTATACAAGAATAAATATGTATGTTGGTTGTAATTAATTTATTTAATCTTGGAAGCAAGTTAAAAATAATTTTTTAACATTATTACTTATAATATATTTAATCTTGAATGGATTGAAAAAAAACGATGTATTAATCATAAATTTTTCCATTTTTCAATTCAGAGTAAATATGCAATATCACATAGTAAAGATGAAAACTACAGGAATGAATTCAATTGTATTATAATTATTGATTGCCATTATTATAACAAGTTAGAGTATAAATAAGAATATTAAATGTAGAAGCTATTACGTTCAAATCTATTGTCGAAAAGTAAATCTAGTGCAATGCTAATAAAAATATGATTAATTATTAATTAAAACTTTCAGGAGAGTCGATACACCATCTTGCTAGAATCATATTTCAATGCTAAATTATGTATCAAAAAAAATATTCCTTTTAATTCACAATAATGCAAGTACAATGCATATACGTTACCACTATAAACAATGTCTAAGGTGTAACGGTGGATATGTTAGTGCAGCAGTAGAATGAAATAACCGGACACGTTAATGAATTTTAAATTTGAAACAAGGCACCGAGGGGACCAAAGGTCAGCCGTTCATCCAGCATAATTTAAATAATCATAAATGTAGTAATAATGAACGCACTGTGCATACAAAACAAGCTGCGTATCAGTGTAAATAATTGAACAATAGGATCAATTTTAAAACAATACGAATACATAAATTGATAATTAGAAAACTGGGTTATTGTTTGTTTGTATTATTATAGAATCTTTGAGATAATCCACCTTTTCAAAAGCAACAATAATTATAATAGAAAATAGAAGTGTTTTTTGTATATTTGTAAAGTGATGTATTTGGGTTTCAAAAAACAACAACAATTTTTCAACATCTGTTAAAATGACTATAATCACACAAAATTCAGGTTGCAAATATCTGATTAGAAAAAAAAATATTTTTGTATGTTTATTCTGTTGAGTGAACTTTACTTTATATTTCTTACAAGACAAAAAAATCATCACGGTTTATTTACTAAACGTGGCCATTAAGATGTATCAAAGAGTTTGTCTTTGAAATTTTTTCTTCAGGGTAGCCTTGCCAGTCATGAATGAGTTCAGAAACAATGTCAATAAAGGTATTAGATAAAAACCTTGAAAAACGTATTTATTACAAATTATTAACAAATGCAACAGTAACAATATCGAGTAAATGTTACTCCCTCCGGTATGGCTAGCCTTTGAATGTGGCTATTTAAACTCTTAAAGATAAAGTAGCATCCTATTTAATGACAGCAAATACAAAAACAAATAAAACAGATTTCCTTAACTCTTACAAAAGTGGATTAGTGATTTTGAAGAACAATGAATGAAGTAGGCCTTCATATCAGTAAGGATTGTACCTTTGGACCGAAAAATATTCTTGATTTTTTTAAATTGTTATAAAAAGCAAGAATCTATAGATTCCGACTCTTGCTACAACCAGGAAAAATCATGTAAAAACTATCTACAAGAGCTAAACATAATAGATAATGGCAAAGATCTTGAAAACCATAGAACAAATAATCCCAGATATAAGATGTACATAAATCATAAAAGCAAAATTTTGGACGCAGAGGCCTGTAATGTTAATTTAATGTGGCTCGCTTCAAAAAAAAGAGATTCAAATTCAAGTGAATTTCTACAAATTATTATAAAATTTAGATTTAATACTTATGTTAGGTAACTTGACTGATATAGACTTTGTGGTTGAATTCCTCGTAGTAGGAAAACAGAGTATTTTGAAAGATTACACTAAGAAGTAAAAGGACCAATACTGAACTTCTTCGAAAGTCTTTAAATAAACAAAAGGAAAAACGGCTCCTACTGAATCACTAAATAGACATAAATTGTTCGCCATTGCTAAATATGTTTTATTAAAAACATAAAAACCAATATATGAAAGATTTTAAATCATGGAAAAAATATGAACTTACAAAAATGGTTTAAGAAAATTCAAAGAAGGAAGATACATATAGAAATATTAAAATCATAAATAGGAATCCTTTAAAAATTATTATGAGACTTCGAAAAACTGTTAACTCACACAGAAGAAACTTTTGGAAAATTATTCAAAATTTTAGAAAAAGTTATGAGAGAATACAAAAATTTAAATCTTCGAAAAAATCCAGGTCTCCATAAAAAAAAACGCAATATAGCTGGAACGAACAACAGGATAATTTATGAAATCAAGATGCGAACAAATATAGAATTAAACATCTAGTTTATGGTAGAGGTTTGTACTTTTGGTAAATATCAGAATGTATTAAAAATTATTAGACTAACTATAAAAATTACAAATACAAAAGAAAGGGTAAAAGAATTTTAGAATTATACTTTTAGAATATGAATAGCGGATAAAAAAATCCAAATGGAAAAAATAAAAGAGCGTTAATCATAGAATTAAACTTCCAAAAAAAACATTCTATAAAAGAAAAATGAAAAAATATCAGAAAGACTAAAAATTACTAGACTAATTTAAAAAAAAAATTCCTAGCAAATTCTAAACTAAATTCATTATTGAAATTCAAAAAATAAAAAAATGCAGATATGACATTTAAAAATTATAAAAGAAAAATATGCCATTCATTCACGCCGGTAGTGGCGCATTCGGCTAAGGCCCCGAACTGACGTTCAGCAACGTTGGTTCGGGTCAGTAGTTGAATGGGTGACAGGTCCCTTTCACCATTGGGATGCAATTAATGGTGCTTTAGAGTGACGGGGCGATCCTTTAATGTAACAAGCTCATTTACACACACACACACAAATACACATGTCACCCGGCGATATGACCAACACTATTTCTACTGCTTCTACTATGTCAATCAATTTTCAAACCAAGTCTCTAGAAAAAGGTTTTGGAAAATTCAAAGAAG
Source organism: Ontholestes murinus (assembly GCA_963969525.1). NCBI lineage: Eukaryota > Metazoa > Arthropoda > Insecta > Coleoptera > Staphylinidae > Ontholestes > Ontholestes murinus. The sequence continues at coordinate 31,479,965 of OZ018395.1, read as the reverse complement.
ATAAACGAGAAAAAAATCAGAGAATTGGGGAAATCCGTTAAAAATTACTAAAAAACGATTAAATAATTTCTAAACAACACACAGAGCCATCCATATTTATAAAACGATTTGTTGGCCTCTTCTTGAGTACTCCGCTATCCTATTCCATAATCCCCGCCCCGTCGTATTAAAAAATCTCCAGGTAGCAGAGCGATCAGCCCTTCACATCCTTACTAAAATCAGAGACTCCTGAATCCCATTCATAACCCATCTAATACTCTCCTGTATGAATTAATCCAAGTAATTCCTATTGAAGAGCGGCTGAAACACCTATCCCAAAAATTTTCCAAAAATCTCCATAAAATCTTTAACCAAGTGTGTATTCCTCGTAACTCTTCAATCACTTCAAAGTCAGAACGCCCAGAAATCACAATTCATCAATTCATCTCATCAGTTCATAATGACATTGGTTATCATAACCTTTGAATGACAGAAGACAGTTCATTTCGTAAGACATTAGTAATCATGACGTGTTTAGACAGTTATATCCAGGCTAAAAGACCGTGTGTCAATAGCCACTGATTAGAAGAAATCTTAAGTCTGCTACTGTATACACATACACCCATACTGTAATATTTACTTCTAATAATAAAGATGTTTTCTCTCTCTCTAAAATAAAGACGTTTGTTGGCATACAATAATAAAGATGTGTTCTCTCTCTAATTTCTAAACATTTCTGAAAACATAAGAGATTTAGTTTTGAAGTGGCACCAAAAATAGAAAATAAATCTAGAAAATACTAAATTCACGACAAAAAAATATGAGAGAAATAATTTAAAAAAAGGTTATAATATTCAGAGAGAAGAGAGAAGGAAATATTAAAGCAGTAATTTATTTTTAAATTACAATTCCAGAGACATTTTCAAATTATTAAAACGCAGAGAATATTAAGAAGAAAATTATAAAATCTACAAACCTCGTAGAAAATTTATTAAAAAATATATTAAAGGATGAGAGGATGATAGCAATTAACGAGTTAAAGAATATTTTAAAATTATTTTAAAAAAATATGAGAAAGTGTATAAGTGTATTATAGCAGATCACTTTTTTTATTCCAGCTACAGAAATTAATTTTATATCATAAAAATTAACAATCGAGTATTATAAAATACTAGTAAACCCTTTTAAAAGTAATCGATTAACTGTAGATAAATACTATAACAGCAATTTTGAGAAATCATGTAAAAATATGAATAAATAATTAATAAATTAAACCCCCAGGAAAAATGTTCTACTAAATCAGAGAAAATGAATGGAAAATATTATTTAGAGAATTTATACAGTTAAGGTATTTTTGAACTTATAAAAACATCTAGAAGACGGTTTTTGGTAAATTCAAAGAAGGTAAAAGAGGAAATTCTACGCTATTAAAAATACTAGAAATACTATAAATGTTCTTAAAAAGAACTGAAAACAGGCAGGTTTATTTGATTATTACACAAAAGAGTATTAGTGATTTACGAGAAGAAAGCATTAAAAATAACTTGAAGAGTACCTTTATATCAACAGGAATTTTCCTCTAGATTGGAAAAAAAACTCTTGCTGATAGCAACAAAAAGAACTATAGAGATTATATTATATTATAAAATCATAGGAAGGTAATTATTTGTTGAAGAGATTAAATAATAAAAGTTAGATTTCACTTTCTTCAGTATGAAATATAACTTTTATTAATATATTAACTGATGAAGCTCTTATATGTTGAAAATTCATGTTCAATTGTTTGGTTGTATGAATATCAATTTTCAACATATAACAGCCTCATCAGTTAATCCATTGAAACAATCCAGTGATGGAAATTTGGCTAAGTGGTACTTTGAATTACATCTAAACTATAAAGTTTGTGAACTTTTGCATCAGTGCAAAAATCAAGACTTAACTTTAACTTAACTATTATTAATTGTTAATTTAGAAGCAGAAGCCTGTGATATTTAAAAGACTAACTTCAACTCGGCCAAGGTCAGTAATTTTTTTTTCGAACTAGATACTGATATTAATATTAATGGTTCCTACTTTGAATTTAAAAAAAGTATTAAGTAGCCAAGTGTGAGATTTCATTATGCGTTTAAGAAATAGTCAAAATAGAAATATTTTAGAATTTGTTAAAGAATCTATTATTGGGCCATTAACATATCTTCTCAATGTAGCAATTACGGTGGGTATTTTTATTTTTCCTACCTGTCTAAAAAGAGCAATTATTGTACCTATTCACAAAGGAGGTTCTACGAGTGATGTAAATAACTACCGACCTTCCTTCTTACCACTAATATCTTAAATATTCAAAGATATATTAAAATCTGAAATAGATGATTCTTTTACATGAATCGGAAGAATTATTTCACAGTCAACGTGGGTTTAGGTGTGGTTGTTCATCATCTACTGCCTCCTTACAGTTGAACAGTGTTTGGATGCTTTTTATAATAATGAATTGGTCAGACGACATTTATCCACTTACATAAAGCATTTGACATCATGAGTCAAGAAATACTTTTGCAGAAGTTATACATGTATAACCTTCATTACACGAGCTGCAAACTAGATCTAACTTGTCAAACAGATATAAAATTGTTAAACAGAATAATGAATTATTAAAAACAAATTTGTGAAGAAAGTGTTCATGTTTTCAGAAGATTCAAAGTTAGGTCCAATACTATATTTATTATATGAAAATGACATATGTCATTATATCGGAGAAGATACAATTATATTTTATTTAGTATTTTGACTTGTGTGCCCGTAGACATTAATAAAGATATTATTATTATTATTAAAAAAAATTCATGTTCAAGTAAATATCTAGGTTTTGTTGCAAAGTTTAAATTCAATACTTCTGTTAGGTGATTTAATTATTATAGATTTTAAGGTAGAATCTATTACAGAAGAGAAAAGAACAGAAAAAACGGTTGTATATTTTCAAACATATCTTCAAACCAATAAGTGTAACAAAACAGTTATTTACCATTGTTGTTGGTAGTAAACCGAAGAAGGATTTTTTTTTCGAAAGAGCAATATATAAAGGATGCTACTATTATTTTTTCTGAGTATTAACCTACGATTTAATTCAACATCTTGATGATGATAATTTCATAATGTACATTTAAACAACCAAAATTCTAAAAACATTCTATTTTTATATTTTACCAACAAATATTTCAGGTTTATTTTACCTTTTCGTGTACTTTTTGTTACTGTATAAGCCAAAAATAACTTCATAAGAAGGAATAATTTTAGGCACTAATTTTTTTGCTTTTGAATTACATATTTTAGAAAATGTACACGTAAACGTAAAGTATAATGTACTATCTGCCAAAGTTTTAAAATTAATTAATTACTAAAGTAAATGATCTTTTGATTTGTTAATTTGTTAAATTGAAAATAACCTGAAGTAAGCAGGACCTCATAAGAGATAAAAGTGATATTTTACTATATAAAGTTATTTCGAAAACGTAACATTGTCATTTCATAGACGATATGCGTAAATGCCAGGGCAACCGTTGGGAACGTCGACTTCAGTCGATGAATGAACAATCAAACTATGTTCGGACGCTCAAATGTCAAAATCATAACAACCAAGCGTAATTAGGTATAAATGACCACGTTCACACCGAACTGGACCAAGCTGAGGTGTTCACCCTCTAACCGAGCTATAAATTCGACTTCAACAATAAACCGCCGCGAAATACCTTGAAAATTCCAACAAATGAAGTTGACTTGTCAACCGGCCACCTCCGAAGAGCTAAACGGCCCCATAAAGCAGCTGAAAACGCGAATGATCTGGGTATCGGCTTTATCTCTACCACAATGTTTAAAAACCTTGCCGGCAAGGGTAGATGCGGGCTCTTAAACATCGCAACCTTTGCTTGGAAGCTAGCTGTTGTGATAAGGATCCTTAAGAAAAGTAAATCACCTTTTCTCCCATCGAGTCATTCCGTTAACTTGTTCAGCGTGTTGGGCAAACTCAGAGTGAACGAAGTAATCTCAGAGGGCTTCTCAATAAAACGCGATATTGCCGCAATCTTCTTTGACATCTCGAAAGCGTTTGACGATGGACTGACTCGTTTATTAAATGATTTATCTCAATTTTCCTGACTAGTTAATCAGAGTCACGCACTTTCTTCGTGACAAAAAATTCTGATGCAAAATTAACAACACCCATTCAAGCGAGCGTAAGATTTGTACAGTAGTATCACAGGATTCTGTCTTCTCTATCCTCGACCATCGTTAATGATCGTACAATACGCAGACGACAGAGCTCTACTTAGTAGGCACTACAGTTCATCTACAGGAAACTTTCAAAGCTGCTCTCGTTGGTGATTTGAGAGTTTCCGTACATTTCAGCAAGCCAGATCTTCGTTTGCTGCCAGTCATCAACACGAGATCAACCTTGTCTGTGAAAAACAAATTAAGGGTGTTCACTATGATGATAAGGCCACAGCTTACCTACGGCGCTTCAATTTTGGGCTACTTTAGACCCACTCTAATGGTAGAACCCCAGTGTACGCAACACGTCACTCTGAGACGCATACTTAATATGCGAAACACACAGTTACCTTTCGGGGTGTCCTGGAGTACATGAAAGAGCTTGCTGTGTACTTTTACAGCAAAAGAGATGACATGACAATCCCCACGCCCTGGAATAAAATTTCCAAAATACGATGTCACTGCTGATAGCAAAGATCGAAAACTATGTATGATCTAATTGGTTTACAATTAGCACCTCAAAGCGTAGGCTAGCCATAGTAATCCGACCTATGATGCCGCTCCTTTCGACATAGGACAACCAGATCCCCCCATAGAGCTTTTAGTCCTGGACTAGTCACAACAATAATGATCACGGAGGAGTGGTTTTAGTCAGTAGGAGTCTGACACTAACAAAAAGAGCATTGCCAGTCATATTTGCACAGAAATTATTTAATAACTATAAAAGTAACATTATTAAGTTGGTGCTAGTCTCTTCGAATAATATTTGGCTATAGTAGTTGTAGATGTGGTTTATTAGATCCTTAAATATAGGTATAGATAGATATTTACAAATAAATATTTTAAGCAGTATCTGTACATTTAATCTGCCATTTTCTCAATTAGCATAAGTCAATCGTTGAATTCTTACAGCTGGTTCCATATTTGAGAAGACAACTTTAGCCAACATATTTCTTTTTTGGTCATTAGAGCTTACTCGAATTTTAAGTTTTATTAAATTTTATTTATTTCGGTGATTTTATTTAAAAAAAAACACGTTAAAAATAAAATATAAAGATGAACGAAAAGCCGAAATAATGTAAAAATTTAAAACAATCAGCAACGCGGCAAAGAGATTCCCAACACCGTGTTTGTGCATTAAAATCGCGTCGTGAACTCTGTTATAATAATAAATTATAAAGTTTGCCAAGTAATAAAAGTCGTCATGATGCGGGACGGGGCGGGGGTCAGGGGAGTGGGCGTATAAAACAATACACAACTCGGACTATTAAAAGTTGTTCCGAATTAAGGCAGGTAAAGTAATTAATCCGCGCCAATGGTAACGCAAAAATGTATTCAACCCCGGGCGGCAGGAAAACAATTTTCCTTTTCCCTCCTCATCCGAAAACATTAATGTCGAATTTACGTGCGTCAAAAAGGGAATTTCCGCTTTCCTCCGCCGTCTTGAATTATACGAGAACAAACTTATTAGCGCACTCTGCTAAACCGGACTGTAATTAATTGATAATTAAAAGTTTGCCTTTGAAAAAATTCCTTCAATTAATTAACTGTCGACGGGCGCGGATTGCGGGGATGTTTGAAAGGTAGAATAAATAATAAATAAATCGCAAGAGACTTCCAGCAGAAACGGATTTATTAGCAGTGCCGACTGAAATATTTACGTTTTCATTTGCGGGCCACTGTTTATTCACATAAACGAAGAAAATATACTGAATTTATTCAAATCGTGATTATTAATAATTTTTAAATTGTGCCATAATTATTTGAAATAATGAGGTGAATACTTTTTTCACTGCACTCTTCATAAAACGAAGTTAAAATATTACGTAATTTTAAATTGAAACACTTGTTGTGTTACTATATTTACTTTCCTGACACGTGTTTCTATCAATGAATATCATTCTTAAAGAAACTACTAAATTAACTTATTATTATTCACAAATATTAATAATTACTTAATTTAGTATTTACTTTAAGATTGATCGTCATCAATCAAAACACGTGTCAGGGAACTGAATATACTGTTGTCAATGTGTTAATATGTATTATTTTAAAAAGGAGACCGAAGATAAATAAATAAAATAAACAATATAAAACCTAATATTTTTTGGAGTAAATTAAGAATTTTAATAAATTTTTAATTAGTGATTTTCCGATAATAGAATCAAGTTTAATGTTAATTGTTCATTATTTTAAAAGAGGAACCAACTTTGATTTTTTATTAGTGGGCAAATTAGAATAAATTTTCTCCAAAAATTGAATCTGACTTAATATGATTTTTTATTGTTTCATAATATATATATTTATATATATTTTTTTATTCATGTAGCTAATATATTAAAATAATTAAAAAGCATAATAATATTTTCAGTTAATAATTTTTAAAAAATATTTTACATTAAATGAGAATGGCCACACGCAAATTTTAACTTCAGTGGCTAATATTTCGTTATTGCGCCAAAATTGGCAATTTATAATTTTATGTAAATAGTTTCTGTAAAAAGAAAATGGTTAGTAATAAAGATTATTATTATTATGAAAGAAATTTAAGTACGTTTAATAAAAATTCCTACGTGCATGACATAATTAAACCTAAACTTTCACAATGAATGAAGTAATATATATTTCTGTGATTTATGTAAAGTTGAATAAATAGATAATTAAACGTAAGGAATATAACTGCGTTCAATTAATAAAATAGAGACAGGGAAAAAATGTATATTACCTAAATAATTCAATTTTTACAGATATGTGAAAGAACAAGAACCTTAATAAGCTTATAAAATTTAGTCATCATTATTTTTGTCCGTAATGAGTTCATGTACTTATATAATATGAAAAGTTTAAAACTTGTCATTTAAAAAAAGTTGATGTAGAATTAAAATTAACTATATTTTCATATATTTTATCCTGAAATTATATATAATTAAAATGAGTAAAATATTACATACAATGATGCATATTTAATTTAATAAATACTTTCAAATTATTTTAATATAATCAAGAGACAATTTAAAAATAATCTTTTTACTCGTAAATAAAATATATTCAAATCACCTTAAATATAACCATGGTAATGTAAATAACTTCCAAAAATTACCTCAAGTATAGATTTAAAAATCTACAGTTATGTATTTACCTGCAACTGGCGACAGTTTCGTCATAACACACCATCTCGTTTTCCACTGTAAGAATACAAACGATTATTACACTTGTAAAGGTAGTAACAAAAAAGAGAGCGGAGGGTGCTGCTAAAATTCCACTTTGTATTGACCGTGGCTGTTATGAATGGCCCTCGGAAAGTTGATAGGGGTGCCCTAAGGGCGCGCACACACAGCGCTTTGCTATTCTACCGGGGACTTGGGCCCTTTCTGTAAATTATTGAAGGACGAGGGGCGGTCTTTCCTGTCACACGCACCCCCCGCCTGCACATGGATTATTGCACGCCGCCGCCGACGACGCCACCGCCGGCCGAAATTTATTTATTTATTTGCAGTTAATGGTCCTTGCCCGACGCACATTTTCACGAGGCAAAAAAAAGGGAAAATGACGATGGGAATGGAGGTGATTTACAATTATTGCGTGTAGGTACATAAGTTATGTCGTAAGCTGGATTAATATCTGAAGTTGGATGGCTGGTACATCAACAATTTTTCCCTTTTAATACAATTTCTTTAATATATCTCTGTCATAAACAAACATTGGGGTGTCTTCTGGAAATGCTTTTGATATTTTTTGGAGGATAAAAAATGTATGATGTTTCAATTTATATCTATAATACAATTCTAATGTGGCAAGTAAATCACTGTTTAAACTAAATATCACTTGGATTTTTTAGTGATATCTGAAAAACAAACAAGTTAATTTAGTTTAAACGGGTTAAATAAGCAATTAATTAAATAAATGTGGTAAATAAAATCGTTTATTAGCCTATTTTAATTCGTATTTACTATATATGTTTATTATTTCAGGCTATCATAACTGGAATTTTTAAACTATTTTTTTGCTTAGTTATTCACTGAGACTCAAAGGATATCTATAAAAAAATAATCCTGAGAAACATTCTGACTGCACATGGAAAGGCCTGAGTTCATAATAGAATGCTCTTCCATTCCTGCCTACAGTTGCTTCGATGACACTTTTGATGACACTGCTGCTACAAAAGCTTTTACTAAAGGGTGTCTCAAACTGATCTGACATTTTAAATTGCGCGCCATTTTTTTTTCTAGCGAACATAGAGTACTATTCTTTGATAACTGGCATCTGGAAGTATTGAGGTTTAGTCATGAATAATTATACGATCGAGAAACGCCTAGAAATTGTGAAAAATCATTACAGAAATGGTAAAAATTTTGCAGAGACCGTTCGAAAAGTCTGCACGTCTTTTGGTCATCATAACGCACCATCTCGAAACACTGTGGGGCATTTAATTAAAAAAATTGAGATTAGAGGTTCAATTCTAACCTCAAAAGCAGTGGGCGTTTCGTACCGGTCGGTCGATTGGAAACAAAGCCGCAGTGAGTGCGAATGTTAACGAATGTCCTTTCACCTCGATTCGTAATCGTGCTCAGCAATTGGACGTTTCAAGAAGCTCAGTGCAGCAAATTTAACTAAAGATCTGCATTTGAATGCCCACAAGATCCAATTGACACAAAACCTGCAACCAGCAGACCATGCACAGCGCCGTACATTCGACAATTGGATAGAGGAGCATCAACAAATCGATGGTGATTTTTCGAAGAAAATCATCTTCAGCGAATGAGGCGTATTTTCAACTTACTGGCTACGTGAATAAACAAAACTGTCGAATTTGGGGGACCGAAAATCCTCAAGTGATCCAACAGCTCCCCATGCATCCACCACAAGTCACTGTTTGGTGCGGATTTTGGGTTTGGAGGAGTGACTGGGGCGTACTTTTTCGAGAATGCTGGAAATGCGGTTACTGTCAATGGTGTTCGTTATCTTGATATGATAACCAACTTTTTATGAAATGAATTAAACGGCATGGACATATTCTTGCAATGAGATGGTGCAACCTGCCAAGATCGTACGATCTGACGCCATTAAACTTCTTTCTTTGAAACTTTTCTGAAACGAAATGTGTATGCCACTGATCCACAGACCATTCCAAAACTCAAGGAAGAAATTAGACGCACCATTAATGAAATTAGTCCGCAATTATGCCAAAATGTAATTGAAAATTTTGTCAAAAGAATGACCATTTGCAAACAAGGTCGAGGCACCCATTTATATATTAGATATTGTGTCCCACACATAACCTCCACATTTGTACCTTATATTAAAATTTAAATATTCGTACTTTTACAATCATATAATATGTTTTATTAATAAATTAAAATGTCAGTTCATTTGGAGACACCCTTTATTAGGATATACCATTATCTTGTCAAAACTGGCTTACTTTTCTCCAAAAAGAGTTATGTCAATTCTGAGCATTGGGTAGAATGATTTTTTATTGTTAGTACGCGTAATTGTTTTCAACCCTTAACTGCATGATTTAAAAAAAAAATTAAGTTTTTCGTCAGCAGAGGAAGGGCGTCCTCTCTTCGGTGTTAATGATATTCCCATTTTACATAATGTTTCCCCTAACTAAATTCGAAATGGCAGCACAGGATAGAAGAACTGCAACACTGTGCAGTTAAGGGTTAAACTTGAAAGTGATTAAATAGTCAGTGTCTATTCAGATGTATTCCAATAGAAGGCCCAACATCTTCTATTAGTCACTGCAACTTTTCTTCATTTGGGCTTTATTTTATCTTGATGACATTTGTTGTGTACGTCTGATAATACTTTTAGATTAGAAGGAAGTGAATCTAAATAGAATTTATGCTCTTTCCTGAATCAAAGAAAAATTCCTTCGAGTTTGTTTTTTAGAGTCTTGATTTATGGTGGTCTAACGATACACATGTAATCCTATTTTCGATTCCATTAAATTTTCCTTCGAATTTAAGGTCTCTAATGATGTTCTAATACTTATTGTAGGTCCAAAATTTTCCTCTATAAGTACATTGAAAATATGTTTTAAACATATTCACGCAAAATAAATATGTGTTTCAAATTTAAATCAATTTTTGAAAAATTTACAAAAAGAATAGTTGAAAGAGCCTTTCTTCTGATTCATATTAGGTACAATTCGAAAAATTAATAATTTATTTGGGAACGATTAATTAACTTCTCATTTAACCTATGGTGAAACAATTTTATTTATTTTATTTATTTATTTATTACCATCTTTATACTCCTTCCTAACACAATAATACAAAAATGTATAATATAAAATATGTAAATATACTTAAAATTTATATCGAAAGGAGGACGGGCGGAGTTCTCTTCATTAAAAGTTCTTCCACTCAAACCCATTATTATATATCATTAATATTGCTGCAGAATACTTTCTATAGTATTTTTGTATATTTTAATGCTTAAATAAAGCATATTTTGGTCTTTTATTAGACATATTTTATTGACATGTGTTGTCACTGTCAAATTATTGAATATTATTATTATTTAATGTTAATAAAAGGATTAATAAGGAAAAATAAAAATAGTGAAACATAACCAAGTGCTTAGTTAATCCTTTTTATTATTTGGAAAGTTTTCATATTGAACAGATTTTTTGAATTTATTCAAAAATAATTGAATCACTTCTTAGAAAATACGTTGATAAGAAAACGTTTTATCTATCAAGCTAAATTGTTAGCAATAAATAAAAAAACTGTTCAAATATCAATTTAACTAATCATTGACATACATTTTGTAAATTCTACTTAGGTGGCAAATAGAATACAATTAACAATGCTTTATTTTAAAACACCATTTGTGATTTATTCTTGATATTAAATTATCAAAAAGTAATGGCAACCAACATTATTTTTTTATTATATTAAATGAAATGTAAAAAATTAGATTCTATTCCTTTAAAAAATGTACTCTAATTAAAATAAATGGTTTAATATTAAATGCTGGTTCTGTTAATTAAATAAATTAAAGATTTTACAGAGCTAAGTTTTAATACAAGATCCCCGGGATGCAGTCGAATTACGAAGTACAATATTCAATATATATTTATACATGAGCAAAACGTGAAATTCAATGTGGGAATAAACTCAGATCACTCGTAGGATTGAGTCGGAATCTGATTACGGAATTTGATTATATGTTTATTAAATCATAAAATCGATTTGGCATCAATCTTTATCCGATATTTGGCAAAAGTGTGTTATTTTATAATCGTATTATATTGTTCTCCCGGGTAATGTTAAATTTTCATTCGATCATAAATTGAATTTTAGGTTTGGCAATATTTATAGGTCTTATAAAATTTCTTTCAATATAAATTACTTATGGAACTAATAAAAATAATAATAATATGTTTTTTGGAAAAATATTTGCAAATAAATTTCTGGTGCCGAGTCAAAAAATAGTCAATAGTATAATGTTTATATTTAATATTAGAGAAACAATATTGTCTTTAAAATTAAAATCAGAAATCTCTTTTAATAAGGAACACACATTGAGTAATTTTAGTTAAAGATGACAAAAAATTATGTTTATTGTCACAGATTTTCATAAAAATAATTCTTCAATTTAGTTTAATTAAAATTTGCTATAAAATAAAACCATTAAACTATAAAACGGTCGCCACCAACATTTTCATCTAATAAACCATTATTATAGGTTTATCATTTTGGGACTGAATACGAGCTAATAAAAGTATAAAAACAATGTATAGATGAAGAATGGGAAGAAGATAATAACAGAGACAGCAAAACGAATTTGAGGGACAAACAGACAAAGCAAATACAGAAGTAAATGCTATGGTAGACAATAGAAATAAAAAAGTAAATCAAAATTAAATAAAGAAAACAGGCAGAAATACCTTAGCACGCGAATACAAGCAGCTAGAATTAATATAAGAGAAAGAGAGAAAATTAAAGGAAAAATAAGATAGTGAGTAAATGCAAAGGATGTGGAAAACATTTGAAAACAAAGTGGAAGAAAAAGAGAAGTTTTTTAATGTATATAAGACATTAAAAAACATATAAAATGAACATATAAGAATAAAAGGTAATGCAGGAAGACTACTAATGGCGGGGAAAGAAACTATAGAAAGATTTGCGAAAACTACTGAATCAATGAGACAATGAGCTAAATGGAGGAACAGATTACCCAATAAAAGCAGACATCGAATTCTTACAAGATGATCTATCAGAACCAGAAATATAAAAGGCAATCAAAAGATTTAAAAGTAGAAAAGAACTAGAATTCGGCAAAATAACAGAAAATATGATGAAAAGCATGTAAATAAAAGGGAAAAATGGGCTATGGAGGCTGTTCAATGGAGTAGTAGTAGTATTTATTTATCTGCTATGCTCACATAATAAGATCAAAAATAACAATAAATTCTTACAAAATTTTGTTTGCACATGGAAAGGCTTGAGTTCATAATTAAATGTTCTTCCACTCTTGCCTGTATCGATGACGCTGCTGTCACAGAAAGTCTTTATGATGAGGGTTCACCATTATCTTGCCGAATTTGGCCTCTTTTCCTCTAAGGAGAGGACTTTAATTAAACTTATTATGTCATGGAGTGTGGAAATAATGAAAAATATCAAAAAAGTGAACAGTAGAAATGGCGCTGCGCATTTATAAAGCTATGGATAAGACCAAATGTAAGAAAGAATCGCATTCATTGGAACAAATATAAAAATGGTGATGTACTTACTCATAGTACTTTTCCTACATTTTTCTCGAAAACTATGAGGGTTTTTTTAATAATTTGCTCAATTTTGGATTCTTTACACTTACTTGCTTTATAAATTTGCAATAGGTAAACAAATATGTTTTAATAATACTTGTTCAGTTTCTAATTTTCTTTAACTTTTGTTTGAAAGTTAAGTAATAGATTTCAAATTCTATATTGGGAAAGTAAAAAGGATGTAGAATCAATCAACAATAAGTAACTAAAGTTATCAGGTATATGTAGGGTGGGAGGGTGGTCTCTAACAAAATATAAATGAGGGTTTTAATTAATAGTTGTAAAACGTAAATAAAAGTAAAATTATTGTTAATTTAAAAAACAATTATTCAAACCAATTTTTCACATAATTTTTGATGATGTTTTACTGATTGGAGGGTGGAATAGAGGCCACCCACCCACCCTACATATCCACATAAACTTGAATTCCTTATTTTCTAAGTAAATTTCCAATAAAAATTAATTACAAAACTTTTTTAATAAAAATTAAATTAAACAGGTAAAATTTTTGATTGAGTAAATTAGTAAAAATTTGATACATGATAGGTGGGCAGACTCTAATTCTAAATTATATAAGATTAGCTATAGAAAGTCATTTATATTTAAACTTAGATTTTGATTTTGTTTCATTTTTTATTACATAAAGGGTTCGATTGTTATTAGCAGCAAAATCATCAAGGATTAACAATTAAAGTTATCATGTATATGTAGGGTGGGTGGGTGGCCTCTATCCCACCTTCCAATAAGTAAAACATTATCGAGGGTTTTAGTTAGAAGTTGTAAAATGTAAACAAACACAAAATCATTGCATTGATGTATTCATACAAATATTTCAAATAATTTTTGATGATGTTTTACTGACTGGTTGGTGGGATAGAGGCCACCCACCCACCCTACATATACATATTAACTTTAATTACTGATCACCTCGCGGTTTGCCATAACTTTAATTACAAAATATGTATTAAAGAAAATTGACAAAGTAAAGTTTTTGATTTTGTAAATTAATAAAAAAATTGTATACATGATACATGGAAAGGCTTTAAATTAAGCTTAATAAGATTAGCTATAGAAGGTCATTTATTTATAAATTTAAATTTTGATTATGCTTTATTTTTTATTACATACAAGATTTTATTGTTTTGTAAGCAGCAAAATTATCAACAATTAATATTTAAAGTTATCATGTATATGTAAGGTGGGTGTGTGGCCTCTGTCCTACCCTCATAAAATAGGGTTTTAGTTAAGTAAAAAATATAAAAAAAATGGGGATGTGGCCATCATAGTATTTTCCTTGCATTTTTCTCGAAAGTTTACGAAAAAAGGCTATTCTTAATAAGTTGCTCAATTTTTGACTATTTACAATTACTTGTCATATAAATTTCATATAGCTCCTATAGTCTATTAGCAGTAGGCAAAACATATCAAAATTTTTATTTTTTTTTTCTCGTAAGTTAAGAACTTCATGAAAAACATGATTTAATAAAACTTGTTCAGTTTCTCATTCCCTTTAACTTTTATTTGAAAAGCTATGTAATATTTTTCAAATTTTGAAAAATATCGAGAATAATCCAAAAAACGCCTCGAGTAAACATTCACTTCCGGTTTTGAATGTTTGCCAAAAAATGTTCAGTTCCAGTTTTTAATGATAAAACTTTAAGTTTAAACTCAAACGGATCATTCGTTTTTGAGATACAGCGCCCACGGACATTCTCGTTCGCGAAAACAATACTTTCTCTATATATTCTATATAGGGAAAGTAAAAAGGGCATTATACGATGTAATAAAAGTGGATAAACAATGTTTAGATGAAGAATGGGAATCACTCAAGTTGATAATAGAGACAGAAAATTGAGTATGAATGTCAAACAGACAGAGCAAATACAGAAGCAACTGCTACTGTAGACAATAGAAATAAAAAAGTAAATCAAAACCAAGTAAGAAAAAAGGCAGAAATACCATAGCACGAGAACACATGTCAGATTCGATGATTATAAGAGAAGAAGAGAAAATTAAAGCAAAAAATGATACAGAGTAATTGCGAAGGATATGAAAAACATTTGAAAAGAAGGTGGAAAAAAAAAGAGAAGATATTCCATAAGACATTAAGAAAGATAAGAAGACATATTAGAACTAGATGTATAAGAGGCAATCAAAAGATTTAAAAGTAGAAAAGCACTAGAATCCGACAAAATAACAGAAAATATGATTAAAAGTATGGAAATAATAATATTTATCAATGAAGTGTGGAAAGAATAAAAATATCTCAAAGAGTGGAAAGTTGAAATAACGATAACCATTTACAAAGCGAAATGTAAGAACTATAGAGGAGGAATCGCATTCTTTGAAACAAATATAAAAGTATATACGATTATTATAAGGAAAAAACGATAGAAAAATAATAAACGTAAATTATCAAAAACACATATTTATACTAAGAGCAAGAATCAACCAAACATTGGAAACATAGAAACCAAAGTTCATAGTGCCTAGGGGCAAAAATATGAAAAAGCCTAAGGAAAAGCATAACAAACTGAAAAGAGTTACATAGAGTATATATAAAGAAACAAGAAAAGTGATAATGCAGGCAATCCGAGCAATTTACAATCAAACAAAGAGTTCTTATTGATAATATAAATGGAACAATAATAAATAAGTAATCAACGAAATTCAATCGAGACACATTGGATACATAAGCAATAAAATAGTAAAAATACAATAATGTGCATTGGAGATGAAATTGCCATAAGAACAAACAGCCAAGTCGAACTTCAGGAAAAGCTATTAATATAGAATAAGGTACTGAAAAATCAGTGCATGATTTTGCATGAATTCCTAACTAAAGTGATAATAATAATGAGACAAAAAACGAATATGAACACCAAAATAGAGAGGAATGAAGTAGAGCAAGTGAAACAATAAAAACACAGAGGTCAGCAAGATGTTAATATAAATAATACAAACAAACTATATTGCGCATTGAATAAATACATAACAAGAAAACAAAAATGTATGTTAATTAATCTACACACCAAACATTTGGAAGAAAAACATGGATACTTAACAAAATATATAAAAACATGTAGAATTAAAGCAGTAGAAATAAAACACATAAGAATACCGTATTTCGTCAAACTAATGAATAAAGAGATAAGCAAAAGAATTTTTGTAAAACTAAAAATAAAAAGAAGAGACAAAATTATGATACATGTTCCTATCGTACAGGGAATGAACAAAATCACACAAGCAGAAAAGTGTAAGGAACAAGTAAACATGGAAAGAAAAAAGAGGACGATAAAGAAAGTGGGAAGGAACATTAAACAAAATACTAAAAGAAAGTTGCAATAAAAATGCTAAAAGACTTCAGAACCTGTTAAAATGATATAAAGAAATAAAAACGAAGACTTCCACGTGGATAAAAATATTCGTATTTTGTCACATTCTGTATATAAGCACTTTTTTTTATATAATCTAGTTCCCTCTATTTACTTTTCTATGTGAATTATGACAGACTGTTGAGATTAGTTTAGTTTCGTTACGTATGTGCGCACGTCTATGTGTGTGTGGATAAATACTAAATATTTGAGAGTGCGAGAGAGTTGGCTACAGGCTGCAGAGAGTTGAAATTTAATTGGGTTGGGACGTGACAGGTGCTTGAATGTTGGGCAGAGGATTATCCGTTAAGCATATGTTAGATAATTGAATAGATTTGTTCACATTAAAGCCTTTAAGCTGCGCATTTACCTATTTCATAACATTATTTGTCAAACGGCTCGTGCTCTAAGACACTAATCAGCTGTTATAATAAGAAGAATAATATTTAGTTTAATAACTTTAAAAACAACACGTAAAAACGTAAATCATTTATAACATCTAAACTAAACTTTTATCAAATGTATTATTTATATTAAACACTTTTTATTCTATTTATTGTTCTTGCTTTACGAGTAACTAGTTTAAAACTACAAAGTAAAAATATGACTCCCTGTCTATAACTGCGTTACGCTGATGAGATTAAAAATAGATCAAAACTCGTCCATGGTTGTCATTGACAGGGAACAATAATTCAATATTTTAACAATATTTTTCGCTTATTATGAATTATCTAAATAAATCTAGCAGAGTAATGGATAGTTATTTAAAAGATTTGAAAAAGTGATGAGGAGGCAATCTCAAGTTTATTATTAATATTACATTGTTACTGATTAATAATTAGTAATAGTAATAATAAATAATCAAAATGTTGTCATGTTGACATGAAATCGAGAATGCATTGTTCTAAAAGTAAACTTATTGTGAAATAATAAAAGCTACTGGTATAGTACAAAGCTTTATGGCATATAATTGATGAAAAATCAGGGCCTCAGTGGAAGATCATTTCGAAATAGAGTAAACTCTGTCCAGGATTATTATAATCTAAATTATATGTACGTTTATTCTTTAATTTGTAATTAACTTTTTGGAACATTATGTATATAAGATTTACAACAAAATATATGATATCATTTATTGGTAAATCTAAACACTACCTCATACAACAATGAGTCACATTCTTTCGGTGAAGATGCACTCTCGGTATTGCACTTTTGCCGAAAAGGAACAAAAAATGGATGTGTTGGAATCACTCGAAATTCACAAAGCCCGTGTCAATCCAGAATTTCCACTATTAAACGAGCAGATTGCCCTTTTTTATACTCCTATATTCTCGGCTCTTTGTTAATATTACGTATAGTATTATTTATTTATCCAACATACTACAAAAGATTCTAATATTATAGATAGATATTTTGTATTGTTTAAATCACATATGTTTTTAAATTGACAAGTGTCTTGTCGTAACTATAGTCAACGAAGATTAAATCCTGTTATACAGACAAGCAATTAAGTATTTTTATTGTATAATAAAAATTCTGTTTTTAGTAAATACTTATCAATTTATAGCCACTTTTATAGAGCTTTATATAAAAACTTCTCTTAAAGTTAATTTTGTACAAATTTTGTCAATATATGCTTAGCTATTCTTTTACTCGTTTACATAAATAATTTGTTTACATTAGGCACGCTTTCAAACGCGGTTCCATTATTAGTCTGAAATATAACTGTAGGATACCCCTCGATAACATAACAAAATGCCATGCTCAAAAGACACCCAGTTCAATCAATAACCCCTAGAGATACAAGAATGGACTACTGTTTTCAAATGTGCACCTCGCGAGAAATAATTTATGGATCCTCTGATAGGAACAAGGCTCGGGCTGTATCTGAAAAATGCAGCTGCATAAGGAATTCAGCCTCGGGGTGAAGTAAATCCCGCTCGAATGGGGGAAAACGTACGGATGTTTAGCGTTCTCTGCAGATAAAGAAAATCCCTCTGGCATTTTCACGTGTTTGCATGGACGGATTCAACTTCATAAAGAAACAACCAGCTAGAAAAAAAATATACGAAAAAACGTCATATTATTTAATTCATTGTTGTAAGATGCTTTTTAAAATGGAAAATCCAATTTTATGTATTGTGTTAATAAAAATATTGCTGGATATTGCATCAGAGGGAAATTGATAATTATATTATTACTTTATATTGGATTTAAATATATATTTTTTTAAATTTAATTTTATAACGTGTAATAATTTACGGTGCTGAGAATCAAATCGTACTTATATTTCTAATGGTTCAGAATTTAAGATACCTAGGAAAGTAGAATTTTGAAGATATAAATGATAACGTGAAAAGAGCTAGAGCTTCAGATTTATATGATATTAAAGTTTGCTTTTAAGATACTAAAGAATTTATTTGTATGTTTGGCCCTTCAAATTTTTGAGAGATTTTAATGTTGCTTATTACATAAGAATAAATAAATTTCAAAAAATGTCATAGAGTTTCAAAATATTTAGTATATTTTCTTTAAATAATTCATTATTTATATACTGATTTTGATAATATTAAATATTCAGATTATATGTTTACAGGAATATTCGCTGTAGAATATTTGTTTTTTTCAATGTAAATATTTGTAATGTTTTTTTACCAAACAATTATTATAAATTTTATTGTTTTTAGACAACAAACTTATGTTTATTTATTTATTTATCTTTGAACTATTGTTTTTAGACAACAAACTTATGTTTATTTATTTATTTATCTTTGAACTTCTTTCTTACAAATTAGATATACAACAAAGCAATAAAAGACATACTTCAAATTTCGGGCGAAAGAAGCACGGACGGAGTTCAAAATCACCCTTTTCTATGATGCTGAGGGAGCAACTAACCTCTTGGATAACCGGATTTATTTATAAAAGCTTTTATTTCCTATTTTGTCCCCTTTTATGAGATTTTTTTAGCTATTAATGTTCCTTTTTTATACTTTTACAATCTAGTTGTTAAATTAACATCTAATAACTTCATTATTTTTTAAAATTCAAAGATTTCTAAGACAATAGGTAAGAATTGATAAATAGTTTGTGAGTGACTATAGTATAATAAATATCGAACAAGAAATTTAGTTTATTTTATAAGAATTGATAAACACTTAGTTTATTTCATTGAGTTTTTCGAGTAAATTTAAAGAAGTCAGTGAAACAAATCAAGTATTTATCAATTCTTTACCTATCATTTCATAATGTTAAGTGAGAAAATGAGAGATATCAGAGAAAATTATTCAAACCTTTCAAGATAATTATAGCACATATATTTAGGTTGATTCCGAAGTATTTTTAAGACTACAGGACTTTTTTTGTTATTATATTACAAAAATTTATTCAGTTTTTCACTATTTCTAGTTTTCCCGATCTGTATGAAGGATATTCCATTTTGCTTAAACTGTTCCAAACTTAGATTTTAAAGAAATTGTAGTGCTAAAGAAAGAGAGAAAAGTTCTTTGTTACAGATATACACCGTTTAAAATTAATTACAATGCACACATTATAAGTTTTGAGGTTAGTCAGTCTGGGCTATTGAACGAAGGTTTTTCTGCCTTGTCGTGGATTTAATAAATAAAAAGCAAATAATTATCACTATGGTTATTGACATGTTCTGATGATTGGAGTTAGTAAACTGGTAAAGTATGACGAATCAGAGTTTTTATTTTGTAGGGTTATGGGGATTTAGAAGGGCGCACAATATGTCAAGAAGGGTTTGTTTGTTTGTAAAAAAAATGTTAAGGTTATTATGTCTTGAAATATTAAGTACTTCATAAAGGAAGAGTCGTAGAGTGGATTATTAAAATCTTTTAATTTGGTTATAATTTTAAAGGCTGGTTTTATAGTGGCTTTTGTATGATTAAGTAAAGAAGGTTCAGCAAGGGGCAACATATCGATTTATATATGTATTTACATCAGTTTTCATAGAAATTCGTCGTCCTTTTGCCTTTATTTTAGCTTTAAAGGAGAAAAATAAGGCTTAAAAGAATTGGATTTGTCGGCTTTGTTTGTATAAAAAATATATTTAATTGATATGTTTTCCATCGCTGTGGGATTTAGGGATATTGACAACTTAAGCTTGAAGAATAAGAGATCTTCTTCTTTGAGTGCCCTCTCTTCAGAGGAGGTGACCATTTATTAATCGTCCGGATCTTACACAAGTCGTATCAGTGTGGGAGCATCCCTGATTCCGAACCATTGTCGAAGGTAACGCAGCCAGGACTTCTTTCTTACAATTCCGCGTTTTTCCTTCCATCATCAGTTCTAGGAAGTCGTATATTTTATTTCGGAAGATGTGCCCAAAATATCCAGCTTGTAGATGTTTCACCATCGTGGGCAATTCTCTTTCTTTGCCCATTCGCCTAAGTATTTCGTTGTTCGTTACTTTATCAGTCCATGGGATTTTGAGAAATCTCCTCTACATCCACATTTCGAAAGCTTCAAGTTTATTCATTGATGCTATTTTCAATGTACAACCTTATACTACAATAGCACCGAGAAAACATAACACTGAACTATTCTCCATCTGATGTTCCTTGAAAGGTCTCTGTTACTGACAAAGGGTTGTAGTTTTTGGAAGGTGTTTCTGGCTATTTCTATACGTGCTTAGATGTCGTGCTCGGGATCCCATCCTTTGTTAAGCCAGCTACTTAAATACTTGTACCGTTGAACTCGTTCGATTGGTTCGTTCGATTAGTTCTTGCTGATAATTATGTATTTGGTTTTCGTGATATTCATATTAAGCCCGAATTAAGAGCAAGCTCAATGCACTTGTTCTATAAGGTGTTTCAAGTCTTCGATCGTGACAGCTAGGATCACGGAATCGTCTTCATAACGGATGTTATTTAATGCTCTTCCATGTACATTTATTCCTTGTGTGCATTCATCCTGCGCAGTTCTGAATATGTTCTCGAAGGGTTGAACAGAAGTGGTGACAAAATGCATCCTTGTTGAACCCCTTTTAGAATTTGAATATCTTTAATTTGTTCTTATCCTAATTTAAACTGGACAGTTTTGTTCCGTTATATGTTCGTAACAATGTGGATGTCTTTTTCGTCAACGTTAGTTCTTTTGGGCCTTTCGAAAAGTTTTGGATGTTTTACGTTGTCGAATGTTTTTTCATAGTCTCTGGGGATGTGTATAATACTCAGTGCATGGCTCATGAGGCTAATTAGTCGGTATTTATCACATGGTTTAGCATTTGCTTTCTTTTGGAAGGTTATCATTGTTGATTTTAGCCAGTCCTTTGGAATATGACCTGTATCATAGATTTTGTTATATATCTGAAGCACTCACTTTAAGGTTTTTTCATTGATTGTTTTGAATAATTCTGGATTAAGTTCGTCTGATCATGTAACCTTCCTGCATTTGATTGCCTTTTGAAGTTCTTTCTTTAGAATTCTTGGTCGTTCTAAGAGCCCATCTTTTCCTTCTGAGTTAAGTAACCTGTCATCTGAAAACAGTTTCTCTGAGAATTTCTTCTGCGTTGTAATTTGGTATTTATGTCCTACCATTAGTTTGTTGTTGGTATCTATTAGTTTTCCGTATAGTTTCTTTTTAGTTGTTTGTATCTTTGATTCTTGTGTGGAGATGTGTAAGGTATTTTACTTACGCTCTAAAATGAACTATTACATATTAACGGTCGCCACCATCATCTTGTTTAAAGAAATATTTGAAATCAAAAAATGCCTAATTATTTGCATCAACTCGCAGGATAGATAACAAAATTTTGGAATTTTAGTCTGCGAGAATTATAAGTCATTTTGTGGACTAATAAAACACGATTTGATTTCCTTTTTTCACTAATTTATTTAAACGTTAAATGTACATTTCGAGCACCATGTGCTCATTTTCAATAACTGAATTGAAAATTAGTGAAGAAAGGAAATCAAATCGTGTTCTATTAGTGATTATTACTTCACATAACTCAAAACAAATAGTGAATATCATTTTGTGGACATGAATAAATAGTTAGGGTTTTGTAAGATTAATTAATATTGCCTATTTAGTGCTACAAACTTTACAGGGAATAGATTGTTGTGTATTTTGTAAGATTGTGCAATGTAAGACTTGTGCCGTAGGCAAAAAGTAAATTTTTTGAAAAATAATAGCTTATAATTAAAGGCAACAGAGCAATATAATATAAAT
Organism: Ontholestes murinus; assembly: GCA_963969525.1. Classification (NCBI taxonomy): domain Eukaryota; kingdom Metazoa; phylum Arthropoda; class Insecta; order Coleoptera; family Staphylinidae; genus Ontholestes; species Ontholestes murinus. The sequence continues at coordinate 31,457,378 of OZ018395.1, read as the reverse complement.
TAGCGAATATAGCGAAGATAACGAGTAATCTTGTAATACATTTTGTTTCATGAAAAAAATAAACTACAAAAAAATAATGAAAATTAAGAAGGAAAAGTTATAAATAAGACTTTGATTTCAGACAGTAATAGATAAATTTTTGATATCTAGAATAAAAGGACAATAGTTGTCGATCTTTCAAGATGATGGGTTTAAATATTGGATGTCTGAACAGTGAAAGTAATTAAGGTTACATTTTTTTAAAGAGTCCAAATTGGCATGGGACTATGAAATTGAGGAATATTTTGAGAATTTAAGTTATAGTTGGAATTATTGTAAAATTAATACTTTCGCTGCTACATTTTTGATGGAACATAATTACAGGGGTGGATTTGTTATTGAAAGTCTTGTTTTGTTTACTTTATGACTTCCCTGACATATGTTTCGACAATTACTTGTCATTTTCAAAAGTGTACTATGATTTCTGAAGGGGTGAATTTTTATCTTAACACTAGATTATATATTCTGACAGATAAAAATTCACTCCTTCAGTAATCATAGTAATATGAGTTTAAAATAGGAAAAGCTACGTTTCCAGGTTTGTAGATATATCTAATTAAGCCGTGTTTTTTTTTCATGGGGAAAATACTGATTGATAACAGTAATTAAGAGATGTTAAGGATAAATAGGTGAATGTTCTAAGAAAGTTTCTTGAGGGTGGTGCGGAGTACATGATCGAAGCCAGGAGCAGAATTTTTACCCAAAATATAAAAGTCTAATTCTGCTTATTGTCTTTTAATATAAAATTTTCCTTACTAGTTAATAAAAAAATCAAAAAGCTTTAGTATGATTGAATAGTACAATTTTCAATGGGTTATGTGAAATCCACCTATGAATAATTATATTTTTAGATAAATTTTTTTCTCAATGATTCTTATTATTTTCATTCGTACCTTTAAATAATACTAAAATAGTATTTCTGTAAGCAAGATATTAGATGATTGCTTTTAAAAATTATCATCGTTATTGTCTTGAATTTTGCTGCTGGACACTCTCGCAAATGAAGCCCTTCTATTTATCTCCAAACCGGACAATTCTAGACCTAGGGAATCTTCATCTTTCTGCTCAAACTCAGGCTCATCTGAATAACACAATTTGGTTGTTTCACTGTTCATTTATTTAATCTGACTTGTTTCGACAATTACGTCATTATCAAATTTCCCAGATTTTATAGCTTTATTTATTTCTAATCTCTACTTCAGCGTTAAGTACCGTTTATTGCCTGAGTGTAAGATTTTAAATTCTTTTGCGTCAAAAATATGATTTTGATCAATACAATGTTTGGCAAAACCTGTGGTATATTTGTTGTCCATGATTGATTTCTTATGTTCTTTTAGCTTCACTTCAAAAGATAAACGTATATTGTGTTATTTCTATATTACAAAATGTTTCACCCCGAGTTATATGAGAAACTAATTCAAGAAATACAGGTCCATCTTGTCATCAGAGTCGGAATCTAAAAACATATCCAAAGCGGTGTTGTTTCAAATAGTTTGGATTGATTGGTATTAACACGTACACGACCACCTGTTCGTGCCACTTGTAGTTCTTGTCTACTAGGTAAAACTTTTTGTTGGTCCGGGAAGACCATTGGTTCTTCCATAGGTGCTAAATCTCTGGTTTCTCATCTAAGGCAATGGTGGCAGCAGCCAGTTTTTGAGCTGAAGCTAATTGCTGCCTTTGCTGTAGGGCTTTTTCAGCTTCGCGGCTAATTTTTCTAGTTGAGTTAAACAACGTAACCGAACGGATTATTGCCCGAAGAGTTTTTTTAATTCGGCTTCTAGTGTAGTAAATTATTCCAAAAATGCAAGCTTGACTTTTTTGAGTATTTGCAGCCGCTTTTCATAGCGATCGATCCGCTTTTCTCCTTTCAATTTTTTCGTTATTGAGTGAAAGTTTTCAAAGCCTTTAAAAATGTAATGCAAATGTATTTTATACATGAGTTTCATCTGCAGTACTGAATCGTCACATGGATCTGTAACTTTGTTAGCATAAATAGCCTTTCATACTTTTGTAATGTCTTTATTTCCGTCCAAAAACGTTTACCTTCCATTTTATTGAATTATTTTGCAAGTTTCATTCTATTTAAATATTGTATTCTAGAATTAACTGCTTGCTGTCTATGTTCAATTTACTAAATTTTACTTTAAGTAAAGGATTGTAATAATTTGTAAATATTTCATTTAAATTTAAGAAATCCAAGAAAATATTCAAGAAATAATTATTTAACGCATTGCTTTTGTAGATGTGAAGGCTGGTGGATTTGGTTAGGAACGAATTTATATCAAAAAGTGTGTGAAGAAAAGCAAAAATTGACTTCAGCAACCTTTTCAATATTACATTTATCGTAGAGTTAAATTAATTTAAATAAGCAATAAACATTTTTTAAATTAATTTGGCTTGAATTTACCGCATATTGGATATTTTTAGAATATCAGGTAGGAGCAGAATGAAATCTTTGAAAAAATTGTATTAATTCGAATCCACCTGGTATTTATTTAATTGGGTAATTTAGATAATTAGGAGGGCTTTGCATTTTGGTCATTTATCAGTAAGATACAATCTAATACATACAATATAGCGTGCTTGTTTGGCCGTAATTACATGTTCTCTCCTCGATTCAAAACATTTATCTATTTTCCCTACACAAATTATCAACTTCTCGCAGAGTTCTTAATATCTAAACTTTTTTATGATTTTCTTATTTGTTATGTACTTTAACTCAATTGAAAATTTGCAATTTCATTTAATACCTAAATATAGGCCAAAATATTAATTCAATTTTCAATTTCGTTCAATAATTTAGTAAAATATTTACATACAATATTCGAAAAATATCATATCTGAAGGAAAATATGTAAGAAAAAGTATTTTACGACATAATATTTATTATAGTTTCATATACATTTTATAGTTATTATTTAGACAAAAGAAATTTTCTTATTATATTCAATAATTGGTCAAAAAAAATTTGTAATACCACTATAATATATGAGTAAGTTATTAAAATAGTCCTTTAAATCTACACTCTTAGGAAAATATGATGGAAATTCCGATTTTTAAAGCAAACACTGAAGGTCTTTTATTCAGTTATTATTAATTTCAAAGCAGTTCATTAACTTTTTACATCATTAGCTTTTGATGTTCAAATTTTTCTCATTTTGCCTTTCTAGGTTTTTGCTGATGAATGTGCTGTAATAGTTTTCTTTTCGTCGCTACATATTAGATATATTATAAAGTTTAATAAAGAATTTCAGTAATTATATAAATATTATATGTATTTTAAAGAACATGGTGTATATACATGCTAATGCAGTAAACTTTAATTATAGAAGTTAAAATTAGTGAGATGGCTTTTAAAGCTACAAAGGATGTTATGAAGTATTTGATGAAAACGTATGCTTAATTACAAGAAAATTCCTAGGAACGAAAATTAATGAGAGAAAAATATTCCTTGTTGAAGGAAACACAAAGTGTATAATTTAGCTAAACTAGAACACGCCTCGCTACATGGCACTTAAGGTGAGAAAATGACAATGTAGAAAGTGTCGTTATAAAGCTTTAATACATAGTTAATTTTTGTCTTATTAAAACTGTTGTCTGCAAATTTTATTAGATGTTTTATAATTCAAAATTCGACGCACATTTATCTTTGGGAAAAATGCATGATTGAATGCATACGTATGTGTTGAATTGCAGGCCATAAAATTCGCGTTTCGGGGCTCGTGTAAAAGGTTGCGTCCATTATTCAAATGAACCATCAGCCACAGGCCGCCCCCGAATGAAATTATAGTGATGACCCATAGAGAGGAGCCGGAACGTGACGTTGATAAACAGGAAGCACTTATCCGACTAGAGAGATTCGAATTTACAAATAGACACATAATGATGACGTGCAATCCCTCCACCTGCTCACATTTACTCCACGGTTCCACGCCCAAATCGACAGATGTCGAAATTCGATACTTCGCTGTTGACAACGTCTGACCAGTGTGATAAATTTGCGGACCACAAGTGTTTCCCTCAGGCCATACATCACCCGGACCGATGAGCTTTGTTTTTGCTTTTGCCAGGAGGGTGGGTAAAACATGCCGGAGCGATTAGGACGTTGCTCTCGAAATCGGGGAGATCATTAGGCCGGAATTCCCAGTGCCGGCAAAAACTATCTCAAGAATTGAATAAAGCGCCCGGAAGATGAACAACACGATCACGGCCAGAGGTCCTCCTAACCAAACACAAAAAGCACGAACTATGGATTATTTCACATTTTAATTAATCATCCAGCCAGTGGAGAAAAAACTGCTGCTAAAATAAATAATTCGTTTATCTCCTCTTTCAAACCGAATATTTTTATTGAGATAGGATCTATGCATCATAATGCATAGATCCTAGCAAAAGTATTGAAACATATTCTCATATGAAGTCAGATAATTATTTGCTTTAAAATAACTTCATCTTCTAAAACTTCAAGATTTCAATAGTAAGAAATATGAATATGGCTATTTTCAGAAGTGTTCTCCACTTTTCTGAAATTAGTTTCTAACACATAAGGTTTCTCAATTTACCGGTTTGAAAAAATTATAAAGATAATCTTGAATAATTAGCCACATAAAACGTCTAATCTGTTTTCGTTTTATTAAAATTGTCTTGTCCATCCTAGTGTACTAATCAAAGGCTAATCTGTAGATGATATAATTGTATATACAAATATGTTAAGACAATACAAACTAAAATCATGTTATACCATAAAAATTGTCAATTATACAATAAAGATCGTTGGCTCTGATTAGAGTGATGTTAACTGGATTAGATAAAATTGTTAATATAGTATCTAGAGACAGCCAATTTTTTTTTTATATTTTCACGATGACAGTACTTTCACTGTACGATTTATGGGAAACATTATTGTATTTTCTTCTCATTATATATGGTGTATAAATTGTAAACGTATTTTATTAACACTCTCTCTTCTTTTAATTTTCCATTTGGCTAGCATGTGAAATAACATTTGCATGAAAAAAAAGGCGTAAATTTCGTTTATTTGTTGTTACGCGATTAAGCGTCTGAGCGCGTCCTTTCATCTCCCCGCTTAATTTATTCGCACGACCCGAGAAAAATGCGAGACGTTTTCGTCACGTGCAGTTTACTTCATTTACATCGAATTTTCCTGAAGTAAATATTTACACTTCCCCTTCTTTAGAATGAGTGCACTCGTTTTAATGGCAGAGGCAATTGCTCAACTCAAAGGCTTTCTCATCATGACATTATATTTCTATAATACGTATTACATATCCAGTAAGTAATAATTCGGCAAATTTTAGTAATGTATAGTAAATTATAAATGCTGAATATGTTTGGGTATTAAGTCTATTTGTTTGGTATCGATCGTAATTATAAGGGTGCATTTATTGTAGTCCGTAATTATACTGAACGGTATACTATATGTGAAAGGTGCAGCTGCAAGAAGTAATTGTTGAAGTACAATAGGTACGCTTGAAAAGAACTCTAATGTTATATAAATAACTGATCAATATTTAGTGCATGCAACCAATACTATGTGATAAGGAAATTATATTTTTAATTTTGTTTGTGTTAAACAAACTATACTTTTTCATTAAGCCCTACAAAATATTTATCATATTAGTATCTGATGTATATAATATTAGCGATTAATCAAATACGAGGGATGTCCATAAAGCAGTACCAGTTTGAGCAGTGCGGAGCGCTGATGAATAGAGTAGCCTCCGGATGTGTGCTAACATGTTTAGTTGTATGTGCAAAGGTACGTCTGGTTGGTATTGACTGCGTTGTTTATATGAGGATGACCCTCGTATAATAAATATAGGATAAAATATAAATATACACATTAAAAATTTATTTAAAATATATTTTACTGCTTTCATGTTTAGATTTAGATTAAATACGTCAATTTAATTTTTATTTAGAATTTAAAATTATTTCTAAACGTAAAAGCATACATACACACATCTGTTATCACAGAAAACGAAATATGCCTTTTTTTCTGATTGATTGATTGATGAAGATATCTGAGGATGATTAATTTCCTTTTAATAGCCGAGATATTTTAACAATCACCTCGATAAATATGAAGGAGAAAGTGGAAACGTATGTTGCAGAAGCAATTTTTCACGTGACAGTGTCTGAATGGATCCGCGCTTTATTTAAACACCGCCACTCAATAAAATTGTATGCAAATACCGGCATCTCACTCCTTATAAAAAATGTACCCCATTCGGATACTGGCACCCTTCAGCTTCTCGAGTGGTGGCGGTGTATCAATTCCGCTGTTGTGGGGGTGGGGGGGGCGTTTCAATATTTGCGGATTTTTTATCTCATCGTTCGGGGGGCGGCGAGAGGGCGGCTGATCGAACCCAACCTAGGCCGGTTGTGTAATAATTTAACGTTTCGCACTAATTGAGTCATTAATGTGCACGTTCCGTCCGAACGGTCTGCGCCTCGCCTCTCCCAATTAATTTCGAACCGTTCGACTTCATTTACAACATGTAAGTAAATATCTGTCGACTCTAATTATTCACATTAATTCATGACAAATTGGATACCAATTAAAGCTGTTCCAACTGTAGTTATTGTGTTTGTAAAATTAAATCATATGGTGTAGGCGTTTAGAATACAAAGTTATATAGGGTGTTTAATTCAAAGAATAATACCCTGCACTATTCAAAAAATATTTTGTTTTAAATTATTTTTAAATCTCTTCTTTGTTTGGACTATATAGAACGAACCCAATTTTTAAAAATATCATTCATTACTAAAAATTACAAATTTCTTAATATACAAGAACTGTTGGAAATGACTACCAACAGATAGGATACAATAATCTAATCTTCTTCTTATTGACTGTCGAAGTCTTTTAAAAAATACCAGGGTCATTTCTAATTATGAAATTATCCGATTTCGCAAGTCTTCTACCTTTTGGACTAGAGAAGTGTAAACTAATGACTTTCGATAGCCCCATAGAAAATAATCCAAGGAGTCTAAGTCCAGGGATCGATCAGACAATACTTGAGGGCCACCTCGACAGATCCATCGTTCGATAGTTGACGAATTTGTACCTTTGCATACATTGGTTCAAATTCCTTAGCTAATAAACGCTAGATCGATCGAGGTAGAGCTCACTAATTACCTGATCGATCCCTGAACTTTGATCCATTGACAGAATGCAATCCATAGAGGAAAATTAACAGAGGTGCTTGAACGCGTTGTGTGAGATTTGGATAAAACAAATAATCACTAATAATTTCCCAAACCTTCCCAATATTAGCATTCAAAGTATTATTATCTATTATGACCAGCACATTGTCTTCCACGACCACCTTTCTTACTGTCATTGGCCTGTCTGATTCTCCACTTCGTGTCAATTTGCCTATTTCATGAAGACGTTGATTAATTCTTTGGGAGGTTTTTATATCAAGAATATTGCGGTCAGGAAATCGTGCAATATACAACAGCATACGGCTAATTGAAATAGCGTTTAATCCTGTGCATAACTTGCAAAATGATGCAATTTTATTTGGGACTAGAAAATGTATAATTATGCACAGATGCTATTTTTGAACTAACAAGTAAATTCTATCATTGGACCTGCCCAATGATAGAAACTACGACATAGCATACCAATTTTAGAAAAAAATATGCTACAATGGTAAAATGAGGTCAATATTATAAGTGGGATGTGGCAGACATGAAGAATGCTTTACAATAATTGATTACAACAAAAATAAGCTTAAACAAGGCTAGCCGAAAGTTTGGAATTCCGAAAGCTACTTTGAAACGTAGACTGCATGGTAAAAGTTTAATAAACAAGGAAAACATCAAAGTTGTTGGTTCTTTGGGTGATTTTCCGTTAGAGCTTGAAACCCAACTTTGCGAACATATTCTTGAGATGGAAAGCTATCTATTTGGTTTAACACACACTAAAGTTAGGCAGTTAAAATATGGAGCACCACCTGGGTCTACATTTGCTTTCAATTCAGATAGTGGACACATAAATAAGGAAATATTTATCTTATGGTTACAACATTTTGCGTCCAATGTAAAACCAACTAAGGATAATAAAGTTATCCTAATATTAGATGGTCATACAACTCATACAAAAAAATTGGATGCTATAATATATGCTCAAGAACATGGTATAATTATGATTTCACTCCCAGCGCACACCTCTAATAGATTGCAGCCTTTTGATGTGTCACTTTTAAGCTATTAAGTAATTAATATATAAAGGAAACATAAAAGTGGATGCATCAAAATCCAGGAAGATGCGTAACAACATTTCAAGTGTCCGGACTTTTTGGAAAAGCATATTCTCGAGCAGCCACTATTGGAACCGCCATAAACGGATTTCGGAAGACTGGCATTTTTCCTTTAAATGTATCTATTTTTGAATGTTCAGAATTTGTAATAGGAAACCTAGTATCTGAAGGAATACTAGAGATGCCTGCAATGGCTACTGTGTCTGAACAAATTGCGGATTCAAGGTATGAAGTTCATATAGATCAAATATGTTCAAATGCCAAAAACGTTGTGCACAAATTAAAAGAGAGAAGCAGACCTATCATAGATTGATAGAATGTGCTAAAGAAATAACATCCTCAAGCTATCAATTAACCCTAGAATCAACGAACAAAATATCACCAAAACGAAGATAAATAATTGGTATTGTAAATTGTGTAAATAATCTGTGAAAGAAGATACGATAAGTTGCCTTGATTGTAAAGGATGGATTCACGAAAATTGTGAAAGTATCAGAAAATTTTTGAAAAGATATATTTACGATACTTACAGATCTTGAGTATTTATTTAGTCAAAATCAAAGAAAAATATTCAGATTTGAATAAATCCTTTATTAGAGACATTGCAACTAGGTGAAATCACCATATTAAGTATATACAAATTTGCAGTGGTCCAATGATAGCAACTTTGTTTGTTAGAACTGTTGATTAGTTTATTGGTTAATTAGTATATTAATACTACAACTTAATGTCTATATACATGTGTTTTTACTAATGTTTATGAGTTACCTATAATGCTAAACAATTAAGTAGTCCAATGATCGCAACCATATCTTAAATAGAATTATTGTTTATGATAATGTAAGTAATGATATTTTCCTAGAATTTTATAAAATATTTAAAGTACCTACAATGAATTGAAAAATTCACTATGTTTTAACCACAAATAATAATATTATATATAATATTATTTGTGGTTAAAACATAGTGAATTTTTCAATTCAGTGTAAGTATGGATTACCACGTAGTAACGGTCGCAACCATTCTATTTATTTAAAGTACCATTTCGAATGCCAGCAATTTTTATCAAATGCATGTTTACGTTTAATTGATTTTTCCGTTGCGAAAATAAAAAAAATGTAAATATTTACAAACGATACATCAATATATATAAAAGCTTTTGTATACATTAAATGAAAACTGTAGAGTTTAGAGATTTATTCCAACAAGTAAAATATTTTAATATGCAGTTTGTGAGTTAAATATTTAAAATTTGGAAAAAATTGTATAAAGAATAATATTCAATTACTTCCGATTTGTATTATCTCAGAATTAACTTTTTTAAGGTTATGATTTCATTGTTATTATTATACACGCAGTTTTCGTTTTCTAAGCAAGTCTAGCAAAACACAATAAAGTAAACTAGATTATCTTGTGTTTAAACATCCTTGCGAAATACTGCGGTTGTTTGTGTTAATTACAAAACAATAGCAACTGTGTGTTAAAACAACTATCTCACTACTAATTACTTATAAAAACGGATTAATTTATCCTCAAACGTATAAACTACTTCATTTATCATTTTTAGTGCCCTTACGGAATTATTTATCTGTTTAAAGATAAATAATTTCATTTCCCGTTGGATATTTCGTTCATAATTTTGGAATACGTCAGTGGTAGTAAAATCATTTCGAATGTGGCATTTGAATTAATGGCGAACGCGAACTCTCCATAATGATGCAAATCACGGTTATGGAATATTTATGTAATTTGTGCTTTATATTTGTGATGCAAATATCCTCCTAATGTCGTTGACAAAAATTCCCGTTCTGTTGGAAAACAAATTTGTAAATAGTATTAATACCATATTCATTTATCAATACGAAAAGCTAATTTATTTCTATAGTTAATTATAATTGCGAAAATAATATCAAGGATCATAATATATAATATACATATAATATGCCAAAGAGAACTTAAATTAAATTCATCTTTTAACTTGAGGGATTCAAATTTGCGATTAAAGCTTCAATGCGATTCGTTTGTTTTTTGGTACAATCATTTCAAAAATGTTTTTTATAACAAGATCGGATATATTACTTTTAACACGTTCGCCGCCAAGCGAATATTTCACATAAGTGCTGTTTTGAGTCCCGGGTGACCGCCGGCGATCATAGCTAATATAAGGAATAACTACAAATTATTTCCCTGGCGTGGAAGAAACGACGACTATATGACTACCGGCGGTACATGTGGCGGTGAACGTGTTAAATATATTTTCATATCTAAAACAATAACAATTATTGAAATGAAATACATATGTACAGAATGTTTGTGACATCTAACCTAGGTCCGATCAATTGAACATACCTTAAATATTACTAATGAAGGTTTTAATTAAATTACACTTAGTTTCACAAGTTTTCTCTATTTACTCATCAGTTATAGTTTAAAATGTTTCACCAAGTGATAAATGAGAAAGTCATTCAAGAAATACCTTAAGTATTTCTAAAACAATATTTTAACAACTTTAAAATGAATGTTTATGTCTATAATAAATATATACACAAATTCAATGTCCAAATTAAAAAGAGCAATCAATTAAAATTTGGATTTTAAACATTTTGTGAATTTTTAAAGAACTTATAGTTTACAAAAACTGGCAGCATACCATTTTTGGTTTTTGGTTTTGTTTCCATTTTTCGTTTGAGATTTTTATATTTTTTATAATATTTATATACATCCAACCAGTGTAGCTTTAATAGCTTGTCGAATATTACTTCAGTATACTTCAATACCTGCCATGGTATTAACCAGGAGAGTAGTTGTTGGAACTAGTGACTGATTTTTGTAGTCGGTTGTAGTAAGAATCATATAATAGAAGTTTAGTATTTCTATAAGTAAAAGATAATTTTTTGCTTAAATTCTTGTTTAAGGCATGCATGTCAATGAAAAAAAATGATAATTATTAACACTTAAAAGTTATCTACTCCACGATAGAATAATAACACACACCGGTAACTAATAATCAATACGTGTACATTTTGAGTAAAATATATTTCCGGAGGCGGTAAACAAATTTCAATCTTTATATAAGTCCGCCGGTCCTTTCAGAATGCTTCGATATAGACTTCGAGAGAAATGTATTTTCGTGGTCGGGAGGGTTGTAAAATCTTTTATCAGACATGTGTGCGAGATTATTTTAAGACGCACGAATTTTACGATTCGAGTAAAAACGTCCTTTCGATATGAACACACCCGATGACAGATGCACATATGGAATAAATAAAGGCTGAAAAATTATATATATGCGTGGGAGTATTCGTGAGGCAGCTGCAAATTTTATTACCAATACTTTGATTGTTTATTTTTTATATCAGTATCAAAATTGTTGGAAGGTTAATTAATCTCAATAAACGAATTGGTGTATAATTAAGTTAAGGTTTTGAAACAACGATGAAATATCTTTGATTTGGTACTAACTTGACACGTGTTAAGTTGGCATCCCAATATAGAGTTTTTACAGTACTGAATAGATATTTATTAATTAATTTTTGTGTACCTAGAAGTATATGAGTTGTCGGAAACTTAAAAAAAACTGATACCAATTTGACACCACACTACAACATTAAAATCAAAAAGATTTTTTAAATAAGCGTAACGGTATTTCTGAACAGAATAAAATATTAAGTTATTTTGTTCTGAAGGCAAGAACTTAACATGCTTATAAAGTGAAAGGAAAACAATATTAACTGATGTGGCCAATCAAACGTTTCAGTTTCACTTAGAATTTTGGGAAATAATCTCTTGGAAGTAATAACATAGACAAACACATACAGACGCTGACATATGCAGCATTTAAACTGAAAATTATAAACCTACTTCTAAACAACAAAATTTGAATTGATGTAAAAAGAATCACTAAACAAATAAAAGACAGGTATCCTTCAATACCGATAGCCCAAGACGGACCAGCTCACTGACCACTCTTCTTGAGGCTAAGATAGGGGGAAGGAACGGACTACAATACAATATATTTATTTACTATTGTAAATTTATAAATTTGTAAATGTAGAAAATAAATAAATAAATTTCTGTTAAATCTCAAGTACTTTGAAGTTACTTCAATCTAAATAAATATATAAAATTTCTACAAATCAACCCATTAGAGGGGATTTAGTAAGTAAATGGTTAGTAATTTTCTGCAACATAGTGTACAATCAGCATAGCTTATATTGTTCTTACCAGAAACCAGATTTGAACAAATATTTTCCAAATATAGACTTTCACTGGAATGCGCGTGGTCCTTAACTAAAGGTCAAACATACAGTTGTGTTAATGAATTTATGTATTTTTTTTGTAAATATATTATAATTAAAAAGATCAAAATTGAAAAAGAATAAAGCTTTAATAAATTGTTAAATGAGTTCATAAAGAAGATCAAAATATTCAAAGCCCACGTATCACTGCTTTATTAATCAGTTTGGTAAAAAACTTTGGATGCAAGGATAGATACGTTCTTTTAAACATTGACAATACTGAAATGTTGGTATACTTTTCATCAGCTTAAAAGCTTACTGCAGTTAGCTTCTAAGCATCTTCAAGGCCAAATAAATCCTCCGCCTTTCCATAGATCAATCGCCCCATCAATTTGCTCAGCACTTTAGACAAACTTCTTGAGATGATTCTGCTTTGTTCTCATTGGTCTTTCTTGAAGACTGAAAAATCATCCTGGACTCTAAGGTACATGCAGGCCTATCCATTTTCCATCAGTTTTCAAGGGTGACTGAGTTAATCTTTGAAGGCATTTTGATTAAACACGATACTAATTGCAGTTTCTCACAAAATTTCCAAACCGCACGATTAGGTATGGCACAATAACCTCATTTCTGGAATAATTAAGCATAACTTTCGTACTGGTAGAGAGTTTTTCGAAAAATTAATAACGCACAATAACAACGAGGGTAAGATGTATGCCAATGGTTTATAGACATTACACAACATTTGAATCTGACTCTCAATACGCTGATGGCAAGGCTTCTCTTTAAAGAAGAGGAATTGATAATTTTAATATTGTTCCCAATTCTTGATCCTGTAGGGATGGAAGTAAAAATGATGACTTGATGTATTGAGTATTTGCATGCATTTAAGTATATTGTCTACTTAAATACATGCAAAGAGAAGAAATATGGATCCTCCAATAAAAGGGTAATTAATTTGGATTGAAGATAAGAGCATGTTGGTATGATTTTTGATCGGGCTTTGTAATGTAATAATTGGTACTCAATTTGATCAAAGCAATCTATTTCCACAGGACTTTTTTTAGAGTGGCTACTTACAGCATACATGGAAAGTTTCATAATAATCCTCAATGGACCGAATTTTTGATTTAAATCCGAAAAATGGGGTAACGAAAAATCAATAATTATATGCAAAAAAAATCTGTTTAAACAATTTAATTGCAGTATATTCACTATTGGGAGAAGTAATACACTTGTTATTTTCCATTTGTTTATTACCATCCATTTGTGTATTACTTCTCCCAATATGAAAATTTGGTTCCATCAAGAATGTAGCAAAACAAGTATCGAGTATATTCACTATGTGACTTTCAAGTAACAATGGCCTATAATGTTTGCACTTCTGTGTAAAAAACTTAAGCGTGGAATTTCACAAAACAGTTTGCACTTGGCATTAAACATAAATGAACTAAATGTTCGGAACTCCTTTACATCTGGGCTTTCTGCAGCGTCCTCTGTTGTCCGAAAAAGTTGGCGAATGTCACATTATCTTTTCGCACGTTTTCTGCAGGTAGCAATGTATTTAGTCTCTTTTTATTTTATTTTGAAATTGTTTATCTACCTCATTTGAAGTATAACGCCCTCTTTTCTTCTGGGTTCCTTTGTGTTTTTGACATAAACAAGATGCAATGTCAGTTTTACATTTCAATAAACGATACTAACGGTCCGGGTTTACAGAATGTGATTAACAATTTCGCTTATATAAGAGCCAAATCTAAGTGGTGAAACCTAATGTGGTACCACTTCTTTGATAGAATGTTTATTCGATACAAGGTTATCAACGAATAAATCACTCCACTCGTGGGTTGGTTGTAAGTTTTCACTATTTTTGGTGGTTGTACATCGACCATTCTGTTTATTTTTTTGTCCCACCTTTTCACTATGTCTACTGGTTCAACTTTACAAAACGTGGTCAACAAATTAACGGCCTTATTATTGTACCGCATTTATGGTGATCCTGTCAATGGATGTAAACAGTATCTCATAACTTCCTCTGACTTTCGTTTTTATGACTTTATTGGACGAACACAGTTACCACACTCTGAATTCCTAATTTTTATACCTTGAAAACCAATTGTCGAAACAAATTTTGTAAAACAATTGTTTGGGTATAATTTTTGCCAAACGTAATACCACATTACCACTTCTTCTGATATTGGGTAATTCGGGATCATGTATCACTTTGCCGGTCTAAATTTTGAAATTATAAAGAGTCCTGGTGAGTCACACAGTAAAAAAGCTTAATAATCCAATTTTTTAAGTTTTTATTTCTACCGTATAATATATTTGATTGGCTGAAGACAAGTCTCTTATGCCAGGTCCAAATGGCCACATTAAAAAAATCTTGTTAACGTCAAAATAATTGGAGGGTGGTATAGTGGTCACCCACCCACCCTACATATACATTTTATTTCAATCACTAGCTTATGTTTGATGTAATCAAAAATACAACAGTAGCTTTAATTTTAATGTTAAAGAATTTAAACGCATTTTTGTGATTTGAGCTTCCAAGTATATGTAGGGAGGGTGGGTGGCCACTATTCCACCCTACAATTATTTTAACATAAAAAATATTTTTATTTTTAATTTTGAATGCATTAACTAAATATATTAATAATTTTTAGTTACTTTGTTGATTCTATGTAATTTCTTTTAAGACAATTCTTTGTTGATTATTAAGAAATTGGAGGGTGGGATAGTGGCCACCCATCCACCACATATATGCAATAAAACTCAAAATAATGTTTGAACATCAACATCAGAACTACTCTTGTTTTTTTTTTTGAGGAAATCAAACGTGGGTTAGTTATTGAACAAAATACATATGTATGGTGGGAGTGGGCACTATTCTGCTTTCCAAGTATTTTAACGTAAATAAGATTTGAACTTAATTTTAAATGCATTACTGGATGACCTTAAATAACCTTGATTGACCGTGTATGACCTGAATAATCGTCCCATGGTCTTTAACGACCTTGAATAATAGTACAGTAGGCATAATAGCCCACTGTGACCTCAAAATTACAAAAGCTATTATTATTTGGTAAAATGTCTATAAATTAAAATGTGACTTGAAAGTTACACGTGCCCATAGAGAGATAAAATAATTGGCACTGAATTTAACCACACAATCTAGGGTCGTACGACATTTTTTAAGGTGGTAATCAGGTGAAAAACAAATTGAAGTTAATAAACAATAAAGTAAATTGTAAAAGATTATAAATGCATGTACAGGGTCTTTTATGAAAGTAATGCGCATAATTTTATTGTGACGCGATAATCCATTGCAGAATTGCAGGGATAATGGGACGGAAAATGAGGCGAAAGGTCCGCTCTTTCAATGCAGCCGGTCGCCAGTTTGTTTCGAAGAGTCTGAGTGGAAAGACGTGCCTCCACGTAATGTGTAACACGGCGCGATGGAGGGCGTTACGCAATCAAGTTTTGTTTGCGACTTAGAAATAATGCAACCGAAAAATTACAGATGCTTCAAGAGGCCTTTTAGGATAACTGTATTTCAAGGTCAGAGTCTAGGAGATGGCATAAGGCGTTTAAGGAAGACCGGGAGAAGATTGCTGAAAAATCCCGTTCTGGACGCCCAATACCATCCAGAACCAACAAAAACATGAATCGTGTTCGCGAAGTTCTGCGTTTAAGCATCCAGTAGATGGCCGACATCCTAAACATGTTCACATTTGCCGTTCATGGGATAATGATCGAGGATATGTAAATGCGCAAGGTCTATGCAAGGTGCCAAATGTATTGAGGTAAGACCAGTAAGAACTTGATTTGATTCAACATGTGCTAGACTTTTTTAAATCTGTCGTAACTAGAAACGAATACTAGATATTCGAGTACGGCCCAGAATCGAAAAGGCAGAGTAGGGAGTGGCACACAAAATCATCTCCCCGCCTGAAGAAAGCGCGAATGAACAAGTATCATAGAAATACGATAATTAATGTCTTTTTTGACGTTCGAGGAGTCGCAGACTTTTAAATAGATCTTGTAAAGTAAATAAAGAGAGAGCTGGAAGGAACATTTACGAGTCTGTGGAAAACATCCAAAAGCATTTCAAAATGTCTTCGAGGCAAAGCATACACGTTTTCACAAGTGTATTGATGCTGGAAGAGAGTACTTTGAAGAATTTTAAGCATTTGTACTGGTACAATTTTTAAATATATTTTTCACAAAAAATGCTTATTACTTTTATAATTGACCATGTATATTGCCTATTGGAGTTGTGTAGAAACTAAATGGGTTTACACATTAAGAAGATTAGCATGATAAGATAAATATTTCTTTTATAAATATCAACAGCTTCAAGGCGATTTGTTGGCTGGTGATCATTTGGAGTAGTTATTGTATTTTTAGAATAATTATTTGTAAAAAAGTATAACAATTAATACTATTTTCAAATAATTTCTGTAAATAACAAAATAATCAAGACATGTGTATTTGACAATAATGCACACAACAATAATATTTTAGAAAAAATATCAACATACTTAAGTCAGTAAATTTATATCAATTTGTATGCATATTATTTATATAATATATATGTATTTAATATTTCCATTTGAATAATAATACGACATATTTTATTATCAAACTGTGTGAAATAATATATGTGGATGTGATACTGGTCACTCGTATTCTCATAAGGTGGCCAGAAATTATGTAAACGCACATAATTACGTTGGTGCATTAAAAAAAGATCAAAGGAAGACACGCGAAGAAAAATTTTAATGCCAAGTAATGAAGAGTGTAAAAGTGTAATCCCAAAAGAGGCATATTTATGTCGTGTTATTAAGAAAGGGACGACAGCCGAGCATCAGAGGGATATATTTCTAAAAAATTCATGAAATTTGTTGAGAGATTAGTCGCGGCTGCCACATATTTCACCTGGGTAAATGCCGAACGTTATCATCCCATAAATGATTCAACATCCAACAGAACTAATTTAAATTACGGCCGATCCGCCGGCACATTTTAATTAGAAAATTCCTACAAACTATATCTACACGAAATATTTTTAAAACCAATTTCGTATATGCGTATGTACGTGTCACATACCTAATTATAATGACTAAGATGTAAGTTTTATTAAAACTAACTAGATGTATTGTATTCTTTGATAACGACAATGTCTGATTTTCAAATTTGTTTTATTTTAAATACTGCATATGTTCGCCACACTATGGCTTCTTCAGGTGAAAAAAATTGAAAATAAGACATTGTAGTGATGTGTATTGAAAATAAATTTAAACGCCTAAGTGCCTCAACAATCAATCAATAATCAATAATAATTATATTAACTGCAGTTTTTTGAGCAGGTGCGATAAAGAATAAATAAATAATTAAATAAATAAATAAATACATAATGTTCAATATTGACAGTTCCTAAGTTGTCCACTTAATTGGAGAACTCACTGCAAGGTTTAGACAATTACAATTTTGATTTTTCTTATTCTAATTATTTTGCAGTTATACTTTGCAGCATTACGATATATATTTTTAAAATTTAGTGCAGTGGTAAAATTTAATCGCTTGTTGTTTTTACTAACCCATCAGTCAACGAAAATAAATCTGGACCAAAGCGTTAGACATTAATATCATGATCAGATATCAATCATATCAGCTCAGAAAGAAACCAGCAGATTATCGCAGTTGATAAAGCATCCCTTCAGTAGGGGAAGGACTTCCAATTTCTCTACCTTGTTTATTAATGAAATTCTATCATTCATCACGGAGAAAAAAAAGTGTCCCGATTCATTATTATCATTCCCTTTTATGACAAGATTAATGGGCGCAGATAAGAAAATGAAATCGGTGGCATTTCCCTCCGCGAAGGTGTCACTTATAAATTGACGTGCGTCTGGAATGAGCAACAAGTCGATACGTGCGAGGGTTGGGCGGCCTCACGTTTTATGAGAAATGCGATATTTTTAATATTTTCCACATCCATCTTTACCACCCTCCAAGCAAAATAATAAGAAACAAGAAAACGAGAGCGCGGTTGATAAATTTCACTCTGTGGCCACACCTGCAAATATGTGCTGGCGGTTGTAACCTGATAGGGCGGCGAGGGGAGACGATGGTGAAGTTAAAAAATCTCAGAAATTTAATATCCATATAAATTTGGACTTAATTAAAAGTAAGATGGATAATGGTACATGACACCATGTTCATCATTCAATGAGTTTTTTTTTTTATTACAACATTATGTTCATAACACATGCATATATTGTTTAATCTTGTACGTCATTCAAAATCCATATTATATTTATTTGTAATCTGAGTTTAATCTTAATATATTAAATTTAGCTACAATAGTATAATTTTTCAGTTAAATATAATCTTTCAAGATAAATTGTAGCAAAAGAAGCTAAAAATATAAATACACTTTTTTGATGAGAAATATTTAAAAATAAGTGTTTTTGATATTTGGTAAATCAATTATATAATAAGATGAAACATTTTTCAATCATATTCATATTAATTGAGTTAAAATAAATTAATTGCAGATGTGCAGAGTTCACTATTCAGTTTATATTGTTGCTGAAACGCGATAGGCTTTGCAAAAATAATCACCTCCTTCGAGAAAAAAGTAAGAAAAAGTTTCGAGTTCCGAAGTAAAAAATTTAAAATTAATTGTTCATTAAGAAACTCGGCGGCGGCTGATTTAATTAAAAACTCGGTAACGTGGACGCGTTAAAGCTCGAAAAATTTCAACCCCTCGCGACCAGACTGTTTTATGTGGAAATTTTCGTGTCTGGACTTCTCTTTAAATATGAGAAAACTTAGGGAAAACAAGTTTACTTGTGTATATACAAAGCGTGTTCATAGAATCATTGTTAACTCTGAGAAATCGCTTGTTATAATACATAGACAATTATATACGACAAAATGTTAAAAGTTGTAGTAAACAATAACACAAATTTTAAGTAGAATCCACTATAAAACACATTTAATACATTAAAGTTCTTTTCGGGAATAAAGAAAATTAACTAATAATTTAATAAAATGCTGACACAGTCTATAATTTCAGAAATGCTTTTAAACACAGTGGCTTCGCCTGGTAAATGAAAACGGACTACGAACTACGAAACATTTCATCAATCTACAACAATGAGTTTAAATATGACTACAAAACAATTGAAGTATTAGCAAATAAATACATATTATTCTTTAAACAGGAGAAGATTTGCCTTCGCAAATAAAATATTGACAATACATACATGTTAGCATTATATAACGTGATTATGATTACTGAGAGTATCAACATCTGCTGCCGAGGTTTAATTACGTAGAAAACTTCTTTAACCAGTTTTGACACCTAAAGAATGATTAAATTATTTATAGAGGACTTCACCCTATCTGTCTATCAGATACCACCCTGCGTCTGATAGTTGGGGGTAATTCGAGCATTAAACTAGTTAAAAGCTCACCTAAACTGTTCCCTAATGAATTTAATTAAAGTATACGCTCGCACAGAGGGGATTAATTAATGCCGAAAAATCCAATATCGCGCTAATAACAATCTCTCCCTTTCTCTCACTACGGTACTCACTCCTTTTCATTATTTACACGAGGGGGTGAGCAAACATTGATCCCAAGAAAATTGTGTTGGTTACATCTATAACGTTAGAGTTTTAATAAAATAAATATCATTTTTCCTCTTCTCTAAATTAAATCAATCCTGATGCTCGATATTCATAGTACCATTTAGTTTATTTTTATTAAACAATTATGAGGGGAGCAAAATTAATAAGGCCAACAATATTAACTAATTATAAGTAATATACATTTCGTAGTAATGCTTATTAATTAATATGTATAGCATGGCTTTTAATGAATTTTGTATTGCCTACAAGCCCATAATATGCAGATCCTTTAAGAAAAAATTATAACGAGTAATATAAAACTTTAAGGTTTTATACTTCACTTAATAATTATAATTCATGATTCGTTTTATATTTAGGAAATAATTAATAATTCCTTCAATTCGTACTTAAAAGCAGTTTCGATAATTAGCCCAATCACCACTTCTAATTCGTGTCTTAAGCTCGACAGCCCATTTATGGTATGGTAGCACCACAAGATGTGCGGTTTGATCAGCATTACCGTCTTGAAGTTTAGTGAGTCCTGTGAACAAGTTACCCATTGACCGGATGATTTTACCCAGGATTATCCTCGTTAAACTGTGAGACCACTTATTAACGTTAGTCTATCAATGCAAAATAATTGAAGAATATATAACCATTAAATTATTGCCATAAAATAAAGATAATGAATGAGGGGTAGATATGACCAATGGTAAACTTTTTTGTACACAAAGTCTAACTAAATTAGGTATAGAATTATATCAACACCAAACAATTAAGTGCTTTAATTTTATTCCTTTTCAAAAAATGATGCACAGTATACGTTGCATTTGAATAATTGATTTAGGATTCTGATTTTTATCAACTTTGAGTTTTTATTTAATGTAATACAAATGTATGAATATTATGAGAGATGCGAGCTGATTTAGAAACGTAGAAAATTTCCTTAACGGCAGGAAATTAAGTTGGGATTGAATGTACGTGTTGGGCGTCAATTACCATCATAAGGGATGAGCAGGGTTGATTAGCGTGCCGGCGTTTTTCTGCGTCTTCTATCGCGAAATTCGGAAGGGAGAAAATTAAATTCGGAACGTGCCTGCCTGTAATTGATAATTTGCACAGCAACTCTCATCATCCGGCGACGGATGAAATTTTTACGTTGTTTTTTTTTAATTGGGTTTGTTTGCACGCGTGCCGCTGCTACTTTTAAATTCAATTCTGAAACGCCCTTCAATTGATTTGAATGGTTAACAAGTAACAAATTAGGACTCGATTTATATACCGGCATCGTATTTTCGTAATTACTAACTGAAAATTTTACTTGTGACTAAATAATTCATTTGATTTTTTTATTAAATATTAGAAATTAATCTAAATTAGCCATACGGTCGATAGCCAAGAAGACAAGGACGAAGAAGTTGTATATTTTTATACTTTTTGTATGTATAATCTTTTTGTTACATTCCGATTTCGAAAGGTTTGAATGGAAGAGCATTGAGGATTTACTCAAAGCTGAATCCGACCTTAGGACTTGCGTAATATTCACTTTTCGTTTTTATATTACTCATTTTAGTATTAATTGTTATGTCGTCAAAAATGTATTATTGCAATAAAAATATTGTAAAAATCTGTATCAGAAATTCATCTATTAGCTTATTTGATATAATAAAATTTTGATATTGACAGAAATAACTTCAAACCTAAGATATACAGAAAATGTTATTTTAAAGCTTCAATGTATTAAAAAAATAATACAACATGTATATAATTTTTACAAACAATTGAAAATCTAAATCATTTCAGAACGTTGTAGAGTAGAATCCGGTTTAAATACAATCGTTTTCTAGAACAGTAGAAGACTTTTAACTAAGGAATAAACTAATAAAAAGGTTACTATTAATATCAGCTTATTTCATTGTGCTATTTTCATTCACGAAGAAAAAAATAATAATGAATTTATTTATACATATAAGACCCTGACATTTCAAGAAGAAATGGCAGTAATTTCCCATAGAGCCAGAAATCAATTCTTACAAATCTAACATTTTTTATATATATCAAGTAGCATTGATGATGGTCGCAACATTAATTCAATTTAGTTATTAAAGATCATACTTTAAAATGAATTAATCCATAACATATATATTATTATTTATATTTTAATAATATATTTTTCTCCAATTCCGCATTTCGAAAGGCTGCCAAGGTTCCCAACTATTTTGTCTTACATCATCGCCCATGGTCACTCATTAGCGAGTAAACACTTCCATTAGCGGCGGTATTGTCTTCATGTTTTAATTGATTTTATCCATTTCAGATAAAAACGTTTACGACTTTTATATTTTAAAGAATAGGCATACTTGCGCCGGGAGATTTATGTTAGAAGAATTTATGCATGGTTGATTCCCCTTGTGGCAAATGAGTCAATGAAAGGAGATGCACGACTTCACCTCTGCCCTCGTCGTTCATCGCGGAATAAAAAAATCTCTACGTGACATATCTACTGTTTCCATCAAGAAAATCCGCCCACGCTTCCCTAAACATGCTCGCGCGACTATCACGTGACCTATCCAAAGGATGTAAAACAAATAAGGGAGTTTTGCAACGTTAGCAATGGAATCATATCGCTAATAAAATTAACCGTGATATTTATTCAAAATAGGAAATAAAAGTATTTAATTTAAATAAAAATTGTAATAAAAATGTAAAGTATGAATAAATACTAAAATTATTTAGTTTACAAAACCCACCAATTGATAGAAAAAAAGAATTATATATATATATACACTTTTCATAAATATGGGATTTAAAAAAATAACTTATAATGAATATATATATATATATATATATAACGTGTGAACAAATTACTCAAATGTATTAGATTTAATTAGATACATGGCCTTGTAGTAAAATAAAAATTGACCCAGCATTCTTTCAAAAATTCCCATATTCTCATAAATAGTTTATCAAATATGTTAATATCTATTGTCCTATTTATTCTCATAGTAATAATAAGTATAATTATTTCAATAAAATTTAGCTCAATGCCAAATTCCGATAAATATGGAGTTTTGGCTGTTTAAAATTAATTTAATGTCAGTAGTAATAAAAATGTTTTTATTAACTACAAATTGGATTTACTTGAAGCTATCAACCAAAATAAAATCGAGTTTATTTTTATTTTCTAATAACTAAAGAAAGGCATATACTTATTTGTATTTTGATTATATCATTCAAATATAATGTTGATGAAAATACTATTTAATTCTAAAAAATAATGTAATAAACTAAAACAGTATCCTTTAAAATTACCTTATCTTATTAGTAGAATATAAACCAAAAGAAAATAACAAATACATATAAATAGTAAAGGCCGAAGACAAATTACAAATAAAAAATTATTTAAATAAATTTCTTACAATTCAATAATTTCAAGTTATATTATAATTGGAAAGTGTCTAATTTAAAATTAAAAAAATACATTTTCAATAAAAAATAGTCCAAA
This sequence comes from Ontholestes murinus, assembly GCA_963969525.1. Taxonomy (NCBI): domain Eukaryota; kingdom Metazoa; phylum Arthropoda; class Insecta; order Coleoptera; family Staphylinidae; genus Ontholestes; species Ontholestes murinus. The sequence goes on along the minus strand of OZ018395.1, from coordinate 31,433,659 downwards.
TCTTGAAAATCATGTAATATTATTGTATGTAAGAGGAACATTTTCACTGCAAGGACATTAAGACAGGAAGTAGAAATTATAAGCTAAATAATGATAGTCAAATGATACGAGGTATAGTAGGAAAGTAGCACACCGTGCGGAGCGCTGGGGAATAGAGTAGCTGCCGGGTGTGTGGTAACATGTTCCTACAACTTCAGCTGTTTGTGTGGAAAGTTACGTCTCGTTAATATTGACTGTGCTTCTTATAACGCCGCCACATGTGAAGTTAGAGCTGTGGTAAGATTTCTCAACACAAGAATTAAATATAGATAAAATAGAAAAGAAAAACAAACCAAATACAAACGTCAATAATGTAGACAAAGCATAAATAAATTGATAATCCAATCAAAGAAATTACATACAAAAGCAGAGGAAAAATAAAATATAAAAAAGGTAAAAATCTATGGAAAAATAAACAAAATACAAACATATGGAAAACAAAATAGATTAATGTGTAGCAGAAGACATACGAATAAAAACAAAGGAGAAAGTAAATGTAAACAAATAAGAGATTAAAACAGACAGAATCAAAACAAATTCGAAACAAAAGAAGAATAAACAAGGGAAAACAGAAAATAAGTGAACAAATAATAATAAATAAATTGAATTCAAACAGTCAACAAAAAAAGCAGTCAAAAAACACAAGGTATATAAAAACAAAGTATTGATTTAAGGTAAATAAAATTATACGAAGAAAAAATAGGAAGAAAAGCTGCTATGCCGAAAAACATATCGAGACAAATGATAAAAAGAGAGAAAATAAAAAACGTCAAGTCGTATAAAACGTATAAATTAAGTAGACAATTTAAATATAAAATAGATAAGAAAATTAAAATACAGATAACATAAAAAACAAAAGAAAATTAAGTTAAAGTTAGGCTAGGAATAAAATAAATCACAACAAATGAAATATACAAACAAGAGATATAAAACGGAAGACAAAGATCACGCAACTGAGTAAATAGTAACAACAACAAAAAAGTATAAATGACGAATAAAGCGCAAACAAAAGAAAAATTAATAAATCTAAAATGATCTGATTCTATGAAGACAAAAATGAACAATAGACAAAATTCTGATTAAAGGGAAACAAAAGTAGAGAAAGAAAAATAGGAAAGAAAGGCAAAGCAAATGAAAGACATATGATAAAAAATGAGACCAAAAAATAAAAGACAAAGATAAAATATAAAATAAGATATAAAAGTATATAAAATACAAATTACAAACGGTGTGTAAAACAAAAATAAACAAGGTAAGGCTTATCCGAAGGAAATCAAGTAAACGAACAAATGCCAGAGGCAAAAAAGAGGGAAACAAAAATAGTATATCTATCAAATAAAAAAAACCAAGAAACAAAATTTGATTTATTGCTTGATTATTGATAGCGATTCCTGATGAATTACCGGTTCAATGTGTGGCTGTTTGAGCTTATCAACAATGCTTATTATTATTTGTTTTTACATTGCGCCGAATCTTAATTCTGATATTTACGACGGTGTTTAAATTTTTAGATAGTCAAATAGTTATTTTTGGAAAATCTATTAGATAATACGGAAACATCAACAAATATACTTATAGCATTTGATAACTTTTGTACTCTTTGTCGTCTTCGTCATCATAATTTCATCAAAAATAATAATGAATCAGTTCTAGATTTCATTTTAGCTACAAATAATTTACAATACTCAGTTGAAAAAGAATATGAGCCTTTATTAAGTGAAGATTTACACCATTCTGCAACGTTTTGTGAATTTTTGTTGCCTAAATATTCACCGTCAAATTTTAAAGGAAAAATATCAGAAAATTCAAATTCAAGCAAGGCAATTACATCTGACTGTATTTCCACTTAGAAGTAGTAGATTGGAGTAGTTTATATAACACAACAAATGTTGTTGATGCATGTAACGTATTGTATGCAAAACTCTACCAAGCATTTGATACACACATTTCTAAGTCTACTCTTAGCAGGAATAACATATATTCGCCATACTTTAATAACGAAATTATTTCTGAAATCGGTAAAAAAAAATAAATTACGTTCAATTCACTTTAGATTTAAATCCATCACAAATAGAAATAAATTTAATCTCGAGAGAAATAAATTTAATTTCCAGAGAAATAAATTAAAACAGTTGGTTAAGCAATCCAAGAAATCTTATATGAGCAAGATCGAAGATAATAAAAGATAAAAGATGATCCATCCCATCTTTGGTCATATAACATATAAATTCGACAAAATGTAGAACTAGGGCTGTGAATTATCGAGGTACAGAACACATAGAGACATAATCAACTATTTTTGTGACTTCTTCAACTCTGTTCACTCCATACAAAAAGATGATGTAACACCGAATCATTTTAACAACTTGAGAGATTTTAAAATTATTGAAGAGCAAGTTATTTATCATTTAAAGCAACTAAAAGCGAATATAGAATCCCATCTTTTATTTTAAGGAACTGTGCAAACGTGTTAACACCACCAGTGATGCATATTTATAACCTCATACTTTCCGGAAGTCTGGAAAAAGGTCAGAGTTTGTCCAGTCTTCAAGAGCGGAGAAAAGGGTCAAGCGAAGCTATCGACCAATTTCTGTAGTAAGCAACTTTTCCAAAGCTTTTTAGTGAACATGTAGGTAAACTTGTACGTGTTAACATAATACCAGAGAAATATGGTTTTCTTTGGAAGATCGACGACTTCCAATTTATTTAACTTTACACAATATGTGGACACTAGATAATAAAGGCCAAGTGTATGTAATCTACACTAATTTAAAAAATGATTTTAATACCCTATCATCGATTACTATAAAATATGCCATCTATTGTCTAAACGTTACACTAGATCCGAAATATGTGGATAACCACCGACTTCCAATTTATTTAACTTTACACAATATGTCGACACTAGATAATAAAGGCCAAGTGAATGTAATCTACACTAATTTAAAAAAATGATTTTAATGCCCTATCATCGATTACTATGAAAGATGTAATCTATTGTTTAAACGTTACACTAGATCCGAAATATGTGGATAACCACCGACATTGAAAGGATCTGTCAACAGCGATAATTATAACAATAATAATGTAAACATTAATTATATTTAAAAGAATTTTGTTAAAATTAACAAAAGGTGTCCTGCTCTTGGATGAAAATGCTCTTGTTAAAAATAATCGAGTTGCGATGGCAGCTTTGCCTGAGGTGGGCTTCGATATCATTGATCACCCACTATATATGTTAGCCCAGATTTGACTCTTTCCAAATCAGAAGAATGAGGTTCGAGGAAAAATTTTCTACCGATGAAGAAGTGAAGAATGCAGTTTCAGCATGTTTTTTTTATTTCAGAGAAGGATAAATCATTTTTTATTGAGATATTCACAAGTTAATTCATAGATATGAGAAATATGTTACGGTTGTTGGTGAATATATTGAAATAGAAAAATAATTTTGTAATATTATTTCATCATCCACTTCGCAGACTTAAAAGAATACAGTCAATACTAAAAAAATAAGAAGTACATATAAATTAAAAGAAGAATATTTCAATTATTTACAACAAAAGTTCTGTTCATTCACCTTAAAAAATCCAATATATTGAAGATATTAGGAAATGCAAGTAATATTGTAAAATAAGGAAGTATGTTATCATCTTTTTTTTTAATTATTCATCCTGTTAAAAATGTGATATTACAACATAAAATGAAAAAACAAAAACATGATTTAGACAAGAGATAATTTTTTTATAATTTTCAAAAAACTTTCATTGCTTAGGCGTGCAATAATTTTTGCGCCACATTTCTTTGCTTAAAGAAGAAACAGTGTCGTGGAATAATTGTTGCCAGGCAATGTTTTTTTTTACTACAACGCTTTATAATTGAAGATGAATTTTTAACACATAACAGCCTCATCAATTAATATAAGTATTGCTGTCAAAAAACTCATGGTTTCGGTTTAAAAAAAGTTACCTTCACTAGTTTAACATTTATAGAGCTTATTAACATTCCTCCATGTTTAAATGTCAAAAAAGCAAGGTTGCCATTTTCAGAAAGAGTAACTTCACTAGTTTAACAATTATTCAGCTTATTAACTTTCTTTCATATATAAATATGTCTCGCAAACCTTTTTAACCTCTGACGTTTAACCAATAAACATAACATTTTCATTGGCCAGTTGCCAACGCTGACAGTTATTCTCACGTCGCTTGTGAAAGTAGAAAATATTATGCACCAATTTAATATGAGTTATGTCTAACAATCGAGATGTAATTCAATTTTCAAATCTAGATAAGAGACATCTTGTGGACATTTATCGACAATTCGTAGATTTTAGTATATGTGGGTTTATTGGATGAGGAATACATGCCCAAGTGTTGGAGTTTATTTAATGGTAGAAATACAAATATCCAGGCTGTCCAAAAGACATAATAAGTGCATTACTAGAGACAAACTGTATAATGAATTCTTTAATTATTTTTCCTGATCTATTCCCTATGGTATTATCAACACAGGCTTGCTTGCAAATATTTATGTCGAAGGTATCAAATACTAAAACAGAACTGTAAGAGGAAACAAATAGCTTCATCCCTATCTTTTTTGATATATTAAGTAAGTTCTTGGGCATGGTTGTAATAGGTCTCATGTTACACATTAAAGAATAAGCTATAGTCTATTGAGTAAGCATCATGCATACGAAAACAAACAAAAAAATCAAAGAAGTTTCTACTTTGAAAATGATGCAAAGATTGTTCTGAACAGGAACGGCAAGATGCCAACAGATGATAACTTGTTTAAATAGACTAGCGGTCGATATCAATGACGAACGGATCATCAAACTCATCTCTTATTAGTAAAAATGCGTCTGGAAGGACAAAGATTATATTAAAACATAACAGTAGATATTGATTGTTGCCGAAATAAAATAAAAATTAAAAAAGGTTATTGGAGGAAGTAAATACAACTAAACTACACCAAATCGGTTCTCAAAAATAACAAATTTTAATTTTAATACAAAATATGCATTGATTCTGAATCACTTTCCATTAAAGGTCTATACAAAAGAATACACGTATATTGTTTTAATAATGTAAACTGTTTAGATGCTTGTAGCATACAGATTTTTTTAACTTTGGCGTTTTTATGGTAGAATTTAATTCTGTTAAATGTTCTGATACAGTATACATAAATTAGTTGTTTTGAAACTATGCAATCATTTAAAATTGATTTTAAATGAATAAGTAAAAATTAGATAGCATGGGCGTTTATTTATTTACTTATTGGTTTTTGGATTTCTTTCTTAAAGGTACATATAAAAACAATTATATTGCACAAAAAACATACATAATTATTCAAATACGTTCTTTCCACTCAAGCCCTTGTTGCACCATCGTGATATGAAGCTGCCATCATCTTCAGCATATAAATACGTAATTCGGAGACAGATGGATCTTTTTATTTTCGTAATCATATAAAAACACTTTTGAAATAGGAGAAAGTTTCATTTTCACCACATACCTCTTAAGTTAATTACACAAGATATTTATGATCCACCTAGAAAATTATTTATGTAAAACAAACATAATTTGATTTCAACAAATAGTTTAACACAATATGATTAAGAACTGTGTTAAATGGGTTCATCGAAATTCCATCCTCGCATTTGTTTTAATTCACAGATACACACACAACACAGAAACCTTCTTTTACGCAAAGGGCACACGTAAATTATGCAAAAATATACGGACACTGTCTCGCTTTTATGTTTCGATTTGCATAAATCGAGCCTCAAGGTGTGTGGGAAATGCATGTGTACGTGTGTGTGTACCAGTTCTTCCTAGGATTTTCCACATTAATTCTCGGTCCTTTCGACGGTGCCTCGGGAAAGCGAGAAAACACGTGTCCAGTGCATTTTTCATTTGCTCCCCCGGATTCGAGGGCTGAGTGAAATAGTTTTCACCAATTGTCTCTTCATGTTTCTCCCCCAATGCACACACACACATGCACATACTTTCCACTCTGGTTGTAATGATAAAGTTGTAACGATTATTTTGTGAGTGGGGATTGGGGATTACACATTTCTTACTTTTCTTTTTCTGGGTAAGTGCATTTAAAAAGTCTTTATTATAGGGTTGTTTATAAATCAAAGCTGCTCCTTATTTAATCGATTAAATGTTTTAAATCTGATTGTTTCCTAATAACTAGAAATTTTCTAGAAAACAATAACTTTTACTATTTGATTTTTGCGAGTTATCTTCACGTAAATTTGATTAATTAATAAAACACTAAAAACCTGTCTTCACAAATTTTATTTAAATTCATATATATGTCGGACACAGAAATAAAATTTGTGAAGAAAGAATTTTAATGCTTTATTAATTAATCAACTTTTATAATGACGAGAAAAAGGTATCTAAATAACAACAATTTGAAAATGAGAAATACTAATACAGTTGCAAATCATAAATAACTTATATTCACACACCAATAAATTAAATAATAAACCAAGCTACTGAAAATATTACAAATAAAAATATTTAAAAATATTGAACAAAAGTATAACTTTAGGTTTTCCACTGCTGATTCCAAATTATTATATACTTTACAGATGTCGTATTTAATTTTACTTGAATATTATTTTAATTTTAATTATAAGAATAAACAAATCTTTAGATAATTTCCCTTATTTGCATATTTTCGATTGTTGTTATTTATTTTGTTGTAAATCCACGTCTAAAGATAGTATATACAGTAATCTGCATATTATTAACAGTTGGAATCTACATTTCTGCAGATTTAATCTAATTACTTTTTCTCGGCTTCCATTAAATCTCATTAATTCTCTTTTTTATATTTCCTTTTCGTTTCCCGAGGAAAACTTTCATTAATATGATGAAAGGGAAATTTCTCGCAGGTTTTTGCCTCCACTTTGAAAGCAAGAAACAACACGATAATATTCCCCGAACCAATAATGTTAATGGTTTGTGAAAATCGTTGTATAATCTGGGGTGGAAAGTTTTACAGTGATTAAACATGTTCCTCCTTCGCAGGAGTCGGAATGCGCTGTTTTCACCCCTAATAAGCTAAACGTCTTAAAGATTTTGATCAGTGAGAATTTAAAGAATCTAATAATCACTAGTTTATAGTAATTATTGGGTACGTATTTTTAATAATAACAATTCACAGGTATTTAAGGAATGTATATTTTAGATAACTTTTTAAATTAAGACTTTTGAAAGTAATTACATATAAAAACATCTTTATTGACATATAGATTTAAAAATAATGATAAATTACAATTACAAAACTGAAGTTCAATCTCATATGGAGTCCAAAGTGGTTTAGGTAAAAACCGCTTCACTGATATAGCCAATATGTAGCTTCAAGCATGGTCTTTACGCCGAAGTTAATTATTATTATTATATAGTGATTTAATATTTACTATACACCGGTCAGTTATTTCAGACGAAATATTTCTGAAAACTGGACAATCACATCTCAGAACTATAATCGCAACAACACGTGGGTTAAAAATATGGTTGCTATATAAAATCCTTACACTTATCCTTATAATGTATGAATTCGTGGAAAGTTGACGCCTTAATAAAAATATACATTTCTCACTTCCCTATATCTGTAATGAATGAATAAACTATTTTCGGCGGTCGGTTTGGGGTGGAATTTAACGCCCGGATATTACATTCGGCGCAAGAAGGGGGAAGCAAGAATCAATACAATATGTACAGTTTCCCAAGACTTGCAACACACTGTATATGCTCGAGTATACTTGTTGCAGTCCTTTTTTCTGCGCTCAAGAATAAAGTTTCTCATTGTTGAATCGCGATTTGCCCGCCGAACGGGTAATGAAATTTTCGTGTAGGAACTTTTGTAATTGTTAACGTTGATAACATCATTTTGCAGCGCTTTAGTTTATTACGAAACTATTCCGCGAATTCCGCGAGGAGCGTTTTGTTTCCGAGCGTAATTTCACCACTAAAACAATTCAATTTGGATAAATTTTACGGCCGGCCATTATAGGATTTAACTATGCTGAAAGGGTGCTTTCGCTAAATCCGCGCTAGGATTCGTGGTTGTATTTTTATAAATGTAGTTGGACGGTTTTTAACATTGAAAAAAAAAACAATAGTACTTTCAACAGGAGAATTTGATTCCGATCCAGCATGTCATTATAGGCTAGTATTAAATGAAAAGTTTATTACTGCAATAGGAAATTATCTACAATATATATACAAATAATAATTCTACAAAAATGTTGATCGTATTTGGAAAGGTACAAAATATGTGTTCTTCCATTTTTACCTTCTAATCTTCTAATGACTTTATTAAAGATTATACCTAAACAAAAAGAAAAAAAATCGTTTTGTCTTTAATAAAGTCATCAGATTAGAAGGTAAAAATGGAAGAACACATATTTTGTACCTTTCCATATGCGATCAAAATGTTTGTAAAATTATTACATATAAAAAAACTATCTATTAAATATCTCTAATCTTTTTATTTAGCTGTAGTCTTTAATTAAGTCACCAGAAGATTAGAAGGTAAAAATAATAATAATAATTTTCAGTAAGTCTAGATTATAATAACAATGATTGCAATCTTCCTTATGATAAACAGCACGTATTCATTTACAATCGAAGAAAAAAAAAATACAACACGGTACGAGAAACTCATCGAATCCCTTATCTGGATTGCGAGCATTAATAATATAGGAGAGAGAGAGAAAATGGACGTGCCTCGAAACGGAAGCAGGGACGTGCCAAAAATATAATAAAACGCGCGTTGTTTTTCACGATAAAAACGAAATTCGACGTTATCGGAAAATAAAATTTAAAAATTACTCCTTTTAGAGGAGGAAAGCGAGAAACAGTGGATGACGTCAATGTATTTTATTATTGCCTATTGAATGTTTCGAGCGTTTCCAGATAAATTGCTCCAAGCAACTGATTACAGAGTGTAGCATGTTCTGTGAAATTGAATGAGTCGTAGTGCTGGTATTTTTCCTGCTGGCAACGGTTAATTTTTATTATTTGAACCTTCACATGTGCAGATAATTAAGGCAATTGAATTTTAAATAAGGATACATTTTAAATACATGACGTTTTTATTTTCATGCACATTTTTAGATTGAAGTACACATTTCTAATCTTTTGTTTATTTAATTATTAACTTTACAACATCTATTAAAAAAAAAAATAGACAGAAACATACATACATAAAAATTAAATCACTTCAAAATTTGGTGCATGGATCTTGAAGACGGTTAACCCATTACTCTTGTTAGCTGAAGATGATTTATATTAGGAGATCGTAGCCACTAGGGAAATATTTTGACCATTTCTGATATATCTAGCTTTAATTTTTGAAGACCCTTATGTCAGTGCTAAAATGTTTACAAATAGCTAACCCAGAATTTGCCTGATCCTGATTAGAACTAATATTATAAAAACTATTTAACGACAGAGACAGAGTACAAAAGCTTTGTAAAACTATTCTCAAATACAATTCGAAGTGTATTTTATGTATTTATTTATTTATAATTTGATAAAGTTTCACAATTCGAAGTGTGCTTTTCGTACAAATCAGGATATTTGATTTTCTTTAATACTACTAGTGGGATTCGATAATTTAGTTGGCCTTGTTTCCATTCCTTAGAGATTAAACCGCTGCACGTTATATTTAATTTAATCTCATTTAAACCCTTTTTTCGAGAATTACGCGCAAACGCCCGAAACTTTTCACCGTGATAAATTTAAAACACGGAATTGAGAGCAATTGTTCGTGATGATGCCTAATTTGTCGTGAAAATACATAAACTGGGATTGCATTCGTTCTCAGATTAGAACAACGGAAATATATCTGCGGTAGCGATTCATTCATTCAAACGTTTAGCACAATAAACACGCAAAAATTAAATGTCTCATTAATCTCAATTAGGTTATTTAATTTAGGCGAAAATGTTCTTCAATCTTTTGGGCAAATAAAATTTGGTTATTATTTAAAATTATAAAAAATAAATAATATTACATAATACATATTTATTTTAAAAACGTCTCATTGGATATTGTATTTATTATAGCTTTGAAGCTTGCCTTCTTAAAAGCACTATTTAAAATAATAAATAAAAAAATGTATATTGCTACTGTTGATCATTTAGGAAGCTAAAGTGATGGCATTAATATGTACGTGATTAGAGAGTACCCTCCACTTATTAAACATTAAACAAACTCCCATTTTTGGTATATTGCATATTTAGGCTGTTAAACTAAAAATTTGCTAGACTGACATTTTAATTTTTTACAAATATATACTCTCAGAGTTGATAACTTAAAAAATTAAAGTAATGATATCATCTATACTTATCCATGCAGGATTAATAGATGTCCTCAAACTTATACTCTACTTATTAAACATATTTTTTTCAAGATAGGCAACTTAACTATCTCTAATACACCAAATCTTTTAATTACCCTTTACTTTTATACATCTTATAAATCTCTATGTACTTTATTATTATTATTATTATTATTATTTTGATTTTAAAATTTGGAAATAATATTTTTATTGTTGGTTAAAATAATAGAGGAAGTGATTATAAAATATTTACCTAGTTTCGAAAGGTTTGATTCGTTATTGTGCAAATTTTTATTATGTATGCACACCGTAAACCGAAACAGGATTTTTCGTTTCGTGAAACCTTCTCTTGCGATGACGCAATTCGGCATTGAATGTGTTGCATAATTCGTGCACGAATCTAGGCACGACGCAAATTAGAAAAGATTTTGCTCGCATTTAAGAACTCAGTGTCGTGAACTTTTTCTGCGTTTATAATTACAGTTAAAACCTGCGGTAAATTTAATATTGCATTGAGCACTCTACTGAATCTAACAGATTTTTCGAAAGTAATATTTAACCAACAAATATATTTACGTGTAAACTAACGATCGTATATTTTATATTTGTACAGTTAACTAAACAATGAAATTTTAGTGTTGAATATTGTTAAAGGTAAATAAAGATTATACAAGGACAACCTGAGCAGTGTTCCGTGTAAATATTTATAGCGCTAGAAAATCGATTTTTGTAATTCAAAAATTAAACCACCATTTATATAAATAGTTTCAAAAGCTATAGGACACCCACCCACCCTATATATACATGATCACTTTAAACACTAATCGTTGCTGATTTTGCTGATGTTTTACTGATTGCACTGATTGGGTTGGTGGGATAGAGGCAACCCGCCCACCCTACATATGCATATAAACTTTAATTCCTTATCGTCTCGCTGTTTCCAATAAAATTAATTACAAAACGGTTTGAATAAAAATGAAATTATAAAGGTAAAATTTTTGAGTAAGTAAATTAGTAAAAATTTGATGCATGATGGGTGGGCAGACTTTAAATCTAAATTAGATAATATTAGTAATTTATATTTAAACTTAAATATGCATGTAAACTTTAATTCCTTATCGTCTCGCGGTTTCCAATCAAATTAATTACAAAACTTCTTGAATAAAAATGAAATTACCAAGGTAAAAATTTTGAGTAAGTAAATTAGTAAAAGTTGGATGCATGTTGGGTGGGCAGACTTGAAATCTAAATTAGGTACGTTTAGCTATAGAAAGTCATTTACATTTAAACTTAAAATATTATTTTGTTTCATTTTTTATTACATAAAGGGTTTTATAGTTTTAAGCAGCAAAATCAGCAACGATTAGCAATTAAAGTTATCATGTATATGTAGGGTGGGTGGGTGTCCTTTATTCACTATCTAATCAGTAAAACATAAGCGAGGGTTTTAATTAAAACTTGTAAAATGTAAACAAACACAAAATAAATGCATTTTTTAATTGATGTATTCATACAAATATTTCAAATAATTTTTGATGATGTGTTACTGATCGAAGGGTGGGATAGAGGCCACCCACCCACCCTACATATGCATATAAACTTTAATTCCTTATCGTCTCGCGGCATCCAATAAAATTAATTACAAAACTTTTTGAATAAAAATGAAATTACAAAGGTATAATTTTTGAGTGAGTAAATTAGTAAAAATTTGATGCATGATGGGTGGGCCGACTTGAAATCTAAATTAGATAAGATTAGCTAGAGAAAATAATTTATATTTAAACTTAAAATTTGATTTTGTTGAATTTTTTATTACATAAAGGATTTTATTGTATTTAGCAGCAAAATCAGCAACGATTAGCAATTAAAGTTATCATGTAAATGTAGGGTGGGTGGGTGTCCTCTATTCACCATCCAATCAGTAAAACATAAGAGAGGGTTTTAATTAAAAGTTGTAAACTGTAACCAAACATAAAATAATTGCATTTTTTTAATTGATGTATTCATACAAATATTTCAAATAATTTTTGACGATGTTTTACTGATTGAAGGGTGGGTTGGGGCCACCCACCTACCCTACATATGCATATAAACTTTAATTCCTTATCGTCTCGCGGCTTCCAATAAAATTAATTACAAAACTTTTTGAATAAAAATGAAATTACAGAGGTATAATTTTTGTGTGAGTAAATTAGTAAAAATTTGATTCATGATAGGTGGGCCGACTTGAAATCTAAATTAGATAAAATTAGCTATAGAAAATTATTTATATGTAAACTTCAAATTTGACTTTGTTGTATTTTTATAAAATACAGGATTTTATTGTTTTTAGCAGTAAAATCAGCAATTATTTGCAATTGATGTTATCATGCCTATGTAGGATGGGTGGGTGGCCTCTATTCACCATCTAATCAGTAAAACATAAGCGAGGGTTTTAATTAAAACTTGTAAAATGTAAACCAACATACAAATATTTCAAATAATATTTGATGCTGTTTTACTGATTGGAGGGTGGGATAGAGGCCACCCACCCACCCTACATATGCATATAAACTTTAATTCCTTATCGTCTCACGGTTTCCAATAAAATTAATTACAAAACTTTTCGAATAAAAATGAAATTACAAAGGTAAAATTTTTGAGTGAGTAAATTAGTAAAAAATTGATACATGATGGGTGGGCAGATTTGAAATCAAAATTAGATAAGATTAGCTATAGAAAATCATTTATATTTAAACTTAAAATTTGATTTTGTTGTATTTTTTATTACATAAAGGATTTTATTGTTTTTCGCAGCAACAACAACAATGACTTGCAATTAAAGTAATCATGCATATGTAGGGTGGGTGGGTGTCCTCTATCCACCATCCAATCAGTAAAACATAAGGAAGGGTTTTAATTAAAAGTGATAAAATGTAAACAAATACAAAATAATTGCAATTTTTATCTGTTGTATTCATACAAATATTTCAAATAATTTTTAATGATGTTTTACTATCTGGAGGATGGGATAGAGGCCACCAACCCACATATACATAGTAGCTTTAATTACTGATCGCGTCGTGTTTTTTTCCGGAATTTTTTTATTAAAAAATATTTTTTATAAAGTTTTTAACATCCGAGAAAACATTTTAAAAATTGATAATTTTGACATTTTTTGGCTATTGCTAATAAAATATAGGAGTCACATGATATTTATATAAGTGATTGTAAAGAATCCAAAATTGAGCAAATTACCATTCTCAGTTTTTAATTTTATATGGATTTTATTACTTTTAAGTTGATTTGGGTCACCATTTATTTATTAGGTAATAACTAGTAATATACATCAACATATTTCATTTATTCGTTAGTAACACAACGTTAACAATTGATTATTCCGATTACATCATAATTTAGACAAAAAATAGACAGCACTTATTAAAATAATAATAATAAATATAATATATATAAATTAACGCCGCGCTGTGAATTTTATTACGTGTAAAATTTCTATTCAAACCTATTATAAATAATCATAAAATAAGCTTCAGAAGCTAATTGGTTAATTTTAACCTTATAGTCTGATACAACGCACACATATCCGAAATGGGGAATGGGAAACGGGCATACCTATATACATACAAACCATATAAATGAGAAATTTTTGATGAAAGGAATGTTACATGTGTATAAATTTAAATGGAACATGTACGACAAGGAATTCTATAAATGATAATTTTCCATCGGAGCGAAGATATTTTCGTAAATGGAGAAATATCGCTCGGTTAATTTTTAATTCCATAAATATAAATAAAACAATAATGGCGGTGCTTAATTCGTTGTTTAAATACATCGAATGGTATTGCATACGTTCTCAGATTAAAATAATGGAATCATATATTCATTAAGATGTATAGAATAATAAACATGCAAAAATTAAACATTTCTGTTATTTAAATTATGGAAACATTTTATATTGCACCTCGAATGAATAATTGAAATTTGGTTACTATTATTAAAATTAATATGCCACAAAATATGAAAATGCATACGTGTTATTAATTATTTATGGATTGGGATATTATATAAAACTTTTTAGATGCACACAAACATACAATACTATTAAAAATGTATTTGTAAAATAAAGAGCTGTATTCACTATTAGCAATAGATTATAGTGTCGAATTGTATTAGGTTATTTATTCATTTTTAATCGAATTAAATTGAATATTGAACTTTTATCAATATAATAAACGAATAAATTGCTTAAATAAATGTATACACTACCTAAATTTTAAAAAATGTGAAATTACATTATCGTTCCCCTGTCAAAAACAGTTGAAAACTCGTTTCTACCTATTCAGGTCTCGTCAGACAGGGAAAAATAATGTTACTATGTAATTTATAAATGTGACTTGTCCATTAGGTATAGAAGCATCTTTAAGGTGACATCTATTCCCCTAATTAAGTGGACAAACCATCAAGTATTATTAATATTATTATTGTTACAGGTCGCTGTTGACAGTTCCCTAATTGCCGGTGGTTAGTCCACTCAATTAGATAAATCAGTGTAACGTTAATACAATAAATGCCACCCTAATACAGTCTCTATCTTAAAACATTATCATTAAATTACATTTTTGTAATTCTTGTTACATTTTCATTACATCTAATACGAACAAACTTTTTCAATTAATATTAACTGTAACTATTTTATAAATATTTTTTTATATCCACTATTATTATTATTATTACCTAAAAAGCAAAACGTTATTTCTATATATGTCGATAGAAATGATTAAATAGAAGTATTTATTCAATATTATGGTGTTTAATATTGTCTGATAAAGAAAGGTAAATAAGTATATATATATAGTATTTACATCCTGTAAAATAATATTTTTTAAATAATTGTTTATCTCTATTATCAAGTCTATCAGAAAATACCATAAAGTGTATTAAATTTTTTTTGTAGAAAATTATCAAATACTATAATATTCAACAAACACTTTCCGTTATTAATTCCTAAATTCCATATCGGGTCGAACATTTTCGCGCCAAAATTCCCCCGGGGCTGCGTTCCGGACGCAGCGTTGTTTATTTGCAAAGATCGAAAGTCCACAATCGTATGAATACGTTCTTTTTTCTTTTTTTGTTATTTTCATTTCGGATAAAACCCGAACGGTCAAATTAAAGTCATCTGCGGTTCACGGGATTATCGGATTATTAATTAAACTTTGCTGTTTTTGCAGATTGAAATGTATACGATTACCAGGCGATGTTAAACTGGTTCAAAAGCATTCAAATTGCAATTCCACACTTCACGCTACGTGGGTGAAAAGAATTTTGTAGCATTAAAAACTGAAACACTTCAATTGATATTAAGTGTAAATTATTAGGTTTTACTTCAAACGTTAAAAGTTATTATTTATACTTTTTCATGTTATTGTTATTGTTATTTTTACGACTTTTGTTAATTTCCAGAAGATATGTAATTATCGGTATTTACACCGATTTAGGTAATAAGGACAGTCGAAATAAGAGAGATACATTTCTTCGTAATTGTTTAACGTAGATCCTTTTGGACCTCTAAAGCCTCCCGCTGATTTAAGACACCTCTCTTATTACCTGAATACAAAATTCTAACAATAACTTCTGAGAAAAACTGTTTATGATTTATACAATTTTGTGAAAGGCCTGTTGATATGATCTTATTTAAACTAATTGTTTAGGATCCTTTGTCCTTTCACTGACAGTTCTACCAATTTGTTCTGCATATATATAATCACAATTACTTTTATCACATACACATCGCACTTTGTATTTAAATTATTTTACACTAAATTTTTCCGAAGGTTAAAAGGATTAGGCATAAATACCCTAAAAGTTTATCCTAAAAAGAAGATAAAAAAATAAAATAAAAGCTTATATAAAATATTCTGCATATCGAGGATGATACCTACATGATCTTTCAACATGATGGTAAAGAAAGAGTTTGAGTGGAAGAACATAATATATAATTGTGGTTTTTTCTCCCAAAATTGATGTATGTTTTTTAATTAATTTATTGTTTATAATTTCTAAGAAATAAGACGAAAGATAATAAAAATAAATAATAACGTGGTAAAACAAAGTCATCGTATTTCCTTCTTCATTATACTTTGTATTAAATTTATTTCGCACTAAATTTTTCTGAAGGATAAAATGATTAGACATAAATACCCTAAAAGTCTATCCTAAAAAGAAGATAAAAACCAAATAAAAGTTTATATAAAATATTCTGCATATCGAGGATGATACCTACATTCTCTTTAAACATAATGGTAAAGAAAGAGTTTAAGTGGAAGAACATAATTTTTAATTGTGTCTTTTTCTTCCAAAATGTATGTATGTTTTTTTAAATTAATTTATTGTTTATAATTTTCAAGAAATAAGACCAAAGATAATAATAAATAATATTGTGGTAAAACAAAGTCATCGTATCTCTTTCTTCATTATTATTTTAGAATTAGAATTGATCATACCACTTAATAGTTTAACTTGTTTTTCTTCGACTATTTTCGACTTTTGTTCATTCTAAATGAGATGTGCATAATGTACAAAACATTACAATTGTCGCTATTTAATAAGAACACTCGAAATAAGGGAGTTTCAAATTTCTTTGTAATTGCTAAGGGTGAATTTTCATTTTGGACTTGCAAACCCTAATCAAAAATCAAGTTATTGCCTAAATATAAATTTTCCTGAGTTGTGATTAAAACACAATAACTTTCTTTTAACACTATATTTTTTTTTAATTTCAAGTCATTCAAGGTGTTCCACGAGGTAAACGCCTCTGTCATCAAATATTTGATACAAATTTTACTGTTGAAATAATCTTATTTAAAATTAATGGTTTATTGCATCTTTTTACTTAAACTTCTACCAGTTTGTGCTATATATGCATAACCACAAACACAAATATCGCCTACATAACGCCCTCTGTATTTATTTTATTGTACGTCCAAAATTTTATGTATGTTTTTTCTGATTAATTTATTGCATA
Organism: Ontholestes murinus; assembly: GCA_963969525.1. NCBI lineage: Eukaryota > Metazoa > Arthropoda > Insecta > Coleoptera > Staphylinidae > Ontholestes > Ontholestes murinus. The sequence goes on along the minus strand of OZ018395.1, from coordinate 31,416,228 downwards.
TGTAATTTTCAAGAAATGAGAGCAAAGACAATTAAATAAGTAAATAAACAAATGAATTAGTATCCTTTAAAACTGTTTTATTTTTCATATTACCTCATAGATTTTTAATTAATTTTAATCGATCTAAGCTCTGCCATTTTTAGTTAAATTTTTAATAGTGCATACTAGTATTTTTTCAAATTAATTTTGAATTATTTTTGTGCTATATATATATTTACTTTCCCTATATAGAATATACAGGGTGAGACATTTATCTTGGCAAAGTAGAATATTTTCGGAGCAGGGCCAAATATAAAAAAATGTTTCAAATAAATGTTTTTTGATATGAGGGGGCAAATTTTATGTCACTACGTATGATTTTGAAACTTAGTTCTTTCAAGGTCATTTGAAGGTCAACTTTGTTTTTTTAATTGGTAAACATTCATAAACCGGAAGTGGAGGTTTACTCGAATCGTTTTTTGTTTTTTTTTGATATATTTCTAAATTTGAAAAATATTACATGATTTTTAAAAGAAAAGTTAAAGGAAATGAGAAACTGAACAGGTTTTATTAAAACATGTTTTTGGTAAAATTCTTAATTTGCGAAAAAAAATTAAAAATGTTGACATTTTTGCCTATTGCTAATAAACTATTGAAGTTACATGAAATTTATATAATAATTAATTGTAAAGAATCTAAAATTGAGCAAATTATTTAGAATAGCCTTTTTGCCTAAACCTTACAGTTTTCGAGAAAAATGTAAGGAAATTACTAGGATGGCCACATCGCCATTTTTTATGTTTCTTTACATTTTACAACACTTCATTAAAATCCTCGATTATGATTTACTGATTGGATGGTGGGATAGAGGCCACCCACCCACCCTACATATACATGATAATTTTAAATACTAATGGTTGATGATTTTGTTGCAAAAAACAATAAAACCTTGTATGTAATAAAAATAAAGCATAATCCAAATTTAAGTGACCTTCTATAGCAAATCTTATTTAAGCTTGATTTAAAGCCTTTCCGCGAATCATGTATATATTTTTTATAAATTTACACACTCAAAAATTTTCCTTTATTCAAATTTTGTAATTAAAGTTATTGCAAACCGCGAGGCGATAAGTAACTGAACCCTCCAGTTAGTAAAACGAATACATGTAAATTTTTGCCAGCATAATATGTTTTTATTTGAATCACAGTATATTCATTACTTTGTTGCCGCTATGAAAAGATTTTGTACAAATTGATGCATTTGTTTATTTTAACGTGTTTTTGTTTACATTAAGAAAGTGGTACAATATGCACTGTTTTAAACCAAATATATTAGGTATTAAATAGTTTTAAGTCCTTATTCTGTGACAATTAGGACGAAAATTGTGAATTACATATGGAGAAGATGAACATGATTTTGTTTGCACAGAGACGAATTAAGCGAAATATTAGATGGCCACGTAATAATTATGCACACAAAACGAAGGATTCAAGTTATTGAATCCGATTCTGAAGAAGATAAAGAAGTTGCTCCTGTAGACAAAGATGAATGGACCGATATTACAGGTAGTGATGTGACCTTACAAAGTATAAATTTTTCAACGGTAAGAAATTATCAGGACGGCAAATTGCAAAAATTGAGAAACCTATTCAATTTTTAAATTGATTAGAGATAGATACTATACTAGTATTTCATTAGCTGATGGATTATTAACAATAAAATATCATTTAACGGAGACGATAAAAATCAATAGAAAGATTTGTAAATGAGACACAATAACTTTGTTTTACTACTATATTTTAAACAATTAAACAATCGACTATAACCTAGTAATTGTTTAAAATATAGTGGTAAAACAAAGTTATTGTGTCTCATTTACAAATGTGTGGTAAAACAAAGTTATTGTGTTTAACTTATAAATCATTCAAGGTGTACCACGAAGTAAATGCCTCCACGATATTCATATTCAAAAGAAATAAATAACCATATTCAATCAAGAAACCAAAATTGTTCGAAAACAAACCTTTTTCTTGTAAAAGGGGAAAGGCATTATGATTGTCTTGTATGGATAAAATAATTGTCACGTTATTGAGTATTGATTCGGATTAATTTGTTACAAAAAGAAGATTTGGAAAAATAGGAGATGAGCAAAATATCCAAAAGCCAAAAGCTTTTGTATATCACATTACTTTCAATCAAATGAAACATGTTATTCGGAGATATGGAATTGTGTGCTATAAATTCGTACATTTTGTACAACTACGGTAACAAAGAATCCATTATCTCATTTGAAATATGTAAAGCGTTTTGTAGATCAACTGGTAGGTGATTTTTATCCAAAGAGTGATCAAGATTTTTAAGAGTGAAAATTAAAGATATTCAAACTTAGTAATCGCAAATCAAATTAAGTAGGCAATAAACCTTCTAGCAATTTACTGTACCAGAATATATCTCTATTTTAACAGACAGTACTAGCTATAATCTATTTTAATTAAATGTAAAAAATAAATCTGCGCATGATAATACAATAAAACAATCAGTATTGTTGATAAACAAAATACTGTTTAAAGTTAAATAAATTCTCCATTTAAAATTATATTGCGTTACATATGATAACAAATATCTCTGCTTAAATCAAATGAATTGATTAAAACTGATACTTTTGCAGCAATCCTGCTTTCTACTCAAAGAAATTATTCTTTATTTATTATTCCCTACAATTATTTATATTTTTTTATATAATTGTTATAATGTTTCATAAAATAATCCTAAAAGCAATAATGTTTACACAAATTTTGTTTAAATAATAGTTTTTTTTTGTTGCTTACATATTACATTTATTACTTTCCTTATATCATCAAAAATTATTTGAAAGATTTGTATGAATACATCAATTAAAAGATGCAATTATTTTGTGTTTGTTTACATTTTATAACTTTTAATTAAAACCTTTACTGATTACTGATTGGAGGGTGAGATAGAGGCCTAATTAATATACATGATAATATTAATTTCTATTCAAATAATCAAACCCTTTATGTTATAAAAAAAAACAAAATCAAAATTTAAGTTTAAATATAAATGACTTTCATTAGCTAATATTATCTAATTTAGATTTAAAGACTGTCCACCCATCAGGTATCAATTTTTTACTAATTTACTCACTCAAAAATGTTACCTTTTTAATTCCATTTTTATTCAAAAAGTTTTGTACTCAATTTGATTAGATACAGCGAAACTATAAGGAATTAAATTTTATATGTATATGTAGGGTGGGTGGGTGTCCTTTATCCCATCCTTTAATCAGTAAAATATCATCAAATATTATTTGAAAAATTGGTTTGAATAAATCCATTAAATTTTGCAATAATGTTATGTTTATTTACGTTACACAACTTTTAATTAAAACCCTGGCTTTTATTTTACTGATTTTAGGGTGGTATAGAGACCACCCACCCACCCTACATATACATAATAACTTTAAATACTAATTGTTAATGATTTTATTGAAAAAGCAATAAAACCTTATATGTAATACAAAAATAAAGCATAATCCAAAATTAAGTTTAAATTTAAATGACTTTCTATAGCTAATCTTATGTAAGCTTGCTGTAAAGCCTTTATACGGATCTTATATATAATTTTTATTAATTTACACTTTGCCAATTTTCTTTTATTCAAATTTGGTAATTAAAGTTATTGCAAACCGCAAGGCGATCAGTAATTAAAGTTAATATGCATATGTAGGGTGGGTGGGCGGCCTCTAACCCAACTTCCAGTCGGTATAACATAAGCGAGGGTTTTAATTAAAAGTTGTAAAACGTAAATAAACATAACATTATTACAAAATTTAATAGATTTATTCAAACAAATTTGGAACTTTAAGAAATTTTGAAAAATAAGACATAGCTTTTCAAACAAAAGTTGAAGAAAATAAAAAACTGAACAAGTTTTATTACTATTAATACATGTTAATCATAAAGTTCTTAACTTAATAATTTTGACTTTTTTGCCTATTACTAATAAACTATTACTGTTGAATGAAATTTATATAAAAAGTAATTGTAAAAAATTCAAAAATGAGCAAATTATTAAGAATAGCTTTTTTGCGTAATCCACTAATGTTTAAGAAAAAAATTGGGAAGTATTATGATGGCCACATCACCAATTTTTATATTGTTTTTATATTTTTATTATTTTATAACTGTGTAATGCATATTTAATCAGGAACTTTATCAAATGATAAAAAAAACTGTAGTTTGTTAATAAATAGTAATAATAATATCACGTGTGTGATATTAACAAAGTGGAGTTATATTTATAATTTGTTAAAATTCCTAATTTTATCGCATTTATCGCATCGGTGAAGCTATTATTTCTATTGAATTTTGAATTCTAATTTTGTTTTTACAGTGCCAATGGTTCGGTCTAAAAAATTTTAATTTTTTTGCCTTCTATTGAAAAATAGTTAATTATAGTCCATCCGTTGAATCTTCCGTCCTACGTCACAAAATATCGCTTCGAGAAACGACACAAAAACATTCAGTCTGATAAAGTAAACCAAATGCGTTAGAAAAAGAACGCACTGTAAAACTTTCGTCGTTTTTTGAAGCGATAGTTTGTGATGTACAACGGAAGATCCAACGAACAGACTATATCTTTATTTAAAGTATTAATATATTGTATACATGATTCTACTTGACGTGTTGTTATTTCAAGATACACAAATGTTTATCAACACACGTAATTGAGGAGGCCTCTACTTTGTGATATATTTCTATATAAATGATTGTAAATACCATTTTTTATATATCACATACTTTTAATCTTTATTTGTGACTTGAGATTTCATTTTGAAAAGGGCTTAAAAATGGATTTACTCAAGTCTCTTGAAATTTATAAAATTAAATGTAATCCTGAAATTCTACTAATAAACGATAAAACTGACCTAACATAATACTACTTTGTTCAACACCATCTAAATTGTTTGTAAAATTGTTAACAACTTTTTGTTTGTAAAAAAATGTTTGAAGTATAGTTTGAAAATAACTGAAATCTGTCGAAATTATAGTCACAAATAAAGATTAAAAGAGTGTGGTATATAAAAAACAAAAGGTATTTACAATCATTTATCAACATACCTTGCCCAATAAAATACCTTTGAGGTGATGGGTTGTTTGAATATATAGATTATTCGAAATTAACCATAAATAATATGAATATAATATAATTTTGCTTTATATCTCTAATGACAGGGCAGAAAGACCTTACTTAAGTCGGTACGTACTAACCAGCCTTGAAAATGGCCACATCGTAACCGAAATGTACATTTGCGATTAATAAAATTTGTGAAGAAATTTTATTTACAAGACGTACTAACCCCTTCTGTTAATGTATATAATTATATTGTATTATTGTACAAGTGTCTGTAATAAAGATATTGTATGAATGTTTGAATTTAAAAAAAGTGATAGAAAAATAATTTTGGATAAAAATATATTCAAGTCCTTTACGTTGTAGAAAATTAACTAATAATTAGAAAAACACGAAATGTTTTTGCGTTTTTCTAATTGTTAAATAATTTTGGTCTACACACTCACACAAATTAGAAATGAAGAAAGTAAATATATTACTTTGCTTTTCATTTGTAATTTGTTTGTAATCAATGTGTTTTTAAATGAATTATTCAAACCTATTTTTAATTGTTTTGTTGTGATGGATATAAATATAAATAAGCTTTTTACATCAAATGATATTAATTTTGCATTTACTGGAATTTCTAGTGGTAAAAAGTCTATGGAATTTATAATTCAGTATTATGAATTAAAGTTGTTGCAAAATTTTGTTTCAATGTTTGCTTATATAATATAAGTATGAAAGTGCATAAGTATTTTTGCTTTATGTGATTTTTATAAACTATGGTTTATTCAAATTTCTTAAAGAAAATATGCAGAACTGGAGATCTGGTATTCATTTTAATAAATTTAAGTGGGATTAGGTCTTTGCATTGTTTTAAAGTTACTATAAGTTTCCATTGATATTTTTTGTAGGATTATTTTTGATGTAGGTAAATTTTTTAGAATTTAATAAAACGTCCACTTTTTTAAGTATTGTTCCTACTTTTTATCTAATAATGATACTGTAGCATTCCTTAATCTACTTTAGTGACTATAATATTTTTAAGTTGAATAATATTTTATTTGTATATTAAAGTTGTAAATAACTCACATTTTCAAAAATGTGTGTTTATTTTCACTACAATTGTTTCGCAAATGTATTGCTTTTCAGGTGAATGCAAGTTTACAATAATAATAATATTTTATTTTCGCAATTGTAAACTTTTATGCCCACTTATTATTTTTATAATGTTGTCTGTTTTTGTTAATAATCTACCATTATCAGAATCTAAAACTAAAACCTACTGTTTCTAATGCTGAATTATTTGTTTATATTTTGGGCCTTTCTTTAATAATATCGTTTTATCTAAAGTTAATCGGACCTGGCTGAGTTAATTTTAGGGTAGAATTTAATATTAATACAAACTTGTTCTACCATAGGTTAAGTGGGATCGTGGTCTTTATTTAATTAGTTTATTTATAAGTTCGCAGTTATTGAATAATTTAACGAAAGAAAAACTGTTATTAAAATGTTAGTAATGACTTAATTAGTAACTAAATTTTGTTTATGTATATATAGCTCAATAATTAATTACTTCAATATTAAAAGTGCGAAGAAAGTTTTTTACTGTTTTATTCGTCAAAACAAGGTTAATTTCCAAATACATCTGATGTAACCCATACGAATCGACCTAATCTAAATTATTACATATATTTGAGTAATTTTAATGACAACATAATTAAATAATATATTTTTTGAGTTCTATTTATGTCATATTAAAGATTTTGGAAATATTAGTGTATTGTATGTTAAACCGAGCAGTTAGTAATGGAGGTTTCGGAAAGCAGCTTACTACCTGGGACGAGTGGAAGATCGCAAATAGGGCCTTTTCATATACGTCGAAAATTTGTATAGACTACGTTTCGTAAGCACATTTAATAACTTAATCATTCTAAAAGTATACAAATCTCCTAATTCTATCTAAAAACAAATATACGAAATGAGGTGGCAAATCTTAAAATACATGTACTGTATGTTTTTAAGGAAAATCACGAAAAGTTATACAAAACTTTATAATTATGATTATAAATAATAATTTAGAAAGTTAAAGGGGTAGTAAATTTTTGCATATTATTTCGATCAAAAATATTAAAATTAATTGATGAAACAGCACGTAATAACAGAATTTTAGTTTCAAAACAAAGCAATCATTTATTCATACAAATATAATCTATAAAACGTAAACACAAGTATTATTGTTAATTTAAAAAAGTAAAACATTGTTTATTGCGTATTACATATTTTTCTATTCGGTCTTTTCGAAGTGGATTTTTTTTTAGCAGCGCCCTTTAAACAGTACAAACAAATTAATATTCACCTTTTTGCCATCCCTGAATTTAACAGAGCCTTCGATAACCGAAGAAATATCCATGTTTTCCGTCAGTAGTTAGCCAACAAAAAGTATAACCAAGTTACACCATCACATAGCACTAAGTAATTCTATGCTTCTAAACTTTAACACCTTGACGTAAGTATGTCACTAATGCGCGCGTTAATTAGTCGTTCGTTACCGGCACGTACACGAATTAATTACACTTTGAATAGTCAATCTTGGTTGTTTTTTTGCTCGCTCAAAAATCGAGAACACGCGCGATGTTTTGTTGTTTGAGGCGACACCAGACCGTCACACGCTCCAGGTTGGTAAGCAACTGACGGGCCGCGGGCTCTCCGGTCCGTTTCGAACTTGCGCCGTCGGCTCTTCGGGCACGGTGGCCGGTGCGAGGTGGGCCGAACCGAAACTTTAATCCCGACGCCCGCCAAATCGCTAAACGACTATCACATAAATTATTAAAAACAATTTTTTTCAAAATAACAAAAATTACTTAACACAACATTTTAAAATTCAATTCAATTAAATTCGAATTTAGTTTATAAAGTATTAAAAAAATCGCAACCGGTTTTATTCATTTTTGGGAGTAGTAAAAGGGTCTTAAATAAATTGACTCAATTAATTAAATGAATTTGCTGAAATTGTAGAACAAATCGAGAGTTCTCTTGTAAATGTTAAAAAAATCCAATTAGTGATGGAAAACGATTTTAGATTGTGTTCACGCGAAAGAAAAAGCTTCCATTTAAATTGCTTAATTGGATATGAAAAAACCGTTGAAAAGGTAAATTCATTACGTACTAAGACATGAATAGAATTTATTGATTGATAAGACAAAGTGTTTTGTTTTTCTTGAATTTTAAAAACAATATTTTACGAATTGTTAATAAAAGTTTAGATTCTTGTTTTATAATAATAAATAATGATAATAAAATATAAAATACATTATGTAATTTCCATGAATATCAAATACAATGACAAGAAATAAACCTTTGAGATTAAAAGATGTTGTCATCATATATTTATTATATCTATCCAACCTATTAGCAATTGAAAGCAATGATATAATGTATGATAGCTTAAATAATAGCAAAACTTATCTCTAATAGAACACATATTTTTTTTACTTTAAAAAATCAACGTGCATAAGAACCTATAAAGTGTAAAGAAAGGATACAACAATCTTATTTAGATTCACGAAACCAAAAGAAATAATAAAATCATTACAAAGGTATAATAAATAATAAAATAAGGTCAATAAATTCACAGATTAAAATTGTGTTGACTGTATTATTCAAAATTATAGAATGCGTATTTTAATGATAGGTTTTTCATGTATTTTGTTTAAATTTATTCAAATGTAGGTTTCTAACATATTCTGAAAGTATATTGAAGAACTTAATACCGACCATATCTAGATCTTTTCAGTCAGACAATTGGGATATATGTAGATTATTTTTATTTCTCGTATTGTGTTTATGAAGTGCCGTGAAAATCGAGAATTTTTACGTAAATAAGATTTTTATAGATAATTAAACAAGGAAGTGACAATATTCTTAAATTAATAAACTGAGCTCGACAATATTCTCTATAATCTAGGCCGGAGATAATCCAAATTGCTTTGCGTTGCAAATCTAACAAACCTTGACAAGAAATTGTGTGTCCCCATACTAAAATATCGTAGGATAGATGGGAATAAAACATAGGCTGTTCTTACTACGGACAAACAAACGTTGCCGCTTAGGTTTATAAATATTAATTTATTAAGTTTATTTTTGCATTCCCATAATAATTGATTCACATTGGCAATTCTTCCATACATACATACATCACAGTATGGTGTTTCAATGCGAATAATATTCGTGTTTTGATTCCATTTAAGCTTAGTTTATTTGCTTTATGCTTTGCAACTTCATTTGTTTTACTGATATATTCAGCTCATTTGCCGAGGAAATTATATTAGTGTTATCGGTAAATAGAGCCACAAATACATCGTTAATATAATTAACAAAATCATTGCAATAAATAAAATATAGTAGCGGCCCAGAGTGGACCCTTGTGGAACACCGTGCTTGATTAATAATTGTTCAGATGATGCCCCATTCGTGCAAACCACTTGTCTTCTATTTGGTAGAAATGATAAAACAAGTTTGCACGCAGAAGGCTCAAAATTATACAAATACAGCTTTTTTAATAATATATAGGTGGCCATTGCTTATTCACAACTCTCAAAGCAGGATATTATTTTGCCAACAAAATTAATTATTGCATCTCCAGTGCTCTTTCCTTCTCTAAATCCGCACTTAAACTCAGACAGGAGTTTATTTTCTTCAAAAAAGGCAACGCTTTGCGAAAAAATAATTTTTCTCTTCTATCTTTGAGAAAATAGGTAAAAAATAGATCTATAATTATTGAGATCGTTTTTATCACCTTTCTTGAAGACAGCTACAACTTTCGCCAAACTTAAATGCATTTTGAAACACACCAGATGTTAATATTTGGTCGACAAGTTTTGTTAACGGTTCAATCAAAACATCGACAAGTTCTTTATAATAGCCATGGACAAACCATATACGTCTTTACTTCTTTTGTTAGTAAAGCCTTTCATTTTATCTCTCACTGTTAACTTCAGATTCGATCTTAAATGAAAAATAAGGGACGATAAGTTTTATATTTGTACTTGTCATAAGAATTGGATCACTTATTAAGTAAGTGTTAAAAGGGCTTGCTGAGATATCACATTTGTGTGGGTTTGAAAGATTTCTATTTTTATTCATTACTTCCCACATAGCCTTTGGCGCATTTGTCGATGAATCAATATATTTGTCATTAGTATTGATTTTAGCTAATGATATAACTCTCTTATAATCTGCTCTCATTTTTTTCTTTAATTGAGATAATTCATCGCCACCGAACTTAGAGTACAGTTCATGAATAAGTAGAGTTTTACGCATTAATTTTAATTCATTATTGAACCACTTAATTTTTGACCGATCATAAATCCTTCGCACTAAAGTTTTCTCAGGAAAAACGAGGTTAAAATTATCAATTAAAATATTCATAAAAGTAGATAATTTTTCAATAATATTTCCCTTATCTAGTATATTCCAGGTTATATTTTGCAGCAATTTGTTGATAGCATGTTCAAGCTAGATAGATAGATGTTATATGGGTGGCACCAGCGCCTATTCCACCGCGACCTTTTCAGATCTATTGTGGATCCCTGTTTATATCAGATGACCAGCTCTAGCTTTGCCTCTTATTGATTGATCCAATTAGCCCTGTCAGAGGGGCTTGGGTATAGGTCTCCGCGCTTGGGTTTGTAGTGCCCAGCTTTTGATACCTAATCCTTGCTAGACCCTCGCAGTGGCATAGGATGTGGAACGAACGAGTCCTCTTCTTCCTCTAGGCAGAATCTGCATGGTGCTTCTTCCACCAGGCCTATTTTGCTCATATGTTTGTTGAGCTTGCAGTATCCTATTATCAGGCCAACTATTGTTTTGACCATTTTTCTGTCTTGGTTCAGAAGTTCGATCGTGAATTTTTTTTTTTTTTTCTTAAGGAACTGTTTCGCCTGTCTCTGTCCTGGTGAGTTCGTCCACTAAAATGGAATAAGTATCGATGAGACTGATACATAATCTACATCTCGTTGATAAAAATATTGTCCAGACATACTTTCTTACAGTGTGGATTATGGATCATACATATTAAAACTATTTAGACAATTTCTAAACATACAAGTTTCTTTATTATTGGTTACAAAATTTATATTATAATCACCACATAACCAAACAGTAAATTTAATAAAACGAATCAGGAAAAATATCTGATTTAAAACATCAATAACCACAATAAATTTACCACGCGGGTTCCTGTAAATGTTAAGCATCATAATGTTAACATCAGTTAAAACTACGCCGCATATTTCAATATCTGGTCCAACACAATGATTTTGAAAGTCTAAAACCCTAAAATTTAAACCATCTTCGTATCCGCAATAGACATATTCATCGAAACACAAAAATTCCTATTGCTATGGGGTTTATCAAAGAGCTCGATGTGTATTTATGAAACAAAATGGATGAAACTCCTCTGTTTCGAGAAATGGGTAATTTAGACCACCCGATTACTAAAATGTTGGCGATAATTTCGACTAGAAAAGACCTATAGTCCTCGATTAGGCACAACCGTGATCGCGGAAGAAATTAGTTTTTCTTCTTCTTCTGTATTTTTCGTATAACAATGTATCGAAAACTATTTTGATTAGAACTAAAAAACATCGATAACTACTTAGCATCGTTGTGTGGTCATGATATGAATAAGCTGCTATCTAAAATTCTCTAAAATAATTGCTTTCTTAATGCACATAAAACTTTAAGTGCATAAAATAGAGCACAAATTAATTTATATCTTATTTTAGTAAAAAGCACAAAAGCAGAGTCTTCAGGAATAAAATTAATGTATTGATGTTCCTCTCAAAACATAATTTTCATAATGCGTTTTTTTTTTAATTTAGGCGACTAAAAGTTTGCTGTAAATATATCCATTAATTTTTTTTTAATCACAAAAGTCTGTGTTTTTTTAAAATTTGGTGGCAAAATTACTCTCGAGTTATTGAAATTCTTAATCATTTTTTTATAAGTTTAAGATTATTACAGGTCATTTACGGCGATGTAGTAGTCAGCTATTTCTAAGTTTTCAATATATTTAAAGTTTACATTCAAAGACTAACATATTCGTTTGCACATCAATTCTACAGCCAAAATTTTGAATTGGTGAAGAAAAGCACTGGTTATGTTCTATGATCTTATTTTTATTTTAAGTCGCCTGAAACGTATTTCTATCATTACGGATCATTTTAAAACATATTTAATGCTTATGAATTATCATATGACCTTAAATGATATTAAACTGTAGTTCAATCACTGTTATATAACTTTAAATATAGTTAAATGTTTTTCTATTGCATTGTCGCTGGATGATCTTAAATTACCTTGAAGCATCCTTGAGCGTCATGATTAACATAAAAATACCATTGTATTGCCTCAAATAACCTTGTATAACCTTTGGATGATTTAGATTACCTTCTAATGATTTTGAACAATGATTGCATGAATCTAGTCTAACCTTCAATTGCCGTTGGAAATTTTAAATTATTTTAAAAGATCGTTAGATAACCTTGAATGCCTTGAATGTACTAGAACCATCATTGGATGATCTTGGATAGCAAAGTATGACTTTAAATGCATATGAATGATCATACAACCTTATAAAATTTTAAATTCTCATTGGAAGATCTAAATTATCTTTAATTAACTGGTGGATAACTTTATTTGACCTTAAATTCTCTTGTATGTTCGCTGGATGATCTTAGATAACCTTGAAGTATTGTATGATATCATAAATAACCTTGAATTTTCGTTGGATGGCCTTAAATAACCTTAATTGGCCGTTGCAAGACCTTGATTACCTTAAAATGATCTTCACAATTGTTAGATTAACTTAATTATCGTTTAATATCTTTGATAATATTAAAAGGCTATTAGATTACCTTAAATACCCTTGAATAAACTTAACCGATCATTAGATGACCTTGAGTATCTTTGAATAATCTTAAATACTTATAATTAGTCAGTGTACGACCTTATATAATTTTTAATTATCGGTGGAACATTTAAAATAACCTTGAATAACTATTGTTTAATGATTTTAAATTCTCTTACGATCGCTGGATGATCTTAAATAACTTTCAAGTATCGTTAGATATCATAAACAACCTTGAGTTATTGTTGGATGGCCCTAAATAACCTTGAATGACTAGTGCAAGAACTTGATTACCTTCAAATTATTTTGATCATCCCTACCTAAAGCTTAGGTAGCCATTAGATATTTTACATCATTTTGAAAGGCCGTTAGATAACCTTAAATACTCTTAAACGATCATTGGGTGACCTCAAATACCATTCAATAAACTTAAATGCTTAAAAATGATAATTGTATGACCTTAAATAATTTTCAATTCTTATTTAAAGATCAAAAACAATTTTTAATAAACGGTCGGATAACTTTAAATGTCGTAAAATGCATATGTCGGTGGTGGCGCATTCGGTTGCGGCCGAAGTGAAGCAACGTTAGTTGTTGGGTCACCAGTTGGATGGGTGACCGGTACCATTCAACATTGGGATACAATTAATGGTGCTTTAGAGTGACGGGGCGATCTTTTAAAGTAACACGCTCATTTACACACACACAAATACACAAATGACACATGACGGAAGGACCACGTGGTCGATAGCCAAAACAAAAATACTACTTTTAAATTTTTAAAATGATTGGTAACAATCGAAACAAGTGTCAACTGATAATAAATCTATGGAACATAACAAGTGTCTTACTTCACCAAAAACAATACTGATTAAATGCCCTTAAACTCTCTTGTACGATCGCTGGAGATCTTAAATAACCTTGAAGTTTCTTTGGATATCATATATAAACTTGCATTATCGTTGTATGGGCTTTAATAACCTTAAATTGCCATCGGAGGAATGAAAATAATCCATCAAGAGTGTAACTCAACAAGTATAAATTATATCAAAATTCTGACTTTTCAAATCAAAACTATCTTCATCAAATTGTGTTTAAACTTTTACGGAAGGTAAGTTTTTGATATTTAATTGATGAAACAAGTTAAAGCATCTGTTTTGATTTACTTAGGTTATCATTATAGGTTTTTATAGGAAGGAAGTCAGCCAAACTTTTCTTATTTATTTAGAGATTATATTACCTCACAATATACTTAGTATTAGTAAGTCTACATTACTGAAGCTTTAAATATTTTTTTACTAGTTTACGTGTCTTAAAGATCAAGATCAAGAGATGCAGTAGTGATTTATTTGCACATAAACCTGCCAAATTACAAATATCTAGACTTTCTAAAATAAATTTCATTCAACAATAATTTTTCCACAATGTAATTTTTTGCACTCGTTTATATGGCAAACGTATAAAGAAAATCATAGTTTAAATACTGATGAGGGAAAAGAAGAAAGAATGGGAGAAATTCAATCTGCGAATTTTCTTTAATGTTTATTAAGTGTTTCTAGATAGTTCAGTTTTAAGTATTTTCCTTGTCCTTATTGAAAGAGTCTCATTCAGTTAGCAGATGATTTGATAAGATATTTTTACGGTAAAGATTTCCAATACTCCTTAAGGTAGGTATTTATAAATAATAGTTATGATTCAAAATACTTATAATATTAGAAACATAAATAAAATAAAATAAAAATTATTTATATAAATTACAAAACTGAAATTCACATAGGACTATAATAAAAAGCAATAATTATCAAAACATTCAATAATTCAAAAATACGAAAACATTTCGTAAATCTAGAACAATGAGTCTTGTTCTTGCCTTAAGCTATTGATACTTACCTTAATATAATATTTGTTTCTACTTCTTTTGATGAATTGCGACTATATGATCCAATTTTTCTCGGCTTCGAAGTGTATGATCCAGAGCACCCATAGTATTCAGTCCAGTCTATTGTCTTAAACTACGCCATCATATAATATTTTCAATTCCGCATGATACGTTCCAGATATGCCACTTTTCTATTTTTTATGGTAGTCAAAAGTTAGCCATCCCTATCTACTCGCCGTAGAACTTCTCACTTGTAACTTCGTTTGTAACCTTTATTTGTCAGCAATAAATATAGTAAATAATTATTAAATTCTACAAGGAATCAACAAAATCGCTAAAAAGATGATGCCTATTTCTTGTTGATTGTGATTGCTGCCATTGAGGTTATCAGATATGTAATTCAATATTGGGAGGTCGATGTTTAAAAAATTGAAACAATATTGGCGGTGTACTTCCATATAAGATCACATCCCTGCTATATGATTTTGCTCAAAAACTCCTAAATTAAATCCTTATATATATGGCATTCTTAAAACACAGTTATACTTAACACTTGTTTTCAGAAATAGAAGAATTTCCTATTTATTCGAGCGTTTTAGTCGTTTGTATATCGGTACAGAATTAACGATATTTGCATTATAAATACGCAATATAAAATGGCTAATCATTCTTATAACTATATAATAGATAACAAAGGTTATGCACTATTATTGAAATATTTTTAAAACGTTAAGTAGTATGTGTAGCCCTAAATAATACTTATCATAAATAGAAAAAGCATGTCTTAAGAAATATTTGATTTCGCTTTTTTTAAAGAGCGAAAAGGTATTCTATGTTGCTAAAATAGTTAAATAAAGTTAAAACCCGCACCAAATAGAAAAAAGAGCAAAACTTGAAGATTTTAGTATTTAGATTAATGGTTTTTAATTTTAAAAGAAAAAAAGTCTCATGTATTCAGACTAGATGTATATGTAGATATTATATGGATGGCATCAGCGCCTGTTCCATTTCAGATCTATTGTGGATCCCTATTTATCTCAGATGACCAGCTCTAGCTTTGCTTCATTGATTAGTCCTATTAACCCTACCAGAGGGTGATTTGATTCTGCTTTGATGGCCAACCCACCAAAGCAGAATCAAATTGGTTCACGGACGGCTCAAAGACCGACAAAGGGGTAGGAGCAGGTATATACGGTACAAAACCCGAGACAAAGATTTCTGTCAGTCTCATCAAGAACACCAGGGTGTTCCAAGCAGAGGCGATAGCTCTTCACAACTACACAAGAGAAATATGGAACTAACTCTACTTAATTGCCAATAAAGCAATAATATCTAATAATAATAGACCATTTTAAAAAAGCATTTCATCAGAGAAAATAAAAATACAAAGATAGAGCGAATGAGCTGGCAGAAAAGCTGGTAAAATTTATCCAAAAGAATTAAAATTGAAAAAATGAAGAGGGTGGATATGCATCACGCCAGGTTCTAAATGCCGATAATGTGGGATTTTGTTAGAAAAAAACGTTTATATCAAAAAATGATAAAGTTGTTCGCGATCATGCTAATTTATGAATTCATCAATCCTCATACGATGGAAAATCATTATAAGAACGCTATACTGATATACTGGACTACAAATAAGATATCTTGGATAAGGTTCAGCAGAGCTTAAAATATTAAAACAACATAATAATATTACTTATGCGCAGAAACACCTCGGTTGATCACGTGGTTAAGCCTATGCTGGTTTATGAATCCCTCTTCCTCATACGATGAAAAAATCTTAATAAGAACACTTTACTGGTATATTGGACTACAAATAAGAGATCTTGAGTTTCAATCGCTGTATTAAATAAATTGCTTTGTTTAGTAGAAAATTACATCATAAAAAAAAAGTAGTTTTAGATTGAAAAGAGTCACACAAATGTTGAGGTGATACTCCTCGTTGGATCGTTATATAAAAGGATCGTAGCTACATTTAAAACTCTCTCCATATGGATTTGCAATTTAGTTTAAATTAAATTTACAAAAACTTCATTAATATATTGCAGGCATGGAGAAGTTTTACAATTTTATACTCTTTTAACTTCCAATTGACGATCTAAGAGGCAGTTCAAAGTGATTTAATTTATCCAGCAGAAAACAGATCAGATACAATAATAGAATAGCAAGTCTCTAGGAGGAGAAGATTTTGAAGAAGTAAAGGTCAAAGATATTCAAAAGTTACTGGTTATACAAATGAAAACATTAGTGTTCAAGCCTTTACTCTAAAGAGTAAAAAGAACGGTCTACACTCTGCCATAAAAATTGAATTATATTTTTTAAATAAAATACTTACACTAATAGATGCATAAAATTTAAAAGAATACTTCACAAATAACTGTTTCTATATGGCAAAAATTATAACGACCTCTCAGCCAAAAGCTAACGACTTAAAACAAAATAACAAAATAAAAGCTCAGAGTAGGAAAAGAATTAATAAACACAAAAAAACAAGAGTTTGTTAATTTCTTACCTGTTATTTCATAATGTTTCACCAAGACATAAGTAAGAAATTTATTCAATAAATAATAAAAGCTGAATTAGAAATGCTGCTGAATAGTAAGAACAAATAGAGGTTATTTTGCCAAAAAGAAAACGCACTCGCGTGTTTTTTTTTACAATGGCTGTGAAAGCATATGTTATAAAAATATGCACATAAAAGACTAAAATATGCTTCAGTTTAATTACATAAATATATAATATTGAAGATAATTCGAGGCAGTATTGATGGGTTTGAGTAGAAGTGAAGAAAGGAACTCCATCCCTCCTCATTTAGACTAATGTTTTGAATTTATTTTCATATTGTGTTATATAATTTTTGAGTTATTTTGTTAGAAGGAGTGCAAAGATAAGATAAAATAAATCAATCAATAAATAATATTAATGAAAAATATATTCAATATATATATATATATATAATATTTTAGTAATTATTGCTTTAATAAATTAAAAAAATTAAATTTGAATAAAATTTTTCTTTTAGTTTTGGAACGTAACATTTTTTAAATTAGTTTGTCTAGCGTATTAGATCATTTGCACAACACGGCGCTATTTTGAACAAACCTACCGTGTTATACGAAGCTTACCTGTATATTAAGTGTAACTATAATAAAAAAATATAGGTTATAATTAGCTTTTTAAAAACATTTTTAAGATAGATAACTGAAATATGCTATTTAATATATTTCAATTTTATTATTAAATGTGTTTACGTATATCGTAAATAATAGTTAAATGCAGTCCATAACCTTTTGATAAATTTATACACTGGGAGCTCATTAATTCTACTATTTAAATGTAAACATGTACGAATTTGTCAATAAAAATCTATATCATTAATATTAGTTAAATGCAGCTAAGTTAAATTCGGAAAAATAATTTAAAATCTGTTATGTTATATAATAAACCCATTATTATTTAAATTCAGCAACTTGATACAAATTCGTAACATGTTTGCATAACATTTAGTATGTATATAAAGTGAAAAAATAATAATTGTGGGATATGCGTTATAGGTGTAGCCTGTTAATGCATTTCTTAGTCAGAAATTGTAATAAAACCGTATCGATTTATACTAAATTGGTAATACAATCGCCCCCCACAGCTACACCCACAGCATATTTCACAATGATTATCATGACTCACCTTATCATTAACCTTGAATTCAGCCAACTGGCGTTATCTGCGTTGTACATTTTGCACATGTTATTCCCCAGACCATTACGTGAAGAAATGCAGTGGAAATCATACGACATCAACGATCAGCACTTACCTGAAATAGAAATAAAATCACAATCAAATTACATACACTGAATACTTGTAGCGCTACTTTCTTGATGGAACCATATTTTCAAATTGGGTAAAGTAGAACACTTGTTTTGTTCCATAATTTTATTAAATGTATGTAATTTTTCAAATTACATACATTTAAATAGAGATTTGGTATTTTATAAATTGTCAAATAGTAAAAATTCATTAGGAACACGTAGTCATAAATAGGGTTTTATAAAACAAAACAAAATAAATTCTTAAAAATGAGACGAGATCAATATTTCAACCATATCTTCTACTAATTAATCAACGTATATTAAACGCCATTTTATTGCTCAAACAATTCCTGCAATCAATTCTAATAATGCACGCAGTCCATGCAACATCAGAAGCTCCTTCGCCCCAGGCAATATTTGCTCGTATATTATATGAAGGAAGCACAAATTTTAATCAAACGATCCGCAACCGAACCCCCGCACATGAGGACTTTTAGGTGGAATTACATAAATACGAGAGATTTTATAAAGAAACTGTTGAGAAGTTGGCGCGCGGCGAAATAAATAAGTCGGAAATAAAAGTCTTTCCGCCGTCGTGATGCGAGAAACTTTCACTTGGCGGGCCGCGAATACGTCAGGGCTTTCCATTACAGGATGGTTAGGAAAATTGCGGGAATTGCGGGAATTTAAGAGGCAAAAGGGCTCCCCGCCGGGCGGCGATATGATGACAAGTCGAGGAGCTTTTTCAGCCTTCGTTCGGCTTTCCAGCGGAATAACATATTGCTTCGCGACGTCGAGCCCTAATCGTAAATTATTTTTGAACCCCTCTATCAACCACAATACTAAAGAAAAATTGGCCTATATAAAAAAAAGTAATGAAAAATACTTGTTAATAAAGAAAATTAATTGAATACAGTATTTATTACTTTAGCGATTACAAAATTTGTTTCAAAAATTAGTTTTAACAAATATAAGCATAATAAAATTAAACTTTACTATACTAAACTATAACAAAAATAATACAATAGAATCAAGAAAGTAGTAACAGAAGCAAATTTATGACGAGTTTTAAAAGAAGGCGGAATACTGATTTAATTCAATTACGTAATTTACAGGACAAGAAAATTAATTTGTATGGATAACCATGTAAATCATAGGGATCTGCCAATAATGACAATTATAGCAATAACTCTATAAAAACACTGAATTATTGTTTCCTTATTAACAATAGCCACTGATCAATTTCGATCTATGTGCAATCGTATCATCGTAAAGACAGGTAAATAGTGTTTTACTATAGAGTCCACGTAAACACAGAACAATATTTATCATAAAGATAACATCTATTGTCTTTGCTTCTCTATCTTAAGATATGCTACTGTGATGAGACAACGTAGATCGAAATCAGTCAGTGACTGTTGTTAGCAGGAAACCCATATTTTTTTAAAGAGATTCCAAAATTTATTTTAATTTTAGGATTTCAACAAGCGCAGTAACATTTAATGATTTTAAAATTAAACATGCAGTAAAATTTTTTCCTTCAAGAAGGGAAATTTTTGCAAAACTAACAAATATTTTTTTATCATTTTGGTCATTTTTTAGGCCCGCTTTGGTCATTTTCGTCCCTATTTATTCGATTTGGTCCTCTTTAGTCACGTTTGGCTCCATTTAGGTACTTTAAACGCTCATTTATTGGAATAATATTTCAAAAGTATGTAAAGGAGTATTTAGTGGATTATTAATTGGATTGTAAGAGTAGCGTAATTTTGTGAGACTGTAATAATTTAAAGAGTTATCGATGATGAAAATGAGGTATTTTTGCTGTAGTTATTATACCTCTTCTATTGTAAGTAAAATCTCTAAAATACCTTTACCGTAATTTCTACATTACTATTAATATTTAGGAATTAACATGACTTTTTTGGCCTACTGTTTTAAAATATTTACATGTGAAGAAGAATGTTTTGCATTTTCATGGGAACAGGGATTATTGATGGAGAGCAGGAGATCATGCAATGGAATTAAATGGAATTAGCAATTGTGCTCTTTTCGATTTAAAGACGGTCTTAGTTTTTTAAAACTAAGTTTAAAAGTTGTCCTAGTAATTGTATAGATACTAACAGAAAATCTTGTAGAGTAAAAAAACAGTAAAAAAATTGGTTTTTGATAATATAGATCATGGCAGTTTTATATACCAAAGACGATAAAAAAGAGGCTTGAAAGAAAACCTGGATTGCGGTAGAAACTGAATGAAAAACAGAGTTTTATTTTAATGGATCAGTTTATTATGAATGGATATATTATATTAATCATATGGGATGGGAAGTTTATGTGTAATGCCAAATTGAATTCAAAGCCTTCTAAATATTTATTCGAATTGTATGCTCAATCTCAATGGCAGATGAAAACTTATACGCAGCAATACAATTCATGAACAAAACCAGCAATAAAATAAAAAAGCAGTTGCAGTCCTACAACATTAAAACAATAGTGATTAATAGAACCAATTTGGCAAGAAGACTAGTATATATAAAATTAAAACTAGAGAAAGACTTAAGAAATCTAGGATTTACAGAATTAATTATCTTAATTGTGATGGCACCTATATAGGACAAACTGGGAAATCGTTTGAAGGAAAACAAAAATCAATTTTAAACAGAAAAGCTGTCACAGAATTAGCGGAACACTGCATTAGTACCACATGGGGGATATAACACCCATTCAATTTTGCCGAAAAGGAAAAATGCTTAATCTCCTGGAGGGTCTGTAGATTAAGAAGGCCATTAACGACGGTGTTTATCTTCTAAACAATCAACACGAATTACTGGGTGCCGACAACATCTTAATCGCAGTAATTTCACCTCATTAAGTATTGTATATATATTGTACCATTTGTACATTTGAAAATGATCGAGTATGATCGAAACACGAGTCATGAAACTGAAAATAAACTAATAATATGGAACTTAACAAGTATTTTTCTTCGACAAAAAAATAATAAAAAGATATAGAAATATAAAAAGAATATACATGGTGTCCCGTTAATGTGGGAAAATTTACGGTTATGCCGGAATTTGTGTTCAAAGTTCCAAAAAAATTTATTTCTTGAACCCATACACCATCATATGGTAGATGTGGATTTTAGATTTTATATATATACAGTGTGTAAAGTGATGGGGTTTCCTATAGGAAAAACTTTTTTAATACGAATTTTAGGAAAAAAACTCCATTTAACACTCAAGATAAGATAAATAAAATGGTGATGTGGCCATCATAGTACTTTCCCTATATTTTACTCGAAAACTATGAGGTTTACGCAAAAGGGCTATTCTTAATGATTTGTTCAATTTTGAATTTTATACAATTATTTGTAATACACGTTTCATGTAACTATAATAATTTATTAGGAATTGGCAAAAAATGTCAAAATTTTCAATTTTTATTTTTTTTTCTCAAAAGTTAAGAATTTTATGAAAAATATGTTTTAATAAAACTTATTCAGTTTTTCATTCCCTTTAACTTTTATTTGAACGGTTTTTTTAAATTTTTCATATTTAGAAAAATATTACGAAAAAACAAAAATAACGCCTCGAATAAACATCCACTTCCGGTCTATAATTGTTCCCCAAAAGCTTTTCAGTTCTGATCATTCGTTTTTGAGATACAGCGCCGACAGACAGACACACACACAGACCCAAAAAAAAATTCCAGAAATTTTCAAAACGGATATTTCTGCAAAAAAATAATTCAAAAAAAATCACGAAAAAAATATTTCCCCTAAATATATTTCGTATATAGGGAAAGTAAAAATTGAAATTATGACGAGTTGTTGATTTTAAATATGACTAAGTCCGAGTTTTTCAGTCATATTTGAAATCAACAACTCGACATAATTTCAATTTTTTATCTTATCTTAAGTGTTAACTGGATTTTTCTTTGATCATAAGGAGTTTCGAAGCAAGCAAAATTTTTTATAAAGAATAAGTTTTTTTCCTAAAATTCATATTAAAAAAGTTTTCCCTATAGGAAACCTCATCACTTTACACACTGTATATATATATATATACAGGGTGGGCCACGAATAACGACTATTAAAAGTTTACGGGGTTCCTGCAAGAGGAAAAATCTGAAAAAATTCAACATTGTACGGTTGATTGCGATCTCTTAATAGAAAATATTTTTGACTTTCTATCACTTCCGGTTGTACCGGAAATAGCTACCAACTTTGTTATTTTAAATGGAACATACTGTATATTATTTTATTTTTAAATTCCTTGTTCGATTGCCTACCTCTCCATATGGGTTTATGTCAACTTAACTTTTACAGTTTTTGATTTAAAAATTTATTTGTCAAATATTGACCTCAAATAGGCGTTTAGAAAAATGCCTATAACTTCTAATAGGTACAAGATAGACACACGTGCAGCATCTTGTTTTGTACCTAATCGATTCCTCTACAACGGAAAAAAATTGACATGTGTCAATTTTGACAGTTGGTATTTCAAAAATATCAATATTTCAGCGCCCACTTAAAAACATAATATTTCAATTTTTTCAAATGGAATGACCAATATTTTATCTTATAGGATGATTCGCAAGACAATTTGCTACAAAAAAGTATTATACATCACTATATCTAGAGCCAGTAGTTTTTAAGTTATTTCGAAATTTATTTCCTCTCACATTTCAATAATTCCTCTTATATTCACACAGGCACTATAGTAGGCTTCTGTCAATATTTATTGAATCGAATTAGGAAAAATTCGTCCGAATATTATTAAAATGAATAGTTATCCCCAGTTACAACTTACAAATAAAACTGAAGCAAGACTGGAATAAAATAATTTTTAAATAAGTAATTAAATGCAGGAACTAAAAAAATTATAACAATTGTTCAAAATGATAACCATTAACATGTAAACACTGTGCAGCACGTGTTGCGTCACCCTCTTATGTTGCTCGTCTATTTTTTTCTGAATTAAGATTTCGTGAATGCAGCTCGCACCTTTTCTTCCAATTCTTCTCGGGTATTGTTGGCATTTGCATAAACTTTATTTTTTATACGACCTCAAAGATATATGTGGATTTTCAATTGACATACATGTGATTGGTTTTTCTATTGAAAATACCTTCATGAGAGAAACTTGATTCGTTCGTCCAAATTAAGTTAATTTTAAGCAACAACAACTCACAAAAATAATTTATATTTATAATTATGCATCCGATACATTTTCCAAATTCTTTGGAGTGGGGTTCTGCTTACTCTCAAATCCTCCTAGCAACTTGATGCGCTTTGATTTGCTTGAATTTCCTCATTCTCGGTTATTAGCTTTGGTTGATTTTTTTCTGCGTTTTGTTGTCCAAATAGTAGAAAATTTGACTCCAGTCTTCGAAACTTTTTTCTATCCATTGGCGGTAAGTGTGGATAAGTTTCGTTGAAAGTTTTGCAAGTTCTCTCAACAGTTCTGTTGCACTGGCCATATATGACAAATAAATTCATAATTTCTTTATTGGTATAGGTATTCATTTTATTATTACTCGAAAGAAGCGTACACAAATATTAATACGTTGGATTCAACCAATATTGACAGAAGCCTACTATAGTGTCCGTGTAAAGAGAACAGGAATTATTCAAATAAAAATTCTGAGAGGAAACTAATTTCGAAATAACTCAAAAACTACTGGCTCTAGATATAGGGATGTATAATACTTTTTTGTAGAAAAAGGTCTTGCGAATAACACTATGAGATAAAATATGGGTCATTCCATTTGAAAAAATTGAAATATGATGTTTTTAAGTGGGCGCTGAAATATTGATATTTTTTAAATACCAACTGTCAAAATTGACACATGTCAATTTTTTCCTTTGTAGAGGAATCCATTAGGTACAATACAAGATGCCGCTCGTGTGTCTATCTTGTACCTACTAGAAGTTATAGGCATTTTTCTAAACACCTATTTGAGGTCAATATTTGACAAATAAATTTTTAAATCAAAAACTGTAAAAGTTAGCAACTTAAATTATTTCTCATAAACAAATGCTACTATTCGTTTAAGGAATTTATCAACGATGCCGTTTAAATGTGATACCTCATTATATTTTTATATAACTTATGACAAGTATTTTTGTGAATACTTTTTTATTACTGTTAATATTATTATTTTATTCTAGTGACGTAAACATCCGCTAAATGTTATATGTGTGTAAATTTTAATTGCATGTATATATACATTGTATTGGTGGCAACGTTAATAAACGTAAATAAATAAAAAAAAAAATAAATAAAGTTAAGTTGACATAAACCCATATGGAGAGGTAGGCAATCGAACAAGGAAATAATATACAGTATGTTCCATTTAAAATAACAAAGTTGGTAGCCATTTCCGGTACAACCGGAAGTGATAGAAAGTCAAAAATATTTTCCATGAGGAGATCGCAATCAACCGTACAATGTTGAATTTTTTCAGATTTTTCCTCTTGCAGGAACCCCGTAAACTTTTAATGGTCGTTATTCGTGGCCCACCCTGTATATATATTATTTAGTTTGATATTTTCGCGGTTATGGTATGTTGTAGCTGGTTTTCGTGTTATATATATATATATATATATATATATATATATATATATATATATATATATATATATACAGGGTGTCCCGTTAATGCGGGGAAATAGCTAGACCATAGATTCCTGGAGTCAAAATATGACGATTTAACGCAACTTATCTATATCCAAAAATTTACGGTTAAGCCGGAATTTGGCTTCAAAGTTTCAATTTTTTTTATTTCTTTTGTTTATAACAATTGAACGCTTTATTTGATTTGAATGAAACTTATTATTAATAAGTACTATAATATCATACATCATTTCAGTTATTTTTGGCATTAGTGATTGACAGGAAGTATAAAAAACAGTAGTACCACCACTTAAAAACTAAAATACTTTTTTATTGGTGCATCCAATAAAATCCAAAAAAATTTACTTGAAAGGGTATTAGATTTAAAAACTTTTTTTGCACAAAAAAATAAAATATGAATGTAGTATACTCATTATGCACTTATTAATAAGTAAATAAACTTACGATATTGAATAAAAATTAAATAATATCAATTAATAAAATAAATCAAAACAACATTTAACACTTTTCAAACAATTTTCTTTACAAAATCCTAATACAAACAAGATATCTGTTTGTTCCAAATATGAATATTTATGAACTATAATAAAGTTAAAAATTAATTGTTAAAAGACACTAAATAATTATTATTCTACATAATTTACATTTTTTAAACAAAGACGGCCACGAAAAACATTTTTTTTCGATTCGATGAAAAACTTGATTTTGTTTTTACTAGATAAAAAATATATATTTTATTTTTTTGTGGGAAAACCGTAAAAGATATCAAATATTATTAAGAGATAAAAACGTTTTTAAATTAAATTGTCTTTCAAGTAGTATTGTTTTAGTTTTTATTAGATCCACCAATAAAAAAATATTTTAGTTTTTAAGTGGTGACACTACTGTTTCTTATACTTCTTGTTAACCAATAATAGTCATAATAACTGAAATAATATTGAAATCAAATAAAGCGTTCAATTGTTATAAACAAAAGAAATAAAAAATTTTGAAACTTTGAAGCCAAATTCCGGTTTAACCGTAAATTTTTGGATATAGATAAGTTGCGTTAAATCGTCATATTTTGACCTCAGGAATCTATGGTCTAAAAAATTGCTACCTGTCTATGGCTTTCTACTTCATCTCTGCTTTCTTTTTTATAGATTGGGATTACTCTTGCCCTTTTCAGTATTTCGGGAAAAGTTCCCGAAGTAAAACGTAAATTTACTAAATAAGTTGTGGGTGAAACTATCTCGTTTACTACTGACTTTAAAATGTTGGTAGTTATTTCATGTTCCATGTTCTTTAGTTTTAAAATTAAAATTACTTCTCGTACTTCATCCATCTCCATGGTTTCCAAAAACATTGGGTTAGAAATTGTGCATTCGGTTGATGTGCGGTTCCCAAGTTGGGTTTTTAATTCTGCAAATACTTCGGGTTTGTTTACTGATAGGTCTATTTTTTCCTTCGAGGATCTTTACTTTAACATTAATAGTTTTTTTGCTTTGTCAAGATTTTCATTGATTATTGACCTTTGCTGCTTGTTTAAAGCTTCTTCTAGCGAAGCGACATAATTCTTCTTAGAATTTTTATAAGGTTTTTATGGTGCTCTTTTGCTACCTTATAGGCATTGTTTGATTCTGGCGAATTTAGTTTAGATTTTAGATGAAATAGATTTTCTAAGTTCTTACTAGATTCTACTATATTAAGGTTTATCCATGGGTTATTTTAGTGGATTTTTGTTTAATTTTAATTTTTAATAAACACAAAAATTATGTTTAATGGTAGGCAGGCATTCTAAAAGTGGAATAGAAACTCCTTTAAAAATAAGCGTTTATGTTGTACGATTTAATAATGCTTCAATTTACATTTTATATTTTATTTATAAGTATATTTATATAATGGCGGTTTATTACCCGTTTATTTATTACTATTTCATTAGGTTTGATAAATGCTGAATTATCTAGATTTAGAATTAATAGTTAGGCAAGATGGTCGGATAGGTGAAAATTGGTTTTGCGAATTTCCAGTTTATCGTGTGACCCACAGCAATATCTATTTGGAAAGCAGAGCGTCCTCTGGTTGTTGGTTCAATTCACTTAAAGCTAAATTTGTTTTCAGTGAACTAGTGTTTAGAGATGGGTGAAAACAAAATATATTCAATCATATACTAAATATACGCTCTTCTCCCAGATGGCGCTGGTATCTTACAATGCAATGCATAGGTGGCGCAACTAGAAATTTAAAAAAAAGGTGTAAGCCTAAAAATTAAAAAGTTTTATAATTTAATTAAATGTTATTAGAAAATTATTTAATAAAAATACGAAAAGTTAAACGTCTAATTCTATAGCAATATGGATTACTAAAGAAAGCGATTGCTTTTCTAGATTTAGTAAGACTCGTTGATGAAGATTTACGAATCGTTTCTTATTTAAAGAAGTTAATGATGGACTTTGATAAACCATTTATGAAATTTAACCGAATTGGAGTGTTAGACCGTTAGTCAATTGTCTTTTGAGAGAATTTGTCTTAATAAATATATATTTCGTCATTGTCGTAAATCAAATTCTACAATTCCTGCAATAATTTTTACTTTATTTCAATTAGTAAAACTAAAACTTTTATACAGTTTCGAAGTTAAAAGGATCTTTCAAAAATATTAATTCTATTATTATTCCTAAAATATTACTAAAATAAAATACCTAATAAACATTTGTAGTTATTTAAAAAATCTAAAAAACTAGTTTAAAAAATATTTTTCTGTTCATGGCAATATTAATTAAATATAATCTCTTTACTATTATTATTTTTTAATTTATTTTCTTCTAATGCACTACCAAGAAGAGGATCGTTTTAAAAACAAATGTCACTTTAATTGGCCGCACTGTACTAAACGGAGACTTGGAGTTTTATTACTGCATAATAACCTTCCCTTTCCCCGTTTTAAAGTACTTTACGCTGATGAGATCTGAGCAGGTAATACACATCCACTACTACTGTTAGTAAGAAAGACGTTTAATATTAAGTATGTACTGAAACGTACAAAAATGAACTAATAATTTTAAATAAAAATGCACACATCTGTATGGATTAAAAAAATAGAATAATAATTTATAATAGATCATAACTAAAACATTGTGTTTTAATAGATAAAAAATTAATCAACACTTAGTTGGTTTTAGTGATAAGTGAAATAATGTTCACAAATAAAAAACTTTTTAACTTTGTATAACACTGACTTTATTAAGTGGTTATAGTTTCGACAATTTTAACTTGTGATTAACAAACTAGCAGTTTGTTTCTAGTTTGATAATGAAAAGAAAAAATGGTCGAAACTATAGCCACTTAATAAAGTCAGTGTTATAAAAAGTTAAAAAGATTTTTATTTGTGAAGAATAATGTATAACGAAGTAGAAACCTCCACCGTTAACAGTTTGAAATAATGTTTCACCAAAAGATTAGTGAGAAAGTTACTCAAAAAATATTATGTTCTAATATTTTCCTATTTGGTTGAAAACAGTTCACTTTAGCTACACTAATGAGGTTAGTCAATAGATTGTTAAATAGCCATATAGTATTCAAAAAGTTGTAGGCAATCTACATTTAATTTTGTCATATATATATGTTTATGAAGTAGATTTATATTTCAGAATGGATCAAAAATTTTTGTATAATTTATGTGTTTGCAAGTAAAGAAAACTTTAACCTAAAACTAGTAAAAAAATCTACTAAACTGATACTTACGTATAATACTTGTAGCAAAAATCGCTAAAATAATATAGAATAGAGGATTCAGGTATTCAAATGAGCTTACGATCTTTCGACTTTGTTAGAAAAGATGTGGAAAGTGAAATCGTGTCATAATTGCAAAATTTATGTAGGATAATTGTGAATAAAAATCTAGCAAAAAACTCCATTATTATAATTATGGATCATAGAATTTTTTTAGGAAGAAAAATACAAATTTAACTTAAACCAACTTAAACCAATTTGAATTTTTTAATGCTTTTGAAATACAAGAAATTGACAAATTCTGATATAATTAATACGCCACATATGTTATTTCATTAAAAATATTCCGCTTAAAATGTTGAATCAAATCCTAATACAATATTTAGTAAAGGCTCTCAAGGTATTTCACCTTGCAACTATCTAAATTACTATATTTATTATATTGCGCTTCCGATATCCTTTTTGTTTATTTTGATAGTTCCCAAAATAAAATAATATTATATGATAGTTTGAGTATAAATGTGTTACATAAAGAGAATGTTAGGACTTGAGAAGAGTACGCCATGGTTTGCAGTATATGAGGTATGCAGTACATGGGCGCAGATATGTAGTATATGGGTGGATGTATTAAAAAATTGTCAAAGTATGAGAGAAAAGGTAGGATGCAGAGATGGAAAGAAATTACTAATGTAATACTAAATGATACGGACAAAACAGATAGGGTGGAGATTCAATAGGAAAAGGGTAGATGTTAGATGTACAAGATAGTAGGCTGGTAAAACGAAGCAGTAAAATAAATGGCAGGAAGAGTCAAAATATTTGGAAATTTAGTAATTATGATAAAATAAAAATGTATTAAAGTCCTTACGTTGTAGTCTTAACAAAACTCGTTTGATGTAGATTTACGAAATGCTTTCGTATATTTTCCAATTTTTAGTAGAGATGACCCTGAGGGAAAATAATAATGATACACAAGAAAGATGGATGAAAATTGATAAAAGCAGATACAATCCAAAGTATAAGGAAATAGCAGAAGGGGCGGGCAAACCCGAATACTTCTATGGAAGAGGTCAATGGGGGAGAAAGTACTGATGGTAAGGTTCAGATGTGGCAGCAAAGATCGGGGAAACCACTTTTGGATGAATAAGGGGGGAAAAGGTAACGATTATGTGGAAGGGAAGAAGAAAGATAGGAGCATTGGAGAGTAGACTGTGTGGGGTCTAGAGACGCGTAGAGACAAGGGCAATGGACAAGGTTACTGAAAGGGGGTACTGAGGCAATTGATATAATAAGGATGTAATAAGGAGGGCAGAGGAAATGAAAAAGTCATATGCAAATATGTAGTTTTTAGTCGGTTTTGTGGTAGATGTATGAGATAATTTCTGTAATGAAAGTGATGCCAATAAAGGATTAATATATATGTGATTGATTGA
Source organism: Ontholestes murinus (assembly GCA_963969525.1). Lineage (NCBI taxonomy): Eukaryota > Metazoa > Arthropoda > Insecta > Coleoptera > Staphylinidae > Ontholestes > Ontholestes murinus. The sequence goes on along the minus strand of OZ018395.1, from coordinate 31,385,730 downwards.
TTGAAGTCAGGAAAAAAATAATGTTATTAATTATCGAAGAATAATAATTTAATATCTTATACCAGAGCTTTTTGTTTAAATAGCTACTATGAAAGTTATTGAGATGTAAAAATGTACTTATGGATGAATAGCTTGGCTTCTCTCTAAGTAGATCAGATCTGTATAACCGAATATTTCATCATTTAATTATTTATACCAGCGAAAACTATAATTCAGATGATTTTTTATCGAATTTATCAAAGCATTTGATTGCCTCAACTATATATTTTGGTTGCTAAATTACCAGCTTTGAATTACTTATTGGGTTAATGAAGCTGTTACTTTGGGAAACTCTATTATGTTCTTAAATTAATAAAACAATGATTCTTAAAGAGTTTTGATATCCATTATAACAATTGTAACGTTAAAATCATTATTTATCTGCCTGATGATGCCACGGTGTGGTGAAACAATTACAACAGTATTTCTACATGATAAAGCAAAACTCTTTAAACATCCGTGTTTTATTAATTTAAATTGAATTAGTTATTTAATAAATATTTATCAATTCAGTTCGTTAGAATTAAAATGGCATTAAATCCTATTTATGTTCCGTTGGACGTTCCACATGGATTTGTCTGTCTGGACAGGTGGTTCTTTATTCTTGTAATTCTATTAATTATATGTATTAAATTATAAAAGCCTTCATTCATGCTTTATGCCTACAAACTGAAACAGAAAATGATAGGGGTCGATTTGCAAATGAAATAATGTAGCAGCAAAAGTATTAATTTAAAAAAAATGATGATTGTAGACCATTCCAAAATAAATAACCATATGCTGTGAATTTTTAGAGATACTTGAAGTATCGAAAGTTTTGGGTATAATATTTTATAAAAAAATTAACTTTTTATAACGTATATAATGGTGCTTGGCAAATTGTTACCGATTTGTAGCAAGTAGCATTAATACTTTTGTATTTTGCGTGCGCCTATTCTTGGAACCAGATATCCAAATTTGGCGAAGTAATACACTTGTTATGTTCAATAGATTTATTATCAGTTAACTGACATGTGTTTCGATTGTTACTAATCATGTTCAAAGTTCAAACTTTGGTAACAATCGAAACACGTGTCAGTTAACTGATAATAAATTTATGGAACAGTGTCTTACTTCACCAAATTTTCATGAAAGTGTATGCATATAAAGGAAAATCCACGTTGGACTTTAAGATTTGTTGTTTGAATAAAACACAAGATAGGTATTTGAAATTGGGTAAAGTAGAACACTTGTTTTGTTCCATAATTTTATTTTCAGTTGCCTGACACGTGTTTCGATCCGTTAGGATCATTTTCAAAGTTTAACTTTCTAAGTTTAAAGTGTTCTACTTTACCCAATTTGAAAATATGGTTCCATCAAGAAAGTAGCGCAACAAGTATTCGGTATTTGAAATATTCGAATTTTATTGTTAATAATGTAAAGTATAAACTTGGCAATTATGATGTCCTAATGCCCTCCACGACTTTGCTGACATGATGCCATTCTTTTAACGATGTTTTCCGTAACAAGTTCCTATAAATGTAGTTCGATTTCAGCAATTGCATTTTCAATGTTGTTTTGCTGACACAAGTACGTATTTTACTATTATTATAGTATTATAGAGACCTTTAAAAATTGAGTAGAAATGGCCAAAATATTGCCTCAGTCTTATAGGTATCATAGTTGCTGATAATCGAGTCGAGTGAACTCCGCCTTCAAGATTATTATATATTAATAATATTTTTTAATAGATCTTGTTAAGTAAATAAAGTAAACTAAACTTTAGTTTTTCCCTTCAAATGGTCCCAGAGGAAAAAGTGTAGTATGCTTAGATTGTAAGACCTCGCTAGGCAATATATTGATTATTGATTATTTATTCTTTATCATACTTGCTTAAAAAACTGTAGATATTACAAAATAGATAAAAAATATTGAAAACAAATAAAATTTTGACAGGAGTTCATCCATTATTCATTATTCTTCCACTCAAACCCATGGATGTCCATTCCTCCACTAATTCATAAAACTGGAAATTAGTTTTAAAGGTAGTTTTTATGCGTTAAAAGATAACATGACAAGGAAATTTAGTTTGGAGTAAAGTGACTGTTTTACACGCTGTGTAACATGTGGCATCATCTTGTTGAAATCACAAGTCATTTAGGTTCAAATAATTGATTATAAGAGCGATTTGCCCTCAAAAAAGTACGGACCAATGACCCCTTTAATCACACCAAGCAGTATAATTTTCTAGATGCATTGGTTTTTGTTGAGTAATATGCGAATTTTCACTACCACATACAAATGAAAATGGGCCTCGTCGCTCCATATGATTTTCTTCTAAAAATCAGCATCTACTTCTTTGTTTTTTGAAACCCAGTTCACAAATGTACGGCACTTTTGGTAGTCCGCTGGTTTAAGTTTTTGGGTGAGATGAATTTTATACGACTTTGTTTTTTAATTCATTAAATATTGCTATACAAAATATTCAATTGCTGTAAATGGTAATGGACTGACGTGCTTGGCTCTTCTTGCACACTATCACATATTCGAGAAATATTTTCATCTTAAAGATCTCTTTGTGTATTAATAACCATACCACTTGTTTCAAATTTTGCAGTAGATCACGAAGTGCAATTTCATTTTGAACATTATTGCGTCCAAACATCGGTCGAAGTTTTCTTTTGTGATCGCCTGTTTTCATAATAAAATTGCACAATATTTAGCGCGTTGCTGCACTGAATACAGCCCAATGATGAATATGTTATGTGTTTGTATACCAATTCTTAAAGTGCAAACTTCTAACATTTACAGAACGAAAATGCCGCGCAATTTAAATCCTAAAGTCCAATCTGGATCATCCTATAATTATAATTAGGCTGCAATGTGGATACAAGTATAAGTTTGTTTTTATCTGCTCGACTTATTATAAAATTGTACTGTCGAATAAATAACTTATTTTATTATATATTATTTTTTATCAAGTGCAATGTACGTTTTACCGTTTTAAAATAATTTTTACTATAAATAAGGTAAGATCCTAATGAGTCACCTCGAAATATTTTTTTAAACTGTATAAAAATATTTGCCAAATTCATTTAAAGCAATTAAAATATTTCTATTATCATAAAAGATTATTAATAATGGCATTAATAAAAACCATAAGTCCTATTCTTTTAACATCTTAAATATAAGATTGAGGTTTCTAATAAGTTATATATTTCAACTAATAAAATATTTTTTTAATATATCATTATTGTAATGCATGGTGGTATGAATATATGCATTTAATTGGTGGTAAAAAATTTTATTTAAGAAAAAAAGTAGTAAAATTAGTTGGAGCTAAATTTTTAATGTGTAATGAATATACAAAACTAATTTTAATAGTTTTTAGTCTAATTTAAAAAGAAACTTAAGAAGAATAACATTTAGTCATTTCTTATCATATTTTCACATCATTTGTTTGGCACACTTTATCTGCTTTAATTACTATCCACATACATATTTCCGAATAAATGCGAAACTTTAACACCTTTGCGTGCACAACCAGCAATTACAAAAATTTTCCTAATTACGGCACCCGCGCCGAAATTGTTTCCACTTAGCAATTTTAATCCAATCCGAAATTACATTGGGAAATAAATAATTACACATAATGTAAGGCAGGAGTTAGGAGTCAGTACCCTTTGCATGTGTCAGAGTTGAGATGGGCCATTAAAGCGAAACTTCGTACATGTGTTTAAATGCATTAAGTCCTCTTGTAATGAGGTACTTAGCATCATGCGATTCCATGTGTCATGTGGAGTAACACTTTTCTTTTATGTTTAATGTTAAACGTTATCTCTCTTCGGACATGTGAGGCCAGCCAGGCGGTTTTATCTCGCCGCTGTTTAGCACACCGCATACGAATTACGTTTGCAATCAGTGGTCCCGGATCTGTGCAACACCACCCCGTCCGCCCCCCAGAAGAATACCTTTCTAATTTCCTGCCAGCGGTAATGGACTTCGTTAACCACTACCATCTGTAAGTGGGTTAATCATATTTTTTAACAGGATTTTCAGTTATTAAAATTGGTATTTATTTCAAACTCAAAAAAATGATTTAAAGTGAAAAATTTTAATTAAATACTCATTTAAAATTTTTGACTTGTAGTTAAATTAGATTAATTTAATAATTAAAAATTGTCATGATGGTTCCGACCGTTACTACGTGGTAATGACCCAAACTTAAGTCGTGTTCTTGTAATATATGTATGTACATTATACTAAAAAATTATAAAAATTAAATAATAATAAAAATAAAAATTATACTATTTAAAGAAATACTTTGCTAGAAAATATAAAATTATTATTAGTACTTCATGGCTAAGTAAAATTATGATAACAAAAATCTCAGTTTTTTATGGGTATACTAATCAATTAAGCAGAATGAAACAAATTGGAAAAATCTTGGTACTGAATATATAATTTTTCAATTAAAGTAACTAAGAGCAAAAAAAATATACCTAATAATTAATTTAATTAACAGATCATTAATTTAATGATTTTGCAATGCCAATTTGATGAATTGCTATGAATTGCACATTGCTTATGTGTGATTAATTGGATGTTCCTTGAAGAGAATCACGTGCCGTTATTTTCTGTAATTATATACAATTGCGTGCGTGCGTTTAGTTGTTTATAGTTGTTTCGCTGAAATAAAGTATTTGACGCATGTAAGTTAATGCGCTGTAATTATCAACTACCGTCAGCAATTTTTATTATAGAAGAAGCAATACGTAAGAACAGGCCAGGTACAATGTAAGTGATTGGCATTAATCGCAATAAGCTATTCATTCATTTTGACAATAATTACTGAATTGTGGATGTTTATTGTTTACTTGATTGCAAAACTCTATATAAAAAATAAATATTATCATTTCTCTGGCAAATTTTGATTGCTTACCTTCAAAAAAGTGTATCAGAAATTAAATTAAATTAAAAATATAACCAATAATATGCTAGAATAAATTATGCTAGAACTTGGAAGACGATATTACGATAAATACAATATAGATGGGGCATGAGCACGAAATTTTTGGCAGCGATTGCTTTCTTGATAGAATTTTGGATTTAAGAAAATACATGTATCGTGTAGTTAATAGAAAATGTAAAGAAATAAATCAAACTTAATACATGAGATATTATTCGTTCAAATATTTTGAAGCCTATAGAGATTTACTTAAGCTATAACTTAAGAAATATAATTATTTAATTGCGCTGCGCTTAATTTTAAATTAGAAACGTTGGAAAGAGCTATCAAATAGGTTAAACCATTCGTAATCATTATAATGATTCGCATATCTCATAATACGGGCTCCAGAGTTATTATGACTAAAATTGGTGGTATAAACTTGCTCACGAAATAACGATTGAGTTCTTAGTAAACGATCATTTTCGGAAAATAGAAATTTAAGTGCGATAAAATAAATGTATAATCAATAGAGTCGTTGATTGAATACTTAGATCAGAGAGAATTCTACGATCTTCAAGAGAGTGCATATGAAATATATTTTTTATGTAAATGCAATTGCCAGGAGTATGCGTCATATCTAATTTATATTTCATTGTGTGAAGAAATTTATTTTGTACAACTTCAAGAGATTTTGTATTAGTTAGGGTTTTTTTTTAACATGCTATACAAACCCACACATTTTTATTGCTTTATTTATAATGTGGGTTATATGTGGACTGAAAGATAATTTTTCGTCAAATAATACCCCCAAGTCTTTAACTTCAAATACATGTGAAATATGGATTGAATCAATTGTATAAATTAAAATTAGAATTTCTCTTAATAGAGATTGAATAGCATTTATTTGTATTATTTAATATACACCAGTCATTTATACAGTTGATGTCATCTTGTATTAATCTACAATCATCGACATTCTTTTACGTCTGAATACTTTTAGATCATCAATATATATTGGAAAGTTACAATTTGTTATTACTTGTTGGATATCGTTTATAAATAGTACAAATAAAATTGGCTTATAGTGTGAACTTTGCACAATGCCAGACGACACAATATCTTGCGAAACAAAATGATTAATGCACACTCTTTGTGTTAGATTTTCTAAAAAAGATTGAATTCATTAAAGTGTTTGGTGATTAAAACCTATACTACATTATTTAGCAAACAAGGCACCATGATTGATTCTATCAAACCCTTTTCGAAAATCTATAAATATAGAATCAATACTGTTCTGTTCTAAAGAATTTAACAAGTACTCTTCATAACAAATAAGATTACTTAAGGTTGATCATTAGAATTGTTGCCTGAACTCAAACGCCTCTATAATTCTCAATTATTTTACGCTCGCCAGATTTAAATATTGGTATTAAATAACTTAATTTCCATCTATTAGGAAAGTTTCCCAACTCTAAAGACTTAGACATTAAATCATAAATATGGTCACACAATGAATAAATACAATTTAGAACACAATTCTATATTCCATCTGGTTCTTCTCGCTTGCTCGGCTTAAGATGTGAAATATGATTAAATACCTCTTCGTTAGTCACAAATAGTTTATAATTATTAACGGAATTTTAAAATATATAGTGTTGGGGGAGTTAATGCTATCAACAGTATAAACTGAAGAGAAAATTTTCGAGAATTTGTTAAATATGTCCTCACCTTCGAATACAATAGTATTATCATACATCATAACAGAAGGAATCGCATTACCATTTTTCTAATTTCTGACGTACTTCCAGAATTTTGAAGGATCAAATGTAAGTTCTGATTCAATATTGTAATTTCTATAACAATTAATAGATAGTGATTTACATCTACTTCGTAGATGAGAAATCAAACGCTGATTGAAAGTTGTTTAAATAAAATTTAAATAAAAATAATATATCAATTTCTAAATAATTTGGTCCTGTAGAAGAAGTTAAGGTAAGTGATTCTGCGTAGCGCAAAGCAGATTCATTCATGATAAGTTTTAATAAATATCATATTAGTCTTAAAGATGGTTAATATCATGTAATAATTCTTTAAAGCATCTTGTCTATCAATTATTTTTTACTTATTTATAAGTGACCAACATTTCTTCTTTAATTGGATATCCGCAAAGAAAATGTCAATTTGAAAGTTAGTCTTAATAGCTTAAATAACTCGAAATCATCAACCGTACTGGCTTCATAACTATAGTTAAAAATGCCCAAAATAATTCAAGTAAGTGTAATTGAATTTGCTACAAAACCTACTACGTAAGTATTTTATTCAATATCTGTATTATAAATTATCACGTAGTAATGGTCATCATGAGTAATTGGATATAGATAACTTAAAGTTAATATTAAACCTGTCAGACTGGGAAGATACCATATTTCATGCCGAAAGAGAAAACGTGTTTGGGTATAATTTTACTGTAATCTGAAATATCAACGAACTAAGAATTAGTTATACTTTTAAAGGTAGCTATAATTCAAGAAATCAAAATCGCAATCTGAGATCTATCGTAAAGTCAAAAGTGATTTACTTCGAAAGTTAGCTGCCAATGAAACTCTTAATAATATCAAACATATTAGTAGCAGCCCAAATATTATAAAGAATAGTTTGGAAATGTTCATGGAATTAGAGGAATTTATTTTGTACTAATTCGTATAACTGAATTAAAACTAAAATTCAAAATGAAAATCCACAAATGTCTACTTCTATAAGTCTTCAGTCTTTATTAGCTTAGTTATTCTTGCTAAAATATTTAACTAAATATATAAATAAAAATAAAACATTTTTGCCGTAAGAATCACAGGCGGAGTTAACTGCTTTTCAATTAATTTCCACTCGACCTACATCTTTCGACAAACAAATGATAACCCTTAATTGCCTCTGAATTTGTTGAATTGCTAATTATTAATTTAATAAATGTACTAAATTTTATCCCTCTTAAAGAAAGGGGAATTTTTGGTTTATGTATGTCATATTGATGTATTAATGCCAATTCTTAAATTTCAGATACAAAAAAGGTGTATACATTCAAAATTGATCAAAATCTCACGTGTAAATTTGAAGGCATGTGTACAAACGAAAGGTAATTCAAGAATTTTCACTTAGCTTAATTACAAAGTTATAAAACTATCTTCACGACAAGCAATTGTTTAATTCAAATGTATCAATTGTTGATGATTTTGATTAACCTTCTTCTCAAGCATGCTTTCCTAATAATACAGAAACAACTATTTAAGAAACATATTCTGATAGAGACCTACTGACTGTATGTAACGTATTAGCAATTGATAGCTATTTGTGGAAATCCTATCCTCACTCCTATATAATATCCTTGTCCATGACATTTATATATACATTTATATATACATTTATTTAGACATTTATATATAATCCCAACCCACAATATCTAAATCCTTCAGCCTACTATCTCCATTTTGCAGACGACACTCTAGAACATTGGTTCGCCAAATGGAGAATATCAATAAACCCTAACAAATTTCATCTGCTCATTCCTTTCCATCGTGCTTCAAACTCCCCCATGTTTATATCCTTAAATAACACCCAAATACCTGTAAATACCTAAGAATATAGTTAGACCCCAAATTTGCTTTCAAGGCTTACACAACAAGTCTTAAGCTGAAAATCAAGAATAGGGCTCGATATTTTAGAATACTTACATATCACAATAAAGGCATTTTTATTAAAAATGATACGCATATACAAAATGATTTGTCTGACCTTACTTAATTATGCAGCTATCCCATTCCTTATTTTAAAAAAAATCTGCAAGGGGGTGAACGATCAGCCCTTAGAATATTAACAAAAATTAGGCATCCTAACAATCCCCTCTACAATTCCTCTAACACCCTACTGTATGAAAAAGCATAAGTAATACTAATAGAACAACAGCTTATGCATCTAGCAACTAAATTATAGTATAAATAAACAGCACTCTGAATCGTCCACGCGTTGTTGTTTCTGGTCCGGTGTGAGCAAACACGATACCCACTTCGAAAGCAACTTTCGCATGTAAAAATTTTCATGTAAAATTATAAAGATATCTTCAAGGTGTTAGTTATTTCACACAACTTATGTTTTCTGGAACAACTACAAATTTTGGGCGACCAGAGCATCATCGGTCTTTGTACGAACGCGTTTAAATTTAGTATACTAGTCAATAATAATTGACTTCCCTGGTGCAGAGTCCCCACAATGCTCATCAAGTTACTGTTTGGCTTTAACAGTATTTTTCCCAAAAAGCAGTGTTTAATCAACACAAGAAATTCCTTCCTACCCATTATTTTGAAAATTAAACTAACGGTCAGAATCCCGTTAATTTTTACCCGGGAATCACGTGGGTCGGTCAACAATGTTTTCATATATGTGCCAGACCACAGACTTATTGAACGATAGCACAATTATTTGCATTCATGATGTAATCAACGTACAATATAATATAATTCAGATATAATTACGTACGGTGGAATATTAATAAATCTAATTTAAATATCAATAAATGCGTCTCATTATCACAAACGTTCATTAATTAATATTTCATTTAAATATTCATAGCACTCATCTTAAAATATTTTCGCACATTAAAGCTCTTGGGAGTATTTTATACCTATTTAAATTTTACAGATTATACGAACGACGCGGTTGCTAAATATCTCAGTTCTAGGCTTTCTAGTAAGGAGGACTAGATACTTTATTAATGTAAGTATACTGAAAAATTTGAATCATACACTTGTGAGAAGCAAGTGAGACTCTTCCTTTGTTATATGCTTCTTTTCATATTGAATTTGTTCAAAGACGAATCCTAAAATTGTTATCTTATAAAAAAGGTGGCATACTTTTATTTCCTTTTAGATCCATTAATTAATACATTAATTTATACATTACGTAAGTACAGTTATTTCTAATTGAAGTGAAATGTATATTACATTAATAGAATTTAAAATATTTAAAACTCTTTTAGATTTTCTATAAATTACTTCTAATACCTTTCTTTAAAAAAAAGGTGTATGTAGGATGGGGATTGCATACTATCTCGCAAAGAAGTCTAATTATGCAATAATAAAACAAATACTATTTTTATCCTAAACTTATTTTAATGAAAATATGTTCATTGTAAAATAGGTACTCTGCTGTATATAACAACAAATTATTTCTTAGGTTTATGTAGATAAGACTTAAATTCGCCCCTTTGCCTAATTTAAATGCTCTTTTGTACTTTTCATTACCAGATATAAAGCAAGCATTTGTATCATGCCTGCAATTTGTAATCTCTATCTGAACATGATGGAAAAAATGCAGCCTGGAATGGCCGATTTTCTCTCACGCATTGGAACATCGACGAAAGGACAACAATAAACGTAATGAATGCATTCCTGGCGAAAGAAAGAAAAAAAAACCAATTGGCCGAATTCTTCGTGGGGCCTTTATATTGCACGTTATTCCCTCGTTATGTTGTCTCCTTCCTTAAAAGGTCAAAAAGAAGGAAGTATCGTATGTCCATTCTCTAACCACCATTCATCCTACCGCTGACATTTTAATTATTTATAGATGAATAGGTAAATTACAAGAAAATGTATTTATCTTGTATATTGATAATTATTTATTAAAATCTATTCATTTTTTATGTAGGAATGAATAGCCATTGGTTAATGTGTAGTTTTGCATAGCCTCGTAAAAACAAAGTAGATTATATTGTATTTTAGAAAATATAGATATGTATATAGATATAGATTTGTTTATTTTAAAGGCATTACTTCTCTATTTAATTAATATAGATATAAAATTGTAGAATGTACCTGACAAAATGTTTGACTCAATGGACTGCTTTGTGAAAATACCTATAACATCTACATACTTAGATGAATCCGTCCCTAATTCATAAGCAAAAAAACTGTTACAATTAAATGTATATGATATTTACTCTCTAGTAAATAATACATTAAAATTATTGTTTTGTTTGTAATTTAATTTAATATTGCGATTTCTACTGTGACAGAAAAAAATAACTTGAGGTGAAATGTACTTTGGTAATGTTTCCGGTGGATCTAGAATGCAGTGTGGCTGGTGGAACTTTAATAAACTGCAAGTTCCATCTTCAAAAGTTTCCAGATAAATCAAGAGGGCGGAACTTTTTGATATATATTTTACAATTAACGCGGACGAAAGAACGAGAAAAAAAGTGCACTTTTTTGCAGCGCTGAAAATTTCTTTCATTATCGTCTCGATCCTAATTACTTTTTCAAGAATTATTAACGGAGATGGAAATTAATTTATGGATGGATATAAAAGTTTACCATTATTTCTCAACTTGTAATGGCTACTCTAATTAAGTTAACTTAAGTGCAATATTTTCATTACATGATTGCAAACTTCTCGGAACACTTTTTATGTATAAATTCATAGTTTAGTGTCATAAAAGAAATATTTCCAAAAATTATTAAGTGCAACCTTCATTATTTATATTACATAATTATCATTATTATATAGCATTTGGACCAGAAGTTTAGTAAATTTTGCTACGGTAGCGGAAAATAAAAAGGTGATTAAAAAGTATGACCACGTCTTGAGAAAAAGGCGCGTGTTTTGTTGGTGTTTTGTTGAAGGGGCACAAGAAGTGTAAGAAGAGACGAGAAATAAAAGATGCGCCCTTTCAGCGAGAATATTATTAAAATTTTATAGTTCCGAGACATGCGATCACAGGTAGTGGACACGTGTGAATAACCCGAGGCCCTTTTTATTGCTGGCATCTACCCTCACAGTAAAAAAAGGCATAAGAGAAATGGCCCTCAACTTTATTACCTGAACTAAACAGATGCGGAGATTATTTTCAAGTGCGGTACAGATTTATATATTTGCAGGTATATTTATTTTAAAACTAAAAACCTTGATTATTAGAATATTCGAATATCGATTTATTCTACAGATCAGTATTCAACAAAAGAACTGAATTTAACCACCGCATTTTATATCAGAAAAAAAGGAAAATATTTCAAATGTACAAAGAATTTTCATTGTGCTATGTACATTTAATGATGTTTAGTAAGATTCCTTTGATAGAAGTGTATGAGGGCGGCCGTCGTTACCCTCATAGGCACAGCTTGGGCTCGATGCGAACGAGGGTTAAAGGTCCAAGAAAGGGAAAGCTTCAATTGTACTGCATCCAGGAATCGGAAGGAGACTGCTAGTTGTAAGGGGGTGAATTTTTTATCATGCGTATATCTATAAACGGCTATATTGTAGGCCCTGCACCTTGCTGATAGTTAAATCTTTATTTTATACGTAGGCGAATTGCAAATTTTCCTAGGGTCAGGGTGTCGGTTTTAAATTTCCATGAAGGCATTTGAATTTCACTTTCGATATTCATTGAAAAGCGATTTACTGGAATATTATACGGGCCATTATGTATTAGCTGTATACATATTTATTAGAAACATTTGGTATTAAGAAAAAAAACTGGAATATAAAATTATTATTTAAATAAAAAAGGATGTTTATATAAATTGCTTCTTTTAACAAGTGGATACTTATTCACCTATTTGATAAGATTATTTTTATAGTTACAGTATACATTCAGTAAATTAATGGTTTGAAAAAAACATTAAAACCTAATATTGCAATTAAATGAGTACAAATAGCAATTTAAGATGTTAAATTGATTTGTATTGAATTTGCAGTAGCCGGACAAGAGAAATGAACGTAATCCCTTGCAGTTTTAGATGGATCGTGTTGCTGGAATTGAGCTATCAATCGATTGCCACTTTTCAATCGCACGATTTCTCAATGCAGAAAGTGCATGGGTGCAAATTGGTTTCGCTATCAACTAAAAAAATCACCTCGAATAATTTATGTACAATAAATAACAACCCGTATAAAATATTTCCTTCCATTTATCACATTCATGAGACCAATTCCGAGAGTATATAACATGTTATATAAAAATGACATTCTAGTATATTATCCTAATTGGCTATTTTGAGCTATGATGTTTATTGAAATTTGTAATTAAATACATTTATTATTAATAATATACGAAACGCAAATATTAAACAGTCCGCATTAATAAGTATATTTAAAATGAACTACCCCGTAATCCCACCACTATCATCGTAGTATTTTTAGTACTTCTCGTCGAAAGGCATTATACTCCAACAGTGATTTATGGTTTTCTACCAGTTTAACTTAATAAAACGTACTTTCTAAGAGTAATAAAAGTAAAAATTGTATACTCCTAAAAATAGATTGAAGAAAACGTTGATTCAATTTTCGAATAAAAAAAGGAGTTGATTCATTAATTTAAACAAGCGCTTCACGTATTTCAAAGAATCGATTCAAAAAACTGGAGACTTATGCATCGTTTTCGATAAAAAAGTATGTATAATTTAATAAAGTTACTAGATGTTATAAAATCAACGGTTGAGTTTATTAGAATGGTGAGGTTTCTAAATAAAAAAATGATCTGCTGAAGACTATAAAATATTATTGTTTTGTGCATATGTTAATACCTAATGGAACGTATGTGTATATCATCAATATGCCTTGTCTCATATTTGTATGTATCAATATGCTTGGATCAAATATTCTTTTTTCAGATTGAAATAGAAAAATGCATGACTATATAAGAATGACTAAGTTTATTAATATTCAGTTGTAGTCACCCAAGTATTCTTTATAAGTATTTTAGGTTATGGAAGGCTTCTGTAATCTAAAAATCTGACCAGGAGAATTAGAATACTATACGTAATATGACAATGAAACCTTACGCAATATATTGTTTATGTTATTGAAGTAAGAGTCGCCTAAGTTTCTAAGTTAATACATTACTTTGCATAAGTTATTCGATATAATTTTCTTTCAGTATCATATGCTGTCTTTCTCAATAATTAAATATTTGCAAAAATAAAAGTAACATGCTTTGTAGATAATTGATGTTTTTATTATACGTATTCTTTAAATTTCGGAATAGTTAGTAGGTTAATTAGCTGTACACATTTTTGATATTTTTTTGGAATACAGTATTTAGAATTTTATTTTTATACCGTGTCAAATTTTTATTTCTGCACTTTAGTTTGATTTAACTGACAATTGAGACCTATCCTTTAAATATAACATTCAAAACATAATAATTAAATGACGAAAGCAAACCATAAAGCCTACTGATACCTAGAGGATATGCAATAATATTCTTTTCGGCATTGAAATTTATCTGAATCTCATCAACCAAAACACTTCTGAAAATCTAAAAAGAGTAACAATCTATTTGGTAAATAATGTCAATGTCAATGTCAGTTTGAAAATTTTATAAAACTCATCCTGAAATCAAGGGAAAAATAAGCATCTAAATGCTAAAAAAATAAGTATCCAATGCTTGACCGTTTGGAACAGCGATGGAGAGAAGACATGGGTCTGAATGGAAGAACATTTAATGCAAGTGAATTCCGCCCTTCAGCATGCTGACAAAATTTATATTTTTTACATGTGTATACTTTTTTGTGTCAATTTTTGTTAATATTTTATAAAAGCATATATGATAAAGACAAACATAATATAATAATATAAAGTACTTAATAAACCTAAAGAGACCTCAAAGTATATTTCCGTTGAAATTTTGGATTCGAAAAAAATCACGATTGAAATGCTTTCCCGTACTTCATTATAAAACTCTGAAATCACTGCTTATTACTTCTACAACTTTCGTTTGAAGGGGAAAATTTACTTGCGCTAGATGTAACATAGACCGCAATGTTAAAATTTTGGATTCGAAACAATCACTGTCAAAGCATTTTCTGGTACTTTATTATAATAGAACTCCAAAACCACTGCTCTCTGTAAAAACTGCACTGCATGTTATATATGTAGGCATACAACTCATGGCGTTTGATCTACAAAATGCTCCTATCATCCCTTAGAGTCTATGTAAAGAATTCTAGATTTTGATATTATATGAAGGTGCGTTTTTAAGTTCGCAAAATGAATGGCGAGGGCGCTCGCGCAGGCCCAAACGTATTCAGTGATTAATACTTAGTATAACATATATACCGAGTATTATCATAATAAGGTCAGTAGTCTTTAAACTATCGTCGATCAAGCAACTCAATCGGGAAGACATTGTGAATTATGGACATAATAGAGTTCCGCGCCATTATAAAATTCCTTACCAAGCAAGGAAAATGTGTTCAAACCATATTGGAAAATATGTCGTCTATTTACGGGAACTCTTTTAAAGAAAAACACTCGATATACAAGTGGCCCAACCTCTTTAAGCAAGAGAGGGAATCAATTGAAGACGATTCCTGACCTGGGCGGTCTATTGAGGTCAACACTCATCGAAAAAATTGAAAAATTAATATTGCAAGATGCAAGAAAAAACAATTTGCAGAAATGGTTGAAGTATCTGAAAAAATCAAAAATCAGTGCAAGATGGTAGCCTAGATTGCTCACACCGCCACAAAAACAGCAGCGCGTTGAATGTTAGCGTGCGTTTTTGAATCACTGTAATGAAGACAAAGATGTTTTTGGAGCGAATTTTTACTGAGGATGAAATTTGGATTCATCACTTACAACCTGAGTCTAAGCAAGATTTCCTGCAGTGGCATAAAAAGAAAACACCACCGCCTAAGAAATTTAAGGTGTTGCAGTCGACGGGAAAGCTCGTGGTGACATTTTTCTGGATTTCAGAAGGAATTTTGTTGTTTGAAAATAAGAAAAAGGATGTTTCTATAATCGGATAATACTAGGCTTCAAATTTAGAAGAGTTAAAAGAGGCTGTCAGAGAGAAAAGAATAGGAAAATTAACCAAAGGTGTCCTACAACTATATGTTTGATAATGACAAGGTAAATTTGTTTTTTTTTTACGACGGAGCTTTTGATATGATATTTATAATTGATGAAACTCAACTTAACAAATTATCTAATGTAATAGTTTCTTAATGATTATATCTGCTATTGTACTAAAACTGTTATTATATTTCTTTACTTGTATATTATTATATGTATATAACATATGATTATTTCGAAACCAATTTATATAAAAGTAAATTTTCTTATAATTTAAGTAATAAAATAATTAGAAAAAATGTTACATGCATAGTTTCTACATGATTTCTAACTAATTTTTAACACGTTGAACGCCGCGTCACCCATAAACGGGTGACACTTTTGTTCGAGTAATTAAAGCAAGATTTTGGTAGTAGTTTATAGTAATATTATTTGTAATACAGTCATGACGAATATTTAAAACATATTACTAATTTATTAAATATACTTTTATTAGTACACGCGAAATACAATTTGCAAAAAGTAATTAATTCAGCCAGACACAATTTCCACGCATTCGAAAGCTATTTTTCTTCGTAACAGTGATCGCATTTCCCGCATCGCCCTTTATATTGTATTCTTCGTTAAATACGATATCGCAGATTTAGGCCCCGGGAGAAAATCCGCCGATTGACGCTGGGCGTTCAACGTGTTAAGGTAAGAGACAGCATTAACGGTGGTTTACTCACTCACAATTAGGGAAATAAATGCAGCGTCCAGACAATAGATGTTACCTCCATAGTGTTTCTATTATAAACGGAGAACTTGAATTATTACTCTGTAGTAACATTCGTTTCTTTAACTGTCCACAAAGATCAAAATCCTCGCCCGCAAGTGTAGATGCAGCTCTTGATCATCGCTAACGTCGCAATGCGTATTGGATGTTTCCCCACGAAATGGAAGCTAGCCTCAGTAATCAGTATACTCAAAGGAGGTAAATCATCGCTCCTTCCACCAACCTATCGTCCCATTAGCTTGCTCAGTGTATTGAGAAAACTAGTCGAAAAGATCATTTTAAGTCATTTATCTGTTTTACTTGAAGACCACAGAATCATTCCTGATTCACAAGCCAGTTTCAGGGCCGGCAGGTCCACCAACTCTGAGAGCTTTTCGATAAAACGTGACACTGTCGCAGTTTTCCGCGACATCTCGAAAGATGTTATAAATTGATCGATCTAAACTTTACGCACATTTTTCTTCGTGACAAAAAGTTCCGTTGCAAAATTAACAACACGTTTTCAAGCGAGCGTAAGATTTGTGCAGGTGCCCCACATGGCTCTGCATTATCCCTGACATTGTACAATATCTTTACAAGTGACGTTCCGAATCTGGCTCCAGTATTGATCGCACAATATGCAGATGACATAGCTCTATTAAAGGAGCAACCACAGTTCATCTAGAGAAAATTCTCCAAACTGCTCTCGATACCTACGAGAAGTGGGAGACCCAATGGCGACTTGAGGCCAATGCTGATAAGAGTGTATTTCTCATAACTGTCCTATGGAGAGTAACTAATTCCTAATATCACGGTA
Organism: Ontholestes murinus; assembly: GCA_963969525.1. Taxonomy (NCBI): domain Eukaryota; kingdom Metazoa; phylum Arthropoda; class Insecta; order Coleoptera; family Staphylinidae; genus Ontholestes; species Ontholestes murinus. The sequence continues at coordinate 31,368,351 of OZ018395.1, read as the reverse complement.
TAATATTCGACCAACACCTCTCTTAGTCATAGACGATGGCATATCTCATCCAAAAGACCAGATTAGTGGATGATCATGGTATTCCCACCAGCAGTTTATTTTAGTTATTTTAGGCAATATTTTGGGTGTCCTCGCAGGATTTCCTCTCCTCTTATCAAAAAAATCTTTAACTGCGCTATGCTGATTAGACCCAAGTAGGTAGAAACCAGTCCGTAGCTGACCTTGACTGGGAAACAATAATTATCTAAATCAAATATATTTTGTATGGTTGTTCTCATTTTGTATTAATTTTCTAAATAAGGAACACATTTGGTTAGACTGGCAAGTCGAAAAATCTATCATATATACATAATACAAGAAAAGCCTGTAATATGTTGCAAAAGTGTGATATGATGATTCTCATCCGGAATTTTCTTTGTTTAAACGCCAAACGTTAAGCTAATCTCTAAAAACTGTAATTTATTATCTGGACAAATAAAACAAAAATTAGTTAGTTATTTCTTGAATCACTTTCTCATTTATCACTTGGTGAAACATTTTGAACTATTACTAATGAAGGTTTAAATTAAATTACACTTGGTTTGTTTCACAATTTTTCTATATTTACTCAACTCTTGATAATGCTGTAAAAAGCGAAACTAGTTGAGTAAATATAGAAAAATTGTGAAACAAACCAAGTGTAATTTAATTTAAACCTTCATTAGTATTAGTTAGTTACGTATTATCATTTTAAAGTTGATTTACTAATTATTAGATAATAATGATTCGATTAAATAAAAAAAAATCTTGTTCCTCATAAGGATACTTTTGCTTACAATGGACGCCAATAAACAAAACTGCTCATATAGAAACAGTAAAAACCCACGCTAAAATAAAAATACTACACTCAATATATTTTACAAAAATATGTAGACCAGTATTGTAGTTGGATCCTTTTTCTTAATCTACAGAAATTTCTCACAATGATATAAGGCTGCAACATGATATGATATTCTCTTATTTTGCAATGGCTCAGGGAGATTTTTTTGTATATAAAAAGCATGTAAATATACCAAATACTTTTAATAATCATAAACTGAGAATAAAATTTACTAGAGGTTATTGAAAATGTGTCAAACAATTATTTGACTCAGAGTACATTTACTATATTACAAACAAATAATTGTTACATTTTATAACTTCTGTAAGATTTACACATAGATATTTAATAATTCACAATAAATGTTAATATTTCATTCACGATAAATATTGCATTTAACAACCTTAAGAACTAAATATTTATTTATTTATAATACTTTTGCTTTCTTTTTAAGCCTAATTCACCAACAAAAAAAATATATTTTATGGTCTTGTAGAGTTTATTATTTACAGTAATAATGCTAACTCTAATTTTCTAAAAGTGTCAAGTTGTACATCTAAGTCTATTTTATTATTAATTATTATCAACGCTAGTCACAATCAAATCAAACCTAAACCTACATGCGATATTGATCCAAATGAATTTAACCTGTTTCTTAGTAACATAGCCGAAACACTTATTAGTAACACGCCTAACTCGAAAATTGATTCCATCACTCTATTGATTAAATCAGGTTCATATGGTAACCCACCTTACGTTTCATTTAGAGAGGTAAGCTACATTTAAATTAAATACATAATAAAGTCATTAAAAAAAACACCAACACAAAAGACATTTATGGAATTAACGCTGGCCTGCTTAAGATTGTTTTAAACATGATTACTGGGCCTCTTGCTAAGCTTATCAATGAATGCATTAAATCTGACATTTAACCTAATGCACTCAAGCAGGTCTGCCTTATTCAAATTCACAAGAAAGACAATATTTCTGATATGAAAACTCTCGTCCTAACTGCGAACTCAAAAATTTTGGAAAAAGATCTTTGAAGTGAACAAACTATTTTCTAAAATGCAGCAGGGTTTTTTGTAGGGGAAGATCGATGTATGGCGAAGTTACTGGTTTTACTGAGAAAGTTTTAAAAGCAGTTGAGAGTGGTATGTACTCTATTCTTTAGACTGCGTATCGCATGGTGTTCTCTTACGAAAACTACACTGTTACAACTTTCTGCCTTCAAGTAGTAGACTTATAGTGTCTTATCTAACGGGTCGAAATCAAATGGTACGAGTTGGAGATCAATTTTCTTTATGTATACCTATTAATTGGGACGTAATACAAGGATCTATGTTTGGCCTTTTATTGTTTTTAATATATGCCAATGACCGCCCTAATATTTACAAAGATTCATTGACTATCCTATATGTAGATAATACTACCGTTTTATCTTCGTCTTAAAATTTTCAATCTGCTATGAACCATAATGAAAATTCACTTATTTTAACTCGCGAATGGTTAACATCTAATATTTTAACAGTAGATATGAATAAAACTATTAATGTCATCTTTTCATTGAAAACTTCGCATCCGTTTCTAATCCATTTCGCCAAGTTCTTAGGTATACATGTTGATTCGAAATTAACCTGGAACAAACATAATGACGAACTCGTAGACCAATTATAAAGAAATATTTATATACTGAGGAGACTTAAAAATTCCTTGCCGCAAATAGGTGTTTGATCAGCATACTTAACACTAGTACAGTCACATGTTTCATACTGCATTTTGGTTTGGGGACACTCTGGAATATTTAATCGTATATTCAAATTGCAAAGAAGAGCTATTCGAGTCATTTGCTATTTATCATACAGGTGTGATTGGAAATCTTGGTTTGTATCACTAACACTTCTTACACTACCATAGAGGACCCCAAAACGGCTTTGTTGAGAGTCAAGGAGTTTGGACGAGGGATATCAGCCTGGTACACGGATGGTGCCAAGAATACCCTGAAATAGGCATTTATGGCCCTAACCAAAAATACAAGAGCTTCATGGCTCTGGGCACGACGCCCACGATTATGCAAGCGGAAACGATTGCAATTGATATGTGCGCCAAAGAATGCTTGGATAGGCACCTAAATGACGCGCAACAACTTGTTGACCCTCATATGAGTCCCAGGACACGGGGATACTAAAGGCAACGAAGTGGTCGATGAACTCGCAAAAAGAGGTGCAAATGCCACTCCTATAGGACCAGAGCCGTTTGGTGGACTCCCCATGGCGCATAGAAGAGAGGTAGTGCATAAATGGGAAGAGGACAGACGACGTAAGCATTGGAACAATGTACCAGGTCTACGTCAATCAAAACGACTCCTGAAACTCGATCACAGCCACAAGGTGCTTGAAGTCACAAGGAACGAGCTAAGAACTTTCACCGGACTCATGACAGGGCATTGTGCCCTCCGATACCGTTTGTGGAAAATGGGAAAAGAGGAGAGTGGAAACTGCAGATTGTGTGATTCGGCAGATGAAACTACCGAGCACATACTATGCACTTGTATCGTGATTGCTCACAAGCGTCTTTCATACTTCGGCAGGGACCGATTATCCCCCGAAGAAGTGAGCATTATCGCCCCCAAGATAGTTACCAGGTTCATGGTGGACGTGGGACTGCTTAGGAAGTGATTGGTTAAGGGTAGAACAATAGATCTGTTAGGTCGCAGTTCACGAGAGGCTAACACACCTCACTAAGACCCTACTTAACCTATAACCTATAACCTATACACTACCATGTACGAATGCACTCGAATGCTTAGTATATGTCAAGTCCAATTTTTATAGTTACCAAAGCCATGATCAAATTCATGAGCACAGTACAAGGCGAGCTATTAAACTTTATCCAGTCTGTTCAAGATTAAGTAAAGCCCTAAATGGTGTAAATTTGTATGGGCCAAAATTGTTCAACATGCTGCCGGAAAATTTTAAGAGCTTACCGCTTAAAAAATTAAAGTCATCTTAAAACATTATTCTATTGAAATGGCCTTTTATAGTATACAAGATATATTATCAAATCAAATCTGTCTGTTTTTTTTTAAATACATGTATTTTGTGCTTTATCTTTTTTACATTACCATAGAGATATGTAAACTTCTTGTTTAATGTTTAATTTTACTTACTTATATATTATTTTTTAATTCATGATATACTTTTAATTCATAACTTTAGATTTTCTTGTTTTATATTTATTTTTACTCATAAATTTTTGTACTTATATATTAATTTTAGTGTTACAAATTTGATATGTTATAGATTCGACAGACCTGTGTTAACTATATTGCAATGGCACCAAATAGACTATATTACTACTATTAATATATTATTTTCTTGGTGATATTGGACCATTTAGGTTTGATAAATGTTTACTATTAAACATTAAGAAAAAGCATATGTACACTTATAGTCGTATCAATATCCTGTTTATATAAACAAGAGAATATCATTATATTACTTTTAGCTCAAGTTTTAATTATAAAAAAGAATCGTTTTACTAAGCAAAAAATATAATTTTATTCTATCTCAAAAATCAGATAGAAATGTTACAATCATATCTAAATAAACACATACAAATGTGTAAAAAAAATCAATTTTTTATGTGAACAAGAGCAAAGGGAGTTCCTTCCGCGGTAAGAAAGATGTGACGCGCGTGCAGATCGAGACAAAAGCGGGCCACGAGGGTGGGTGTTCCGCAGGGGAGGCATTCACGCCACACTGGTCCCATTCAAATAACAAATGACAAACGCCGACGAAATCATCGAATCATCGATCGATTCCCTCACATATGTAATAAGTGATCATAATGAGCGAGCGACTGACTCCCCTCGATTCAATTCACTCATTCGATACAAATCTACACTACACGACCTTTTAATGCGAAATATCAAGCGGCACGGGGGGGCGATATATATTGCATTTTTGCAAGTAATTTAAATTTATTGTTCCTACCCCCAAGACCCATTGTATTGGATCCATTACGCGCAAGGCGATTTTATTTTCCCTGTCGTCATCGTGACTTGCTGGCAATAAGTGTACTCACCCTGGACGATTGAAACGCTATGCTGATGCAATTTTCACCACATTATTGGTAACACGAGAAGGTCGAAATTGTTACCAATATACAGCATGACGCACACTAAACTATAATTATATGTATACAGGGTTTCGTGCCATTTTTATTTATAAATTAGTGGTTTAAATTTGTTTCGTTAGAAAGAACACACAAGCCTAATTAACATAATGAAATAAGTAAATATTAATATACATATACAATAATTCAGTACGTCATAAAAATAACTAATATATTGAATAAATTTCATTCCTTCCATAGAGGATATATATAAGATTAAAAAGCAATAAAGGATGTAATTGATTCCAATAAAATACAGTTCATTTTAGACGATATTTCAGTTTTCAATTAACTTAAGATGATTGAACTTTAAAGACCGGCGCGTAGCTTTGAATTATTGGTACTGGGGCATTTCATTTTATGACTTTTTATTTAGGTACTGTAGAAAAGCCCCATCTATTCATCCACTCTGCTATTTTCAGCAAAAGTCTCTGAAAGCCCTTTCCTGCATTCGTATTGATTGTTTCGAGACGTAGCCTCTTGCCCCAATTACCAATGAAAAGGGTTGCATCCGAATAACGTCTATACATCAGTTACACAATAGATTATTGCCAGTCGATCTCAAATGTTCCGTTCTCTCTGTGTTTTTCTTCTTTTTTATATTTTATTTTATTCCCACAAATAAATACGTAATGCTCTTTGTTTGATCGTATTTAGGAAATAGTTAAGCTTGATGTGGATTTTTTTCTAATTACAATTAATTAGTTAAATATTTTTCAAAGTCTACAGTATTGCATTATTTTAAGATTTATCATAAGAATCATTTTCTCAACTCTAGGGTTACTTGAATAAACATTGTTATTAATAGTAATGTTAATAGTATTAGTATTTAATTATCCAATATACGGACATAATTATTCTCAATAATATGTTGAAACAACACCTACAACAGTTTTGAACGCAAATGAAAAGGCTTGAGTTCGCAATTATATGATTTTCCACTCTTCCACAAATTAACTTCGGGAAAACTGCTTCCATTAAGATCTATTCGATGGTATTCTAACGTTTAATTAACTAAATATGGCTTACATATTTACAAAACAAAACAAAAATTTTATAATTGAACAATTTGTATCGTTTTATATTGCCAACAAAACACAAATTTACAACCTAATAAACACTTAAAAATTTATGTTATATATGCTGGAGGCTTCTACTTCTAAATACATTTTTGTAAATTAAATAAAACACGATAACTTTTAAATACAAACAAAGTTATCGTGTTTTATTCAACTTAAAAATTTGATAATAGCTAAAATGTATTTATTGTTAACCTTACAAAACCGGCATTTGTATACAAGTTTAAAAGCAATAAAATTATTAAAATGGTCACTAAATTAAACGAATTATTTTAATTAATAATTATGGAATTATAATACTAAACTTTGGTTATATAACGAGGTGCGGGCGTAATGCTGCCATTAAAAAAATTGTTGGAAATGATCCAAACTCAAAATTAATTAAAACAGCGATTAGGACTTATGAATAATAATTCATCAGAATTACCGGCACTAATATTTGATGATAAATGTTGTTATTTCAATATTTGTATAACTGTAATATACCGAATGAAAATAATTTACGTTACTATTTATAATTCGTGCACCATGGACAGTTTGGAATACACCTCATTTTTTAATCATTCTGTCAAATATTAATATTATAACTAATAAAAAACCAGTCAATCAAATATAAACATTATTTAACAATTAAATTGGATGATGGAAACTTTTATTACATGTAAGAGTGATTAGAAGCTATATTATATTGTGTAGTAAGTACTAAGTACTAAGGATCAGTTTAAAACCTTGAATCTCATCATAGTGGCGCTATAGATGATAGGGGTAATGTATTTTTTTGTTAATGACGCTGTAGATTATGGGGGCAATATTTAATTTGTTAATAAGGAGGCATAGAAAAGTGCAATTACATGATCATGTCCTATTCTAGGTGAAATACTTACTAGAGAAGGACGTTAGGAATAGTGGTTTGATATCAGAACCTCAAATTTTAGAAATGGAAGAAAGATAAGATATCATATATTTATGTTTATTTGTCTATAAAAATACATATGAATATTCAAAAATATTATACAAAATGTACAAAAATTTTGGATGGATGAAGCTGGTAAGGATAGTGGAGAGAGTGATGATAGAAAGGGGATGCATGCATGCAGTGCAATTTATTTTAGAATATTTCATAATAATAATAATACTTAGAATGGTTACAATTTGTTTAATTGAATACGACATACACAATCCCTCCAACACACTGCTATACCAAAAAACCCAATTAATCCCCATTGAAAACCGACTGGAACACCTTGCTATAAAATTTGCCACTAACCCTGATATCCAAGACATCCTCAAGCACCTATGTTTACCTCGCAATCCTTTACACCCACCCAAAACCAAACATCCTTCTACATCAATTTTCGAATTCATAACATCTTTTCATGATTCATCCACATTTTCATCAACATAACCACCAATGGACAACTAACAACATCAAATTACAAAGACTAGCAGAAAGACCATGGGTCGATAGCCGTAATAAAAATCAATTATGATTATATTGTACATAACGAATGTATCAATAAAGATGTTTGTCTCTCTTGAATACGAAATATTTCGAAGTATACGTTTTTATTAAAAAAAAATGGTAATGTGGCCATCATAGTACTTTCCTTATATTTTACTCTAAACTTCTAAACTATGAGGTTTACGCAAAAAGTCTATTTTTAATAATTTGTTCACTTTTTAATTCTCTTCAATTATTTGTCATATATTTTTCATGTAACTATGAAAGTTTATTAGAAAATGGGAAAAAATATTAAAATTTTTAACTACTTTTTTTCATTTTATGAAAAATATATTTTAATAAAACTTGTTAACTTTTTTTATTCTGTTTAATTTTGTTTGAAAAGGTTTTGAATATTTTTCTTATTAAAGAAAATATTGGAGAAAAACAAAAAGCTTTTCAGTTCCAGTTTTTAACGACAAAACCTTAAGTTTAAAGCTTCATCTCAATCGAATCATTTGTTTTTGAGATACAGCACCCACCGACAGACAGACAGGTACACACAGCCACACATTTTTTTCCCAGAAATTAGTGTAATGGGCTCGGGTTCCCAAAACGGATATTTCCGCAAATTTTTTTTTATAAAAATCACAAAAACAATACTTCTCCTATATTTCATATAGGGAAAGTAAAAATATTCTTGGCATAACAACTTTATCAATCTTCTACATATAAACTTCTAGATAAATATACTTTTCTCTTTCTCCCTTTCCCATCCCAGTCTGGGAAAAACTTTTACATAAGTTTCATCCTCTCATACAACCTCACGGATCCCTTCACATTCTTCTCTCATATAACATTATGTGCCTATCCCATTCGTATATAGTGCACACCTACTATACCTTCCCCCATCCAAACCTTCCTTCCTCTCTCTTCCGAACCCTAGCTCGTACCAGAATAATCTTGTCTTCATTTGAGAAGACACTACTTGTCAAGTACCCTGGTATCCTTTCATATACCTGCCACCTTTCATACAATGGATTGTATAAGCTCCTCTCGATACATCCTTGTCTCTCCTACATCTCAACTTCCTTCCACTTCTCTTTTATCTAAGCCTACACATTTACCCCATTCTCCAACGATTCATTCACAATATTCTCGGGTACTCTTGCCCTTTCATACATATTTCTGCATTTTATCCTCCACTCACTTCACTTTATTCCCCTGCACATTCTTCATACATCTTCCAACAATCTATTATTATCCAATCCTCATAACTTCGTCTCATACTTCACCACTCTCTCCATTGCCTTCTTATGCACAGAATGTAACAAGGCGTTAATCTTTAAACTTGCAGAATCTGCTTAAGGAAGAACGACTGCTCTCTCTCAATGTATTCATTCATACTTTCTTATTTCCCATGTTTTACCTCATAAAAAAATCACGCACGCATCCCACTTCAAACTGGCTTGAAACCTATTTTCCTCGCTATTTCTTCACCATGCTTTATGGCTTTCCCATGCACCTATTTGGCGTGCTCACCCTATCCATCTGTGCATTTAATTATGAAGCCCAAGTATTTAAATTCCTTCACTCTTTCAATCTTCTTCCCCTTCCATTCCAATTTACTCACTTTTACTTCCTTTTCCCAACAACTTCAAAAAACTCACAACTTTTATCATTTGTCGTTAGTAGTATGTTCTATAATATACTAATTTAAAAATATCTAGAAATTATTCAAAACTTACTCGACAAAGCAGATTGCAATTACTTGATTAAGTCAGAAATTTATCAATGTTTAGAAATATGTGAAAATCAAAATTATTTAAAATTTAATAATAAATTCTATAAGTAAAACACAGGTTTTTCAATGGATCTCCATTAAGTAGCCAATATTGAAGAAAACATTTCTAACATGATTTACATTAGTAAAACTCTCGGGTATGATTTACTGATTAGACGGTGGGTTAGAGACCACCCACCCACCCTACATATAATAAACAACTTCAGCAACACGCTGTTTTTCATTAAAATAAAACTTAAGCAATATTCTAATTAAAAAAAAAAAGATTTTATAATTGTTCGCTATCCTTTGGATAACTACTATTTTAAAATGTTCTTTGTTTCCTAAAATAGCCACAATTTGAATATTTTCTAATTTTAAAAGTGTACGCCGCACAATTCCGCTAAATTTGTTGAACATGGAACTGATTTTTGAAGACGTCTTTTGATTGGCGCTTAACATAGATCTCAGATTTCAGAAGACCCTCCTAGGAAAAGTATTTCATTAATTAAGCATAAGTCAACTACGTGCAAAGTCTGCAATAAATAGAATTTCTTTACTTTCTTTGTAGGAAGAGAGTCTTCTGTTTGTGGATCTTTTTTCTAATTCAAAATTGTATCAGAAATACACAGACTTCCATAAAAATTAAAACACCTAGAATATATTGAACGATTTTGTTAGACAAATTAAGGACTAAAATTTGAAACCAAGAGAACAAAATTGATTAATGGTTGAAGCGTTAGCTACGTGATTCATCTTGGAAAATAAAATAAAAACGTTTACTTTGTTGATATCAACAAAGTAATTTTTGTTTAAAAGAACAAAAATTCAAAAGTTTTTTCAATAATGAGTTGCTCCGCCACAATTTTTAATGCACTCATTTAAACGAAGTAGCATGTTATCAATAAAGTTATCTCTAGCTGCCTGTGGTATATCATCCCAAGCTTCTTGAATCCGCAGCTGGAAGTCGCGTAAGTTATTGGAAGGTGTGGTAAATTACCCATCCGCCTACCAATAGCATCCCATACATGTTCAACGGGCGAAAAATCAGGCCATGGAAAGACGGCAATGTTAGCTAACGTATTGTAGTCACTAAACATAATTTGATGCAATTCTTGCCACCATTTTGCTCTTTTATTGCTCCATTCTAGCCTGCGAAGATGGTAAAGTGGTGTAGGAGGAAGACATAACAATGGACGATATGAACGCAGTATATAAGACCTAATCTGGCGGTAAATAGATGACATTGCCATTCTGGGTCCTACAACTCCCATCCAATCATTTTCAATTGATCAAGTTGTTGAAAATCTGTAACTTGTGGCCAAAAGTCTTAAGCGACGTTCTTCCCGATATTTAGTTCTCCGTATACGTCCAAATCCAGGGCGATGATGTTGAATCCCTTTCTCTGACCATTTAGATTAACATCTCAATACCGTTGCAACATTTCGGTTTACACGACGAGCAATTTCTCTTCCGGCCCCTCTCATGCCAATAATTCAGCCACGTTCAAAAACAGCAGTTAATTAAAAAAATGTTGTTATTGACGTTCTCTTACCATTCAGAATTGTGAACAAACAATTTGCAAATTTGACAGTTAATTACACACTGACTGGTTTATTTCTTCAAATTTATAGTTACTAAGTACAAAACAAATCAAAAGAAATCGACAAACTACTGGCTAGATTTTATTCAAAATTTTATCATCACTTTGTTTCATGAAAATAGACGTTTTATGAAATTTTCAATAAAATCGTTCGACAAATTCGAGGTGTGGGCAATTTTTATAGAAGTCAGCTTATATGGAGGTCTTCTGTGTTCATTTTTCAATTGTTTATGTTTATGTTTATTTATTCTTTGTACATCTTTCTTAAAAAATATATTTCAAAAAATAAATCACAGCAAACATACAAAAATTTTAGGACGAAAAAGCACGGGCGGAGTTGATTTTAAAATACCTTCCACTCAAACTCTCATGTACCGTCATGTAAGAAGCTGACATCATCTTCTACATCCGAAGTCAATTATTTGCTTTATATTGGTTAATTTATCCAATCTTTTGAAAGAACCTTCTGACATTTGTGCATGACAAATATATAATATATAAAAATATATATTGTGTCTGTATGTGTATATTTCTATCTATAAGTGCTATATTTCAATAAAATTTTGAAATGAAATTTTCAACTAGGCATTTATTATTCTTTCAAAAGAGCTAAAAAGGTTCTGATAATAATTCTTCGTGTTTATTGAAAGCCGTTTTTATTTTTGAAAATTATTTTTGAAAATAAAATATTTCAAAGACTTGTTAATATAGCCATTAATTAAATATTCCCTTGGGGTTAAAGATACCGTAGGAGAAAAAAATAAAGCTCAGTTATAGATCAAACGGCGCCGGTTAAGGTAATTAATTTATAACTTCTGAGTCAGTTGGATTTTATATAGTTGTAAATCGCTTTCGATTATTCTGCAAACTTTCTTAAACAGAAATAAATATGTCACACTGACATAACATATAATAAAAAGGTCTCCAAAAATTGGATATAAATACGTCTGAAATGGCTAAAATATTGCCGCAGTGGCCACCATCACCCGATGAGAATTACCACCAGCAGCCAAATATAATGGGTCGAGTGGAAGAACATGAAAATTCGTGAACTCCCCCTTCAAGGTCTATGGTCAAAATTTTAAAGTGATTTGTTGTATTTATGTTTGTATTTTATGTATATTTTTTTATAGAACTTGTAAAGCAAATAAACTAAACTAAACTAAACAGAAACCATTTTTTGGCTAATGCGGCGCATTCTTGGGATATGTTGTTTGTTGATTGTTTACCGAGTCCTAGGTTTTATACAGGGCGAAGAATCAACTGCCTTAGATTATTCTGCACAATTTTTTGAAATTAAAGAAATTTATTGGCTAATGCGAAGTTTCCTTGTCATATCTTGTTAATTTATTTACCGAACAGATAGTTAAGAATTTGGTCGCAAATCCTTAGAGAGTTAAAAACCATAACGTTTGTTCAGACCAACACAAAATGATCAAATTCTCTAGGGTGGTTCTCTAGTATGTTTATTTTATCACAATATAAATCAACTGTCAAATATAATGACACGTAGATTTAAATAAATATTCCCTTTTGTGGTAAAAGGCCGTATTTGGCAAATAATTTTATTAATGGTCATCAAGAAAGTCTTCATGGAATAACTGACACAAGAAGAATGAGAATGAGAATGGAAGAACACACATTTTGTGAATTAAAGCCTTTCCATATGCGATCTAAATTTCTGTAGATTATTATTGTTATTATGTATAATATTATAATCTTTTTGTAAGCATTCTGGATAAAAAGTAATACCTAACACCTAATGTCTTACCACCTACAATATAGAGCCTGACGCCATTTAGATTTATAACGAAACCACTTCCACACAAGGCAACCATAAGCTTCTAACTATTTTCGTCCGTGCATCCATCGGTTGTGTCCTTTGTAAAGAACCGTGTTATGCATACAATATGCAAATTAGAACTATTTTTTCTTCAATGACTTTCTCTATTATCACTTGGTGAAATATTTTGAACTAACTCATAGAGGTTGACTAGTTTCGTTTTTAAAGCATTATCAAAAGTGAGTTACAGAAGAAACTGACTAGTTTATATATAATCAGATAATAGATTTTAAGATCGGGGAATCCCAAATCTCCTCATTGTCGTTGACGGGGTATTTCCCCACTTTTATTGCCCTGTTTATGTCTAGGCCATTCCTGAGATTTAAATCGAGTCCCTTATTACCTGAATATATAATTTTTAAATTATTCGTATCTATAAAATGGTTATTATTTACAAAATATTTTGCATTTCCTGTACACTCTTTGTTGTTTTTGTTGTTTAATGTTGATTTTTTTGTGTTCTTCAAGTTTTGTATGAAACGAACTTCCTGTTTGTCCGATATATAAAGCATCATAATCACTGCACTTGTCAGAAAGTCAGAAATCATCTGTTTCTCATTTCACTAATACACACGGTAGTTAAGCAGATACAGCAGAGATGCACAGACTTATTAAGACTAGGGGCCACTCGGGCAAATCATGAACTGATGGCGGGCCGCCAGAAGTGTAGGTAATTAAAGACAATAAATAATTGATAATAATGTATTAAAATTAAAAAGGAATTTATTAATTTGAAGCGTGGCACTGCATAGTGCTTACAATCTTTTTTATATTTGGCTCAAATTTACTTGTAGCAACACGTAAAACTGCTTCCAAACTTTCATTTGCAAGGCGGTTTCTATTTTTGGTTTTATTATTATTAAGTATTGAAAAAGTTTGTTCACATATATAGGTAGAACCAAATAAGCTGGCACATTTCAGAGCGTTTATGCGCAACTCTTTGTACATATTTTTATCAATGCAGCGGTAAAAGTTCAGCAAGTCTCCTTCGTTGAATTTGTTGCGTAAATCTTCGTCGTTTTGAATGTCGATAATTTCTAACTGCATTGACTCTGGCGCATTTTCAACTGAAATCGTGAAAGGATTGCTGAATATGTCCAACAGAGGTTTCACTTTTTTAAACTCCGAAAATCTGTCTTGAAAAGATTGAATCAAAATATCTAGCTTTTCTACATAACTGAAATTAATCGCAGTTTTGTTGAATTTTTCAGCCATTTTCTTATAATTCGGAAAATGATTGTAATTTCCAGAATTCAATTGCGATCTGAAAAGTGTCAGCTTGCATTGAAAGGATGATACATGAGCGTAGAGCTGGGATATCAGTTGATTTTTGCCTTGAAGCCGTGTGTTCAAGACATTCAAATGATTTGTAATGTCAACTAAAAAAGCCAAATCACACAACCAATCAGGATTTTTAAGTTCCGGGACATCCCTTTGCTTTTCCGCCAGAAATATTCCAATTTCTTCTATTAAATTTAGAAATCGTTCCAGTGTCAATCCACGACTTAGCCACCTTACTTCTGTATAATACAGTAAATCTCCATATTCGCTTTCGATGTCATCAAGGAATTGTTTGAATTGCCTGTGATTGAGTCCTCGTGATTTTATGAAATTTACAGTCGAAACTACCACTTTCATGACATTTTGAAATTCAATTTGTTTAGCACAGAGGGCTTCTTGGTGTATAATGCAGTGAAACTGCATGAGATCTTCAGCCTTTATGTTTTTTTCTTGCAGATGCTTTTTCAGCAAAGTAACTAGCCCGGAATTGACACCAATCATCGAAGGAGCACCGTCAGTCGCAACTCCCGATAATTTTGATAAGTCCAAATCAGTTTTTGAACGCTCATCCAAAAGTACATTGAGTATATCAACTCCTTTGGTTTGACCTTTCAATGAACACATTCCTAATAACTCTTCTACGACTTCAAAATCTTGAGTAACACCTCGTATGAATATTAGAAGTTGAGCTGTGGAACTAATATCAGTGGATTCGTCGAGTGCTAATGAAAAAAATTCAATGATCTTAGTTTTTTCAGTTAATTGTTCCGCAATATTACCTGACAAAGACATAATTCGTCTTTGGATGGTCATACGATTCAGTTGAATTTTCTCAAACTTTTTTGCTGCTTCTGGACACATTTTCTTAGCGGCAATTTCTATGCATTCTTTTACAAAATCCCCATCATTGAAGGGGCGACTTCGCTTTGCTATCATTCGAGAAATTTCATAACTAACTTCTGTAGCTGTTTCTGAATCTTCAATGGGTTTTCTAAACATAGCTTGCTGACCCGTAAGCTCCCGTTTTAAAGACAACATTTTTTGCTTTCTTAATTCGCCTGTAAACTTGGTAAAAGAAGGATGCTGCGTTTCATAGTGCCTTTTTACATTATATTCCTTTGCAATTGCAACAGAATTCTTGCAAATTAAACAAACGACTTTGTTATGCGACCATACAAAAAAGTATTTCTCAGTCCAAATTTCTTGAAATTGCCGATTTTCATCTTTAACCTTACGTTTTTTACTAGGTCCTGGCTTGTCCATGTTGCGTTCTAATCCTGGCTAGGATTAACACAGCACCTAAAAACAATTACAGTACCTACTTAAATTACCCATCCTTTTTAAATTATCAAAAATAATTGATTAAATAGGTAGGGAAACACTTATTAATAATAGAGTTTTACTTACGATTTCACAACACAATTATACACGGCACTTGACGGTTAACACTGCAACAGGAAATCTACGTTGAATGTGGATCAAAATATATGACACCGGCTAGTGGAGTACAACTATTGCCTTCCAAAACCTCTATTAAACTCACAGAACACTAATACACCTAGCGGCGATTAAACGTGGCTTTTATACCGCGCGTATAGAGTCGAAAACTGTCTGGAGAAATCTCGAAACCGACTCTGGAAGCTTCGAGTCGTGTACTATCTACGCGAGCGATCGTCATCGCGCCGCCGGCCGCCGCGCTTCTTCAAGCAAACGAATTTAACCGAGATCAGCACGAACATTACCGACCGCTGTTACCGACGACGCACGTACGGCGCACCGTAATAGCGCGCGCGCGATATTCAAATTACTTTTCGAACATATTTTTTTTGGTTTTATTCTGGAATAGAATTCAATATTTTTAGAATGTACGAGAGTATTATTTTTGCTGTCGGCGGGCCACCGGTATTCGACCGGCGGGCCGCATGCGGCCCGCGGTCCGCGGTCTGTGCATCCATGAGATACAGGATATAATAGATTATAATAATTTGTAAATAAGGTGTTGAAATATTGATTCTATTTATACGGTAAATACTTTGTTCACTACACTCTTGGTAAAACGAAAATAGAATATTATCTGATTTTGAAATAAGACACTTATCAAGAATGATGTAATGACTTGTAACACAAGCCAAGTGAATTTAATTTAATCTAAAACCTACATAGATATGCTGCATTTCTTATAGGTGAAGTTACTGAATAGTTTTGCTCTGATTGTAATTTTTATTTTGTTGGAAAATGTTTGCTGTTTGAAATTCAGTTTTTAATCTATTATGATGAAAACGTATTCTATAGTAAGTTAAAAGAAAAATGGTTGTTGGGAAATGGGAACATTGTATGGAGAATTATTGTTACTGTGATAGGAAATTAGGAGCTGAGAAATAATAGAAATATAGACCGGAAAAGAAAAAAAAAAAGATTATGTTTCTAAATATTTAGTTTAATTTATTGTTAGATACGCCATCTATAAAAACAATTAGTTAAGGGCCTGAATAGTTTTGGTCTCGTTGTAATTTATGTTTTGTTTAATGATGTGTATTTTTTCGACCTATGATGATACAAGATAAACGGTTGCTTGATAGTGGAGAGCATTTTCTGAAGAATTATTGATATGGTGATATGAAATTAGGTTATGCTAAGTTTTATAAGAAATAATAAATATTAATTTGAAAGGTATGGTTTCATTAAATTGGTCATTTAAAAGATAACATAAGAACTATCTAGTAGGTCTTAATTTAGAGAAATATTTTTGATTTATGTAACGTTATTATTTAGCCAACCTGGCCACTCAATAAATTTGTCGTTTAACGTTAAAAATTGTTTAGGTAATTTCAAATGTAATATGTGTAATGCAATAAATTAGTCTAGTAATTGATTTTTTAACTGATTGAGGTTAGAAAGTATATATTTTTATTTAATTAAAATGTATCACAAAGTAAGTGCCTCTAACCTCAATCAGTTAAAAAATCAATCAATATTTTTTCTATATTTTCACACTAGCAAATAATTCAAACTGTTCCACTAAGCTAAAACCTATTAGAAAGTTATTAACCAGTAAATAAGTCTGTTTGGAAACTAATTAGAAAATATACTGCAATGAAACATCCTGATAACTTATCTGCGTGATGTAGTGTGAACATTTACTTTAATTTAAAGACTTCTACCAAGATTTGTGTACATTTAATTTAACCCTATTACGTTATTTTTTATTATTTTATAAAATAACCTTACTTTCTCTTAATTAATTTAATTTATAGCTCCTCTTAATTAGAATAATTAGGAGAAAGTAATGTTACTGTATAAAAAACAATAACTTTAAGGTTATGTGCCAAGTATAAACATTAATAATAAAAAAACCGTTTTGTCTCCGAAAATTTGCATTACAAAAGTAACCCGTTATAGTTATAAATCGTTGGTTAAATAAAAGGGCATATAACCTTGTTTACCGTTAAGATATTTTATTTATTTTAATTAAAGCAATTTAAAAATTACTAGAGTATCTTGTACGACCAGAATGTAAACCTCCATGTAATTCAATATTTTAAAACGCGCAATACGGAAACGCTGCGTTTCGTTTCGTTTACTTACCACGACTCCTGCATATGATATTACAGAATTACATAATCAACAAATGATAGTCCATTAAAAATGAAATTTGCAACTCGTTGTTATATAACGGGGCGTTTTACGTTTCTTTAGAATCATATGACAATGCCCAAAAATATGTGAAAAAAGACAAAATAAATAATAATAATAATAATAATAACAATAATAAACTCCTTTATTTGCTCACAAAATTGGGCGAAGTTTAGCCTTTGAGGCTACTCTATCACTTAATCCATAAAACATTACAATTTGACAAAAAACCAAACTATCCTAAACTAATCAATTTGCAAATATTTTCACATGTAATTTTAAGTTAAAAAAAAATGAAAATCTATATACAATGAATATATGTTATGTAAAGTTAATTACCAAAATATTTTTAATTATTTAGAGAAAGAATACTTGTTTAGAAATTAAAAACACGTTTCACAGAAAAATATTTTCACCACGGGTAAAGTGAGCAAATAATTAAATATAAAGAATACTTGTATTATATATAATAATATTATTATATAATGCGTTGTATACTATTTTTAAATAAGTACATTTATGGTAGTCGGAAAGACGCAAACAACTAATTTTGTGAAATTTCCATTCTTCCGTAAACACACGTGCCGAAGTCATGCTTCTCGAATATTTAGCCATAAAAGGGTCGATTAACTACAGGAAATTAATAAATTCCCTTAAAACAACATAAGGGGATGCTATCTACAAAATTTCATCGGCACGTGCGGGTTACACAAAAAATAGATCACACAATAAACTATCCACTCATTAAATAGAACACGGAGGAACAAAGACGATATCATGTGTTACTCACTATCCACGAGGTTAAATATTTAATTAACTTGATAGCGGTAAAGCGTACTCTAACAGGAATAAATTAAAAATTTACCCAACAGTAACGTGATTAACAAGGCATGCGATGTATTAAATAGTAGAAAAATCAAGGCTACATCGTGTTACTTAAATAAATAAAAACATTTAATTTAATTTCATATTTTATATAAGAAATACATCATATGTACTACGGATAACTGCTTAAATTACACTCGTGTCTTATCAACATTTAAGGATAATGTGTTGTTGCTTCCTCGGTAGAGAGATTCAATTTCCATTAATCACTTTTGAGAAAGGATCGATAAGACATCAATAACTCGCGTGAACTCTTAAGCACGGGCCATCTATTATAACTGCAGATAATAATGGCGGTGGTTGTGCACTTGGATTACTGCTGCAGTTTATCAGAAAATTGTCTCTGTATATGTGTTTATGTGGTTTATACAGCTTCACGTTGTTCTCATTAAATAATGCTTGACTTAACACTCAATTGCATTGAAAATTGTTTCAGTATTTTCCTAGTGTCATTGAAACAGAAAGTTTAAAATTAATTTAGTGAGAAAGTTAAAAATTTGTTTAATTACATAATTTAATAGGTTAAATTTAACAACACATATTACCATATTTAGATAAGCGTATGAAAAATATTTTATTAATTAATTCGATTATTTAACCATTATACTTTAGTTCTAATATAATATAAAAAAATATTTTCTTTAAAAATATGGAAAATACGCTGTATTAAAAAAACCAAAACCTAACGTCGCTTGTAGAGATAAAAATTAAGAAATTATATTGGTATTTAAACAAATAAAAAAAACTTTATTTAAATTTAAGTATATTAAAACTGTTATACTGTAACAATTAAATGGATTATATAGGTTTGATCAGGTGCTAAAAATATAGAAAACGTTTGTGTAAAAAAAGAAATTATAAAAATAACAAATGAAATAATAATAGCTTTTATTTTTATATCTTATACGCACAATATCAAATAAAGTATAAAAAACGAGAGCCAAAACATATAAGCTGAGGAAATCATAAGGTTACGATACAAATATATTTTTTATTTTCTTTTCTTTGTAATTTCGATAATTTTGGCGATAAGATTAAGATACTTTATATAAAGATTTAAGATTAACGACTTCTAAATTATGGTTATGCTCACTGTTTTTATATTTCACCTAAAATAGGTAAATATGTATGATTATTACTTTAGATTTATGTTCTTGTAAAAATTAAGAACATACAAAATAGATCGAAACTATTATTTTGCAGTTCTTCATGTATACATTTTTTTATATTGAAGTTAACTGTACTACATTTAAATATGTTTTTGTCCCCAATTTAGAAGGATCAATATTTATTTTAATTTAAAAATACTTGACTGGATTAAGTATAGGTCTAAAATAATGTCTTTAAAAAGCTGTAAATAAACATTTGAAAACAGACTCTTTGTTTAAAAAATGTGTAAATATTATAAGAAATATACTTTAATAATAAAAGATTCTCTGAGATGTAGTATTACCTACCTCGAACATTAACTATTTCTCAAATTGCTTTTCATTACAGTTTAAGCGAAAGAATAATTCATGACAATACATTTTAGAAAAGCTCATAATATATCGTATATAATGATAATGATCAATTAGGCACTTTTTTAAAGGACATTTTAGCTTTAATTTTTAATATTTGTTTATACCATTTTTATTATTGCATATTAATTAACAAGTAAAAATAGTTTAATTTATTAAGAATATCATTTACGTGTTTTAGTCACAAAGGACCTGACGGCAGGCCTAGTAGAAGTTCCCAAGAAGGAAAGTGAGAAATAGGTTGTCATGGCCTCTGCCTAACTTCCAGTACTGCAAAGCAAACCACTACCACACCAATAATAGAGGTAAGGAACTTCTTGAATTCATTATCTTTAACAATTTAGAAATTATTAATAGAGGGAGCGTTCCTAAATTTTTGAATGCAATCATGTAGGTGTTGGACTTCATTCTAACTGATGACTTCAGTGCAAGCACAATTCAAAATAGGTATGTTATGGAAGAACCATTTTGGTCACAAAATCAGCAGATTTAGTTTGCCTTAAATACCCCAAAGGATAACGCATTTGAGTGTAGAGTAGATTTAGTTTGACTTAGAGACACAAAATGGAGTATAGAAATACAAGGAATACATACTGGAATCAATAGAAGAGTGCTTAAGTATGGGAAACAACAATCTTTATTTCAACATACAGACTACAGAAGAGCTAGAAACAGCAGCGGCTCTGCTCAGAAATAGCATCCTAAAGGCGTATGAATGCGGCTGTTCGCTAGAAAAGATATCTCCCTGTAGAAAGGGCATTGTTGCAATCTTGGAATACTTTTAACAGGCAAAAAACAAACCAGGCAACTGGTATACCTATAAACAGGTACTGTCGGATATATAAGAAAGAAACAGGAAACATGGAGAACGTTCTATGAGATTGGAGTTATGCAGAGGGGCTGAAGGAAAGTCTCAGTGTGCTGCTAAAGATGCACTTCCCAAGCTCAACATCTGTAGACTCCCAGGAAAACACTGTTCTATCCACTGAAGGAAGCATCTACCAACGAGGCTGGTAAACTTATTAACAAAAAAATAATAGGCAGCTGGTAGTTTTAAACACTTCAAAATACTAAGCCTAGATGACATTACTGCTGCAGCAGGGGCTAGATGTTAACTCTCTACCTACAAGTAGTTTACAAAGTAACTTTATACTAGGCTATATTCCAATGAAAGAGAAAGAGGCTAGGGTAAAGCTAAATCTTACCACCCAATTAGCCTTAACTCATTACTCCTAAATGTCATGTAGTAAATTATAGACAACGATATAACGACAAATTCACTGTGGATGCACATCATAAAGAGAGATCATTATTAGTAATTATTATAATAAGTTAAACTTGAAATATAGTAAAGGATATATAGTCCCTCAACAGGCATCACTACAGCACAAGAAGATGGTATTACGATTTTTTGTTGATATTGAATCAACCTCCCTGATTCAACATATTCATAAGATGGAACATCGGAGGTATAGGGAGTGAACCAGAAGCAGTAACTACAGCAAAAGCACGACATAAAAATTGTTATAATGGGTAAATATGACATAATATAGTTCCTATCCCAAGACAACTAAATACTATAGCAAAACGTTACCTAACAAAACTGTGGTGATACCTATTACTAATCGTAGGAAGCCAAAGAAATTGAACTGTCCGATCAGATGAAAAATCTAGGCTTAACACTAGATAGGAAACTTAATTGGAAAGTGCATTTTGAAAAAAACAATACGTAAAGCTACCGCGGCACTATGTATGAAGCGCAAACTCTTTAGCAGATCATGACAACTTTAACCAAAATGATATATTCGCTGTATATTATGGTGATTATTTCGTTCAACATAAAATACACTTATTTCATTGGTTCAAATATGTATATATAACTGACAACACTATGTTTTCGATTTTGTGCTTCGGCTCTTGATTGGTTTATTAGGTATTAGGTACTGTGTTTTCGATTTTGTATTTCACTTGGCTATTGGCTGTTTCAGTCAATGTGGAAGCATCCCAGGTAGCGTTGATCTTACGAAATGTCAATGTCATCATTTACATTCACGTGTAAAAGTGTTTAAAATGAATCCAAAACGGTTTGGAGAACTTAGTTTAAGTGTAATATAACACAATGTGGAAGCACAAACGCCCCAAAATGCCGCGCGGTCAAAAAATACGTTTGGAAACAGTTGCCTTGAAGAAAATACATCAAATGAACAACTTGCTGATATACTCACTGATTGGGCTTTCAATATGCGAAAAACGGATAGAAGTGAGTACAAGAAAATAGTAATAAAAACGATTTGGAATAATATTTACAATAAACAATAAATTATTAAAATTAATGTATATTTTTTTTACGAAATAATCTTAACAAATACAACTCGTGTAAATAACGATTGTCGCAAATTCATTCTCTTTTTCGAAATAAATTATGTTGCTTTAGGAAACCAGACTCGCGCTTACGCGCTCGTGTGGTTTCCAAGCAACATAATTTATTTCTCAAAATCGAATGAATTTGTGTTTCGACAATCATTATACACTTGTTGTATTACTCGCGAAAAGTCTTATTATTACATATAGTTCACTAAAATGGTGGATCAAGGCTAAATAAGCAACGGCTTAAAAGAATCGTCAAACCCTTCAGAGCATAGCCTGTCTTAGTATTACGGAGGCTATGAATACCTCCCCCTCTGAAGGAATGGAAGCTTTACTAGACCTACTTTCTACTTTTCCTGCACGGACAAATCAGAAAAGATGGTCTTATGAGATGAGACTAGACTGGCATGGTATAGAACATAGCTTCCGGCACTCAAAAATTCTGAACCTTATTAAAACAGAGTTCCTACAAATACCGTCGACAAAATTTGACTTCAAATCGCGTTTTGAAGTGATTATTGATAGTCGCCAAGACGGCCTAAACTAAAACATAACTGTGTAA
This sequence comes from Ontholestes murinus, assembly GCA_963969525.1. Classification (NCBI taxonomy): domain Eukaryota; kingdom Metazoa; phylum Arthropoda; class Insecta; order Coleoptera; family Staphylinidae; genus Ontholestes; species Ontholestes murinus. Next base: position 31,345,319 of record OZ018395.1, on the reverse strand, counting down.
TCTGGTATATAGATGCATTAAAAATAAAATCGGGCTTCGGCATAGGCTGGCACTTGCCTAAGTAAAGGAAATCCGCTTTTCTTCGAGAAGACCCATCGGTCTTACAGAATGAAACAATCGCCTTAAAATATATATTCATTTTTTTACGAAAAAGGCCTACAAATGGGCACGTATATTGGATCTCAAACAAGTAGTCTGTCCGTAAGAACCTCAAAGCCTACAACGTCATATTCTAAAATTACTTAGATCTGTAAACAAGCTCTTAACCATTAGCCAATGGCAACAAGCTGGTTATCAAGCTACACAATTTTAATAGGCAACGAACATGCTGATGTGCTTACCAGAGAAGCAGCTACGACTATCATTATGGGATCAAAGCCTACATATGGGCTGTCAAAACACCTAGGAAGTGCGTGGTCCAAAAGTGGGGAAAATGGTACAAATAAGGGCACTGGATAAACACACTAGGTCGAATCTAATAAAAAATGTTTCTCGATCTCTCGCCAAGCTAAACAGCTCTTACTCCTCAAAATATAATACTGGTACGGGTCACCTCATATTGCTCAATGAAGTACAATCTTCACAAGATAGGCAAAGTGGATAACACTGCCTATAGATTATGTTTATTTATAAAGAAAACGGCTGAGCACATTCTATGCGTATGTGTAATACTACCACCCGACTAGCGTAACCGTAAAAATGGCGTTAATACCAGAACTTATCCGGATATGACTTCCTATGACGCTAATTTACCTTTCTAAGGACATTGAACTCCTGGGAACATATCAGTTGTAGTGTACTAGTACTAAAGATCTAACTAGGTTGCAGTGCTCTTAAGGCTGTCTATAGTTAAAGCAATCTGTCCAATCTAATCTAAAAATTAGGTATTATCTATATTACATTTTTTTTTCTTTTTAACTAGTGTGTCAGCTTTTCCCCATAGGCACATCTAAATAAAAACTATTAATGTACAAAACGCACAAAAAGACTTAGACTAACTTTCTAACTTAATCACACTTCTATTCCAAAATTTCGTAAGTTAATAAATTAGAGCAAGGAATTATTAATGCTAATTATTATTCAGAATGAAAAAAAAAGTAAATTAGTAAGGAAAATTTTATATAAATCATTAAGGGAAATGTATTTTTGGAATCTTTCTTTAGTATTTATTGATTTAATTATTTTAAAAACCTAGAATGCAACGAAACTACACAAGTGATTTACTCCAGAGGAAAGTTCAGTACACTTAAATGTCTTCAACAAGTGTTTCTTCATGCCCTGGTTACTCTTAATAAAGTTTTGAAATGTTTTTTTTTAAAGATTATACTTATTATATTGTTTTATGACATTAGTCCCTAAACCTAGAATGCAACGAAACTACACAAGTGATTTACTCCAGAGGAAAGTTCAGTACACTCAAATGTCTTCAACAAGTGTTTCTTCATGCCATGGTTACTCTTAATAAAGTTTTGAAATGTTTTTTTCAAAGATTATACTTATTATAATGTTATATGACATTAGTCCCTAAAGTCATATAAAGAGACGCATACAAATATATGATTTTTTGATATTTTTGAATTCTGTACAATTAGTTTGTCTCTCATCTAACTCCTATACTTTATTAGCAATAATTTTTTCTTTATTTTTTTTTTCTTGCAAGTTAAAAACTTTGTGATAAAGTTGTTTGAATAAAAGTTGTTCAGTTTCTTATTGTCTATAACTTTTATTTGAATGATTTTGTAATATTTTTCATATTTAGAAAAATATCGACAAAAAACAAAAAAACGCCTTGAATAAAAATCCACTTCTGCTTTATGAATGTTCACTCTATTCTATATAGGGAAAGTAGAAACGTTAATTTAAAAAAGCAGTAACCGCAATAACGAACTTATTTTATGACATTAAATATCGTTTAAGCTGCCGAATTCTTCGAACCAAAAGCGCAGAAGTAAATAATAATAATAATAATAATAATACTTTATTAATGCTATCACCAAACGGTTTACATAAGTCACAAAAATCTTACAATGAGGTAAATAATATTTTATGTAATAACACCATATTTAAGATGAAAATAAGGATACTTAGCACATACCTATGAGCTAAATTACAAATAAATAAATATATCTCTAAATTAATAAAATCTAAATACAAGGATAAAATAAAAAATGTATAAATAAAATCATGTCAATAGGGACAATATTATTAATTTGGGATAAAATGACGACACATTTATATTAAAAAATTAATTTAAAATAATCTAAAACGTTAAGATACACTAAAGTTAAACATATAAAATCGCAAAGCGATCAAAGTATAAAAGAATAAAAGAATAAAAGCACATATTAAAATGTTAAAAAACTAGTCTAAGTATACAAGTAAAATAAACATATGTTAAATTATATAAAACAACAATAGAGTTATAATACAAAATTGGATAGTATTAATTTTCAAGAGGTTTAAAATCATGGTTTAAGAACTGATTTATAGAGTAAAATGCGCATTTGCTGAAATACAATTTTAATTTCATTTTAAATTGCTTAATGTTTAAGTTTTTTATATGCTGTGGGAGTAAATTAAATATAATAGGTCCAAAATAATTTGTACCGTTTCTTGATTTGGTTAGACGGAGTTTTTGTGGACAGATTTTATTTTTGTTCCTAGTATCATGCGTATGTGTATCTGAATGAGTACAATATGATGTTACATTTTTTCGAATGTACACCAAACATTCTAAGATGTATAGTGAAGGTAATGTCAGGATTCCCAGTTCAATAAATTTTGCTTTGCAGTCATCCTGGTATTTTAAACCTGATATTACTCTAATAGTGCGTCGTTGGAGTGCAAACAGACGATTCATTATAGGAGAGTGCCCCCACACTAAAATGCTGTATGTTAAATGCGATTGGCATAATGCAAAATAAGCTGCACGTAATGCAGCTAATGGGAGCTTCAATTTTAATTGTCGTAAAAGGTATATCGTACGACATATTTTACTAGCCACTACCTCTCCATGACTGTGCCATGTCAGTCTATAATCAAGATTGACACCAAGAAACTTTGTTGTCGTTTCACTAGAAGTGTCAGATCGGAGCGAGAACGTAAGGTTGACCGTTTTACTTGTGTTTAGTGATAGCCTGTTTGATTCAAACCAAGTACTTATGTCATTTTTGGATTTCATATGGTCAATTTTAGCTTTAAATATATCGTCCGATTTATTAATAAATGATGTGTCATCCGCAAATTGAAAAAATATTGGTGAACTTGATGCAGATGATAAATCATTTATATATAATAAGAAGAGAAATGGCCCAAGAATAGATCCCTGGGGCACCCCATACTTTAAATATATATCATTTGATGACTTTTTATTTATAACCACTCTTTGTTGCCTTTGGTATAGATAAGAGGAAATTAGGCCACAGCTGCTCGGATGGAGGTTGTAGTAGTACAGTTTTCGTAAAAGAATTCCATGATCTATGCAGTCAAAGGCCTTACTGAGGTCCAAGAATGATGACTCAGTATGCATACCTGATTCGAACCCCTGGATTATTTCCTCAGTAAGGGCCATTACCGCACCAGCTGTAGATCTTCCTTTGCGAAAACCATACTGTGTGTCCGATAGTAGATTATGGGCCTCAAAAAAATCTAATAATTGTTGAAGTAATATTTTCTCAAAGATCTTTGATATAATAGGAAGTATAGCTATTGGCCTGTAATTATTCACTTCACCTACATCACCTTTCTTAAAAATAGGAGTAACACGAGCTTTTTTGAGCGAGCTAGGAAAAATGCAATTATTTATACAAATGTTAATTAATTTTGTAAGCGGTATAACAATAACATCCACAACTTTCTTAAGTATATATGTAGTAACATTGTAAATATCTTTGGATTTAGAGTTCTTTAAGCCAAGTATTATATCTCTAACTTCAATGAAATTAGTTTCCTTAAATTTAAAGTATGGCGTGGATTTAAACTGAGTATTAAGTATAAAAGTTACTGGTGTTTGCGCTGGGTCAGGAAGATTAGAAGCTAATTCATCGGCAATATTAGCAAAGTAAGTATTGAAAATGTTCGGATTAATATCACAGTTTGTATCACAGTTGGTTTTATTATTTATTAAAGACCATAATGCTTTTGGGCTATTATTAGAATGCTTTATATAAGATTCGTTGGCAGATATCTTAGCATTTCTTAGAGCAGAACTGTATTCCCGTTTATATTTAATATAATATTCTTTTAAAGCAGGGTTATTATGGCATGCGTCTTTTATAAGCAAGAGAGTTTCCCGCATATTGTAAAGAGTATTGTTAAACCACTGTATTCTTTTATTTATAGGTAATATTCTTTTTTCTACGAAAGAATGGTTACAATAATCGTGTAGTATGTTCATAAATGTATCAAATTTAAGATCTGGATTAATATTACTATTAATAAAACTCCAGTCTGTAGTTTCAAGTGATCTATAAAGTAAATTTATACCAACTTGTGTAATGGGTTTTATAGTATTCCCTGCTTGGCTATTTACTGTTTTCTGTACATTAATTTTAGCCTCAACCATTATACCGATATGGTCTGACAATCCTGACTCACAAGGGTATACTGTAATATTCGCATGATTTATATTTGAAAAAACATTATCCAAACAATTTTGTCTACGTGTATTAAAATTCACCGTACTCACCAAGCCATATGTTGACAGAACATCACACAAACTTATGGCCCGGGGATCATTGGTATTGAATCGTACGTTAAAGTCTCCACCAAGAAAAATGTTCTTTTGAAAATCAACACTATCCAACAGCGTGCCTAAAATAGTTAAAAATTGATTAAAATCTCCATCAGGTGATCGATAAATACAAATAACAACAGTATTATATGATGGCAGGAATGATGCCGCTATTTCACAGTGTTTCTCCGAAGAGAGATGGTTTAGATGTGCTAGACTTTTATATGTAATGTGTTTTTGAACTAGCTGCATCACCCCGCCATGTTGAAACGCGCTTCGAGAATAATTAGTCGCCACGGAGTAGTCTGCTACCGATAAATACGGAATTTCTAATTCGCTGAGCCAGTGCTCACTAAGGCATAAAACGTTAATATTTTTGTTTGTCTAAAGAAACAATTCTAGTTCATTTGTTATATATCTAACACTCTGAATATTAATGAAGTAAAATGTTAATGCGACATGGTTTAAGCGATCCTCATTTAACAACTGCTTGCGGGGCGGTTCTCCTAAAAATATATCTGTCGAGTATAATTCCACTTGGCCAATTTTTAGGATCCATTAGCGCATCATGATATTTAAAATCGGCTCCGATTTTAAATGCAGGAGTCGTGGTATTTAATTTTTCACAGGTAAAGTTCGATGAATTTATTATTTGCTTTACATGTCCTTTCATATCATCTTCCGTGACATTATTTTTAACACGCTTAACGAAAACCCATGTTTTCTTCGGCTCGGCCTCTATTTTGGATTTAATAGTGCCTCCGGTTCCAATAACTAGTTTCTTTTTCTGATACTGACGTTTTTTCCTGTGTTTAACTGTAGTGAATGTTTCGTCATTACAGTTCGGTTCGATGTAATTGGTGATATTAGATTTTTCCGATTTATTGTTATTAAGTTCCTGATTGATGTTTGCGTGGTAAACATTAGTGTTTTCTGAGGACAGCTGATTTGCGGCGGTGGCCAAAACCACAGTGGCGCGCGCAGTTTTCGTGTTCACGGCTACGTCCTTGCTGACTTCAGCTTTGTTTACATTTTTTGTACTTCTGTCTAATTTTCGTGATGAATTTCCTGTAGGAAAATCGGGAATAGAGAGGCGAAGCTGGGCATTTTCTTCTTCAAGTCGCTTGATCTTTTCCTGCATAAGCATTGTTGTTAGTTTTAACTCTTCTACTCGCTCTTTCATGCACATGTAAGCCTCCTTTTGATAGTTAAATTCCATGCTTGTATCGATTGGACATGGACTCGCGCTACCACTTATTATCGGTAATTCACAGCATGTTTTCACTCTCTTGGCACATCCAGAATGGTAATATGATTTACAAATAGCGCATTGTACACCTGATTTAGCCACATGGCCACATACACACGATTTTATATTAACGGCGCTATATTTTTCACTGTTTTTGGAAATTATATTCGCACTCGCTGAATCACGACCGTCCTGACGTTCGGCCATATTTATATGTGAAACTTGAAAGAGTGCAAGGATGAAATAGCCGCCATTGACTGGTGTGTTCATCACGCAATAGAGTTTTAACATAACAAATAACAATTATGTCGGGCAGCCAGGAAGACCTAAAAGCGCTAGCTTCGCCCATAATTCAGTCCAGGCTGGTTATGACCTGCATAAACAGGCATGACGCACTGGCGACAACAAGAAAAACACAGCTAGTTTAGATACCCAAGGACCAAGGAATTATTGGACACTTGGGACCGACTTGCTGGCCAAACAAGGGGCAGCAGGTGAATTTAGAGGACCCGACCCCGCTTTCGGTGTATCCCACGAAAGCGGAAAAGAAATTATCCGAAGCAAGCTAGCAGAGGAACACAAAAAGGCATAGCACAACCAAAAGAGAATGGAGCACACGAGACTCTTCCTAGATGGTCTGGTACCTGAAAACATACTGATGCTGTCAGGACTAAGCAGATTAAAAGTAAGAATATTAGTAACTGGACACTATGACCTGAATAATCACAAGCATAGAATGGGAATCTATGAAAGCTCCCTATGCCAGGGATATCTGGAAGAGGAGAAAACTCCCCAACACTTACTGATACAAACAACAACACATGGAGAAATTCGGGAAACCTGAGCTCAAGAGCATAGCCTGGCAGAAACTCCTGCATTTCATAAAAGACACAGGAGTACACAGGGAGTAAAACATCCAGAGGCACACAAAAGAACCATGGAGACCGCAGTGCAGAGCTAAGAAAAAATGGTAATATTATAATCACTGTAGGGCTTAATTTCTCTACCTAAAATATACACATTTAGACATGAACGAGTTAATCAGTTTTATTATCTAATGATACACTGGTAGTGATGCTAAAAAAATTTGTCAAAAATATATTTTTACCATTAAACAATGTTGTAATGATACATTTATGTAGTTCCTAATTTTCAGAAAAAAATATGGCGGTGCGAATATATTTACTTAAACTTTCCAAAAAAAAAATTTTTAAAGCTATTAAATCTATAAAATTATTATAAATAAATTTACTATTATATTAAAATACCCTCACAATTCATCAACTTATTTGTGCAGAACACCATGGCAGTTAAGCTAGTTGCAAAGATACCTTTTCTTTTTGCTTAAATCAAATTCAGAGAGGGCAGAAAGGCCGCAAATCTATAGCCCAAGCTAACACCATTTCATTTGTCTATGTATATATTAAACGTAATCATGTAATTGTCCAAATAAATATGATTGTTATTATTATTAAAATATCAAATATAGTTCTATAATTCATTTACAGAAATCTACTTAATTTAATTATATTGTTATTTACACCACAAACGGCAATTGAGTTGTTATTTCTGTAAACAAAGATTTGTTAACTTGATTGTGACGATAAGCTCGAGTCGTGTTGTGTTGTTTAGACTTATATAACTATGTGGTGAAACTATATTGAATTTATCAATTCAGTATAGGTATGGGTTATTACGGGTAATGGTCTGAACCATTTACTTAGAAAGATTTGTGGTTGTAATAAAAATTAATCAAGAACTAATTTTAATAATAATATAAATTTGTATTGATAAATTTTTACAATTCTACATTTAAATAATAAGTAATAAATTATCAATGATGCGTTAGTATGTTAATTTGTTAAAGGTCTATCAACCAGAAGTCTTTCTTAATAACTATTTTTATTATACAAGAAATGATATATAAATACTAGCAACTTATCTAACGCAGCATCTACGTTTACGGTCTGGAATCTCTTTTAAAAAATAATCCCCAATAACGATTTTTTTTATCATAATTGTTATTATTACCATAAACCAGTGTATATTGCCCATTTCAATCAACCGGAATTGTTTTCTATTAAGTCGCAGAATGAGGGGAAACATCCAGGAATCATAAATATATTTCGTCCTCCCCCATTGCCAAGAGGAAAACTTAAGGGAGTATTACGGTGAATTTAAGGGAGGATCTATGGATTCTATATGAAAATGCACCCTTTAAATGGTGACTTCACAATATACGGTAGCGTAGAGGGGAGGATAAATCAAATCGAAAACTGGGGAACGTTAAATTCCAATCCAGGATTTGAATTTAATGCCCGTGCCAATGAAATATTTTGAAAACAACAGCTGAATAAGGGCCGGCCTGGCATATGTTCCGGGGTGGAGTTATTGTAATTACCTTATGGGTTTAATTTTCTTTATAATTGCTTATTTTTAATAGAGAAAAAAATGTATAGAAATATTAAGAACCATTATTACGCATGCTGTCATTAATTAAATTGTATATACTTTGTACGCTACATTGTATTAAAATTACCAATGCAGAAATTATTCTTATTAGTGGTACCTTAGGTTATAGATTGTACGAATTACAATAGTATATTTATTTCGACTGCTTAAATATAAGACGATTGTGTCTTATTTGTTTGTACAATATAAATATAGGGCAATAACAGAAAAAATATTTTTATATTCAATGAGTTTACTTCAAATCATTAATAAAATTCAAATCTAGTGACAATATTAATATTAGCTTCATGTAAAAAATTGTGTGTTAAAATGGTGAATTAATTTGCAGGTGTAATGAAAAACATATTAGTTACTTGAAAGAATACAAGTTTCGGATTTTGTGCGTGTGAATATATTATTAAGATTATTAGATAACATCAGGATTTTTGTTTTTGTTTTTTATCCAACTTACCTGCTGGGCTATTAATATAATATAATATTTAATTGTTATTATGAAATTTTTTACTTTGCTAATAAAATTACATATTTACTCGCCATAATTGAATTTGTCAGAGACACTAGAATTGAAATTATCTGCTTCAGTGTCTATAAAATTGGAATTTAATATTTCTTATTTAATTAATTGAACAACATCCTTCAGATATGCTGTGCAGAATTATTTTTAAGAATATTGCTAATTTTGCTGTGGTGAAGCAATATAGTAATTTGTTTATTCTTTAAAATAAATTAAATATTCAATACTTTTTTAATGCAAATTGAATGTTATAATTAACTATTATCTTAAAAGTTTCAATTCCTTTAGTGGGTCAGATTATTGCTCGTTCAATTGACGGTGAATGTCTTCTACAGAAAAATTCTCAGAAAACTGAAATGAAAAATAATACTTCTGATAAAATTATTCCTCATCATTATTATAGGCTTAATAACTTGATAAGTATGGAAACCCTGAAATGTAGCTTCTTGAACAACATAACGTCATCATAACTAAAAGAGTAATAATTATTCCTAATAAGAATAAATCAATTGTAAAAAGTGGAGTCATTTAAATGAGGCAATATAGAAATTATTGTCCCTAAGGCTCCTAATAAAGGTCAACTAGAAGGAAAAAGGTGATTTTTATGGCCATGCAATAGATTACTTCTTTAGAATATAAAGTTCTTAAAATAGCAAATATCGTACATAAGATTGAATAAAAGCAACTGCTGATTCTAAAAGTAATAATAGAAATTTAGTTAATCTAAGGATATTATTATATTAAAGATATTGATGGACCTGTATTACCTAAGAAGATTGGAAGTAAATGAAGGGTGAATTTTTAAGAAAAGTTTCAGGTAAGATAAAATTGATGCATTAAATATAGATTATTAAAATAAGTATAGAAGATGAAATATTTAGAATACAATAGCGTTTGTATAGGCCAGACAATTTTAAGAAAATATTTGTGAATTTGGATTGCATCGAAATCATAGTTCGTTTGCAAGACATATTTTAGAATATAAATATTCTTTTCAAGAAATTAACAACCTCAAAATTTTACATAACTGCCCCAAAGTGTACGTGTATATCATTTTTTGTGGTAAAGGTAAAATAACTACTTCGAAGCTTTAAAGTGCGAATACGGGAACATAAGAAAAGTTTCACTTAGGAAAAACAACGTCAACTTACGACAATCACCTTCGAAAGAACAAAATTATTTCGACGAAAATTTTAAAATTTTACATGCGTGCCCCGAGAGTAGAATTAGATCTACTGAAACAACTAGACATTAATAAATTTAACAAATGCTTTATTTTATTAATTAGATATTACTAAACATGTAGAGTCAGTTTAAATTTAGCACTCCCTATATATTACTTTTTATTTAAGTCGCAATTGTAATTCCTTAAAGTCATTACGTATCTGCCTAATGAAGCCACGATGTCATGAAACAGTTATAGCAATACATCTACATAACAAAGCAAAGCTTTTTAAACATCCGTGTTTTTTAATTTAAGTGCATAATGTAGTTTCGCAAAGTAACAGCCTCATTAATACAATGTTAGAATTTGAGAATATATTATTATCTACGATATTTCCTACCAGATTTCTGATGGCACTAGTAAATTAGAAAAGTTTATAGTTACAATTACTAAATACTTATAATTTAAAGTTTCAATAGAAATTCAATAGCCATAGGTGGCAATCAACCGAAGATGCAAAGAACATCGGTTGTGGATTGAGTAGCATCCGGTGGCAAGAACATACGGGAAGAATGAAGAAAGCAGGAAGAGGAAACCGACATGTCAAAAAATCGGTGGTGAATTGAGTAGCTATCGGTGGCATGTACATGTAAGAAGAAATAATGAAGAAGAAGCAAATAGGCCATGCGCAAAATTGAGGGTGGTTGGAGAAGCTACCGATGCATGAGCGTACCAGGGAAGAAGAAGAAGAGATCGGTAAAGTAGTGGTGTATTGTGTAGCTACTGGTGGCGCACCGTTACCGCAAGCAAGAAGACATAAGAGCAAAAAGAGAAAAGTGAAGAACGGGCAAGCTCAAGAAGCTAACGGTGGACCGAGGAGCTATTGGCAGCTGCTCAAAAGGGAAGAGGAATAATACTAACACAGCTAACTTAGCTATTGATAATGGGTACTTAGTGCCCCAAATGTACATTTAGCTGTGAAAAAATAAAAAGTGAAGAAAGGAATATAACTGTGTTTTAATTAAGTGATATTAACCTTCACGTACTCAAGTAACTAAATTAAAATTACTGTGAGGGTGGAATAAAATTTAAAAAGCGCTGTGTCCCTAAATCCTGAGCGGGTAAACGTAGGTTCGTTTAAGTTGGAATTAGTTCAAATATAAACTGCAATACTTTTGGGAAGCAATAAATAATTTAAAAAAATAGAAATTCAATAAAAATCCGTAAATAAAAAAAATTACAAATTATTATTTGTATTTGTACACTCCAAATGTTTTGAATTGTTTATTAATTTTAGTAAGTAGTGGACTTATTTTGTACGTCTTCATAGATTATTGAGTTCCTATTTCCAAATTGTTATTGAAATGTAAATTCCTTTTTATTTCGAGATATCGATTTCTTGTTAACCATTTCCGCACACTTTCAATGCATACATCTTCATCCTCACACCAATACATCTTCTCCTGCGGTAAGGAATGATATCTTGTAAGCAATAAAAATCCAAAGAATTTTTTTAGGCAGTTTACTGTAAAAGTAAAACCATGCCGATTGTTTTGGGTTGCATATTTGACGGATTACTTCACAATATAGGTCATAATGTGTTCGTTCAACAACAACTCAAAGGCTTTGGCTGGCGATTTTCCTTCAACTTTTATTTTTAAATTTTGTCTCATCTCTAAGATCTCATTGTCATGACCCAGCTCCTTTGCAAAATCGGCTTTTGTTTTTTGCTAATCTATGTAGATTTTATTTTTTTCTGACGCTTTGGTAATGGAATCTTTTCATTCGATTTCCTAGACGTACATGCTATTGGACTAGAAGTAGATGCTATAGGAATTGCAGAAGAATGAACTTCAACTCTGCCAGACACGTCTCTCGGATGTGTATCTTCCAATACATCTTCGTCAAAGTCTTCAACATCTGACACCACATCAACGTTATCGGGTGGAAGTTCGACAATATCTATCTCCGCTTCTGGTTCACCCCCATCGAAGAAATTTGGATCATTTATTATACCTTCCAATTGAGAAAGTGAAGAAAATTGTTTGGTACTCATATCTGGCAATTAGAGACAATTAATAATTATAATGAATTTTTAACATTGTACGAGCCACGATCCCCAAATGGGTATCATCATTAAAATGGCCATAATTACATCTTAGATGATTTGAAAGCAAACTGTATGCTACAGTTAGTTACTATAAACTATAAACTAAACATGTGACAAAGATAGATAATAAAATAAAATATAAATAATTATAAATTAATGCATTTGAAAAACAATATTTATTTTAAGCAAGACTTACCTCGATATTTTCACTTTATTAGTTTCTAAATAACAAATAACAAGCACTTTTTGATATTTTTACAATCAACTAACATCTCTTAACTGTCATAAGAGGTTATATGTTGCCAACAACATAAAATTGTCAACTACTAACAACTGCTAAACATTAAAATCACTGATCCCCAAATGGGGATCTTAGTAGGTAATGGGTTAATTATTTAATAACATAAATGTCAAAATAACATAGAGTTAAATTTCTAACATCAAATACCGAAAATATGTTTTTAAAGGGTTTTTAATGAAAAATTACAGTTTTTAAATTTGCCTTAATGGTAATTGTAGTTCCTGGTGAATAGACTGCTAGAAAAAATGATTAGCAGATCTTCGAAGGGCATTTGAAGAGCTCTCATAGAATCGGAGATAAAAATTTAAATTAATTGGGGATTATTTATAAAGCAAACGAAAGATAACTTCAATAAATATTTAAAAAAATAAGTACCATACTCAACCTTTTCTGCAGTTTTTTTTAATACTTGACGAGTATATTGTCAGCATTTTTGTCAACGATTGGCTGAACATAATCATCATATTGCTAGTACTTCAAATACCGTAACTGTAAATAGTCGATTTAACGATTTTTACGTTGAGAAAATTACTTCAAAACTCAACACGATGTTTTGTAAAAGCCATACAAGGTTTACGTGTGATCTATGCAAAGAGCATTATATTTTGAAAAGGAAGGAAGTAAAAAGTAAATGTCTAATGTGCTCAACGTTTCATAAGAATAAAAAATGTTATGCTAGCGATATTAGGTTTAACAGATGCTATTGATAAACCATAATCCAAAAGATTGTATGTGCCAAATTAGTGAAAAGAAAGATGAAGCAATGTGGAATATGCAATTTAAAGATGATAAGGGTAAAATGTAGGCAGAAAGACTAACAGATGTTGCAACTCACGGAAGGATTTATGGTCTGTGTAGGTACTCTAGTCACCCGCTTCCTGTTCTTTATAGAATGGAACCAAAGGATGCATATGATATATACGAAGAACATAAACGACCTAAAACGTAATACGTAGGACTATTGTCTACCTAGCCATGAAATTAGACGTGGGAGTGTAGCATGTTCTTCCTGTTGTTTCGGATATCCTCGACATAATCACAGTCCTCCATACCAACCCTGCATTTTTTCTCCGATGTGCAGGTTTGGAGAAGAGAAAAACAAAATGCCGACAAGCATATGTATCAATCATGGGTAAAAAATTCAGCTAGAAATGCAAGTAATAGTTTTATAACAAAGACAAGCGTTATTATCGACCTCCCAAATCCAGCATCTAGTATCTATCCTGCAGAATTGAATCTATTACACATAACGTGAATGAAAATTATAAATGTTGTTCCTACTGCCCTTGTAAAACTAGACAGGAAATAGCCTGCTGTCAACAAAACACTTATCAAAAACATTTATTACAAAACGCCCAAATGAACAACGTCAATGTTGTAAATGTTGCAGAAAAAATGCATTAGGTGGAAATCAATCGACGAAAATTATGGCACAAAAATAGCCCCAATTTAACAAATGAGTAAATAAATCTAATCAAAACTATACCAGTTACATGTGGGAAAAATACAAACCAAAATACATCTACTAAAACGGTAGTCTCTACACACAACTGCAAAAATGCTAATAGAAAAAATGGTGAATAAATCAGTAAATAGTAGAGAAATTTAAGAAAAAAACCCTTGAACGAAAGTGTAGTAACAGAAATGGAAAATAATTGAAGGAATTCTAGAAATAGTCCTCCGAACAATTTAAATAACGAATAAATATGCATTCAAATTGCAATCAAGTATGATTGATTGATAGTTTCTGAATTCTTCTTTCAAAATATATTTAAGCAAACATGACACTTTTTCAAAAAATTGGTAATTAGTTTTGAAAGGTTTGTCCTTGCGAACTTGGTTTTTAATATACCTCTGCAAAATTCATCAGTGTTCCACGTAAATTGCTTCATTTTGTAGAGACTTTGCTTTATTTGTTTCAACACAAAAACATGGTACTCATCTGTCTGACAAAATAAAGCCTGACTCAAAAAATCCATGTTATATTATTAAATTTAAGTGCATGAAGAAGGTAAGATCCTTAACAATCTAATCATTAATATTTATTTTCTTGCTATATCCTATTAAGGGGAAAAAAGTATTCAGTTTACTTTTTAATCTAAAACCATCAATTATATTATTTTCATAACAATTATTGACTTCTATTAACATTTGACGCTTTACATTTGTTATGGTTTCTTGATTAGATATTTTAAAAGTTTGTGCATGTATATTAAGAATATACAGTAATTTAGTACTTCAATGTAAGCAAGCATACATTTTTGCACAAATATATAGCTATAAATAAGCACAAGTAAATTAAACGTATATTTGTAAGTTTAAATTAGGTACTATATTGTAGGTTGAACAAAATCGTTTCTGATGAAAATGAAATTTAATATTAAGTAGAAGCTTATACTCTATACTTACATTAGGAGGTATCAAGTGAATTACATATGTACAAATAAAATTATTTTGTATACCGCAGATATCCATCTACGATACACGCTATTTGGGTAGAGGGTAAACTAAATTTAAAATACGTCTGGTATATAATAAAGTAACTCGTAAATTGTATGGGTAATTTCATTGGCATGGGCATTATATAAACTTGTATTTTTGCAGCATCATAAAATGTAATGTAATGTCCAGCATAGTAAGTAAGAAGAATTGACTATGTAAGTATTTTAACTTTAGTGAAAAATATTTTAATGAAAGGAAAAGGAGAAAATTACACCTGAGTATAGTTTCGACCAACAGCTAGTCATCTACAAACATGTAATCGTGTCTCCTTCTTCATTATATTCAAGATGTACCAGAAAGTAAACGCATCCACAATTAAACATCTGAAAAATATTTTATTCAAATAAATCTTAATGTTAATAATGCCCCGAAATAATAATAATGTTTTCGATTATAAACGAAAATTATTAATGCGTTTAAATTTAAATAAAGTATTCGATGTTTTTTGAGCAGGAATTTCCCGAGGGGCAATAGAAAAGCAGAGCATAAAATATAAGCGTGTTTATCATAGATGGGACAATGATGAATCGTCCCTTATTGCCTGCTTTAAATTTAAAATGTTCGCGATTTATTATATTTGCTGTTTGATCATTACTTCGCCCTCTTACTCTTCCCTTCCCTGCCCATAATTCACATCTGCAACTTTAAATATCGCCCTTCGATTCCATTCCGATGGCCCTACAAACGAGAAATTGATTCCGTATTATTACAATTTATAACGCTATTTAATATTAATTCCCTAAATCATTCCGGCTTCAATCTTATCACGAATCTGAATGAAAATAGCCAAGAACGAGTTGATATTGCAAATTAAAATATTTTAAAATATTGAAAAATTTAATTTAATGAAAAAAATACATATGAAATAATTTACACTTTATATGCATATAATATTAAATATTATTTTAATTAAGAATGCATAATGAATTGTTATATTAATTAAATTGTATTAAACTATTTTCGCTGTATTCGCCATTAAAAGCATTTAAATACTTAATTGTAGCGGCTTTCACTTTGTGATACATATTTTATAACTTTAAATAAAATTTATTTATTAAAACATATTATAAAAAGCATTTAATTGTTGTTTTGTTAAATTGTATTAAATTATTCATTTCGCTATTAAAATTTAATTTTGGCGTTTAAAGGTAAATATTGATTTACAGTAATTAAATATATTATAAAACACTTAGAAAGGCACATAAAAAATAAACGGTTACATCGTACCAGAAATTGGCAACGATTATTGGTGAGTGGTTGTGCAGTAAACTTTATTCATGACACAGCAGCATTTTTACAATCAAAATTTCTATTTTTACGTATTTGTCAGTCTACTTTTATGTCCCGACTTTAATGTACGGATCGGTCATTACATAAACTTACTTTTTTTATAATGGCGATAAATTAATATTTGAATCTAAACTTCAACGTCTCGTATTTTTCTCCTCGTTTGTGATCGATAAATTCGAGGACGGCCCATAAACTACGAGCTTTTGGTAAAGTCGTAAATAACATTTGCACTTGTTAGCAATAAAAATGAAATTAATGGTCCCTACATTTCGTCAAATATATAAAAGGATGTTAGTAATTTGGTTATAGATATAAATAATTTCCCAATAAACGTTTTTGTAAAAATAATAGTGGTGTATTAGGCAAATGATTAAATTTAATATTTGACGTGATATTAATAAGGAAAGTTGTTGAATTAATAAACGCCATGTTAATATTTTACGCATAGTATCGTAATTTTAAATTAAGACTTTAATCAATCTAAAATTTTCTCATAGAAATCTAACTAAAATATTATTTTGGTTATCGTTCAGAATATTAGTTGGTCAACAGTAAATAAGATGTTACACTAATTATTCCATGACTAATAAATGTATAAAGTATTAATAGCCAGAAAAATATAATTAATGATGGTTACATATATAGGGAATGGGGGATGAGACGGCTTTTTTTCAAATAATAGAGGCGCCTTCATGATTACTAGTTATGGTCACACAATGACATGTCAATAAACTCCTTTGGATGTACGTGGTTGTAACAATCATAAATAATATGTACTTTTAAAAGAATCGTGTTTCCAATAATATCGTACGCAATACAATCATGTAATTGTGCAATAATCATAACTTGCTGTGAAATATTTTTTTGGCTTCTTCTTTAAGCACCTGAGAAGTTAAGTTAAGATATTAATATTTAGACTTATACTTAGAATACTATGTTTTATATTTGCCTTATTTTTAATTATTGATCGAATAGATAGCATTTCTAATAATTTCTATAAAACAAATGATTTGTTACGATGAACTGCCATAAATATGTTTTGTCAATTTCATATACTTGACAATACTAAACAAACAACATTACATTATTATTAGCATGTCATTTATTTAATGTATTTGCTATAAAGTAATTAATTTAAAGGTTATTATTAAAAATATGTATAAAATAATTACCTGGTACTGCTCAGATATAATCAAGTATTTTTGTCCATTGGAGCTCAAATAGTTTCCATAATTACCCGTTGAATTTTTATATACGGTTATTATAACCTCAGTAAATATCATTTCAAATTTAAATTTGTTGTCATTTCGGGTGTTTGTGTACTGTAATGAATTATATGTGTGCAGGAATAGAACCAGCAGCAGAAGAAGAGTAAGTTTCATAGGACGGAGGAGAGAATGGAAACGGAAGCGAGTCTCGGAGCAAGCAAGCCAGAAACATTTAACGGGCTAACTTTTTGGATATTCACTAATGGCACAGTCGGAATAAATCATGTGCTCCCTACTTAAAAAAGAAGATAAATAACGCCACGGTTCAGAGTTATCTCTCTGTGTGTGTGTGTATGGCCTCCCTTCCACCCACACTCCTTTTGCACCAACATCCTATCTACATGCATGCGAACATTTTCCATCTCGCTTGTAATCCGCGACGTTAATTGCTCGACCCCGGTGTCACCCGTTTTTGCAAAAATTACAGATCGAATGACGGATCGTGTTTTCGCGTTTCGTCCTCCAATTAAATCCAACGATTTTGCACTAAAACCGAACGCTCTTTAATTACTGAAGTACAGATATTTTTACCACTGCGCGCTTGTCAATCATTCATTAAAATGTGTGGATTACACGATTGTGTACGGCTTTAAAAGGTATGATGAATATCTAAAAAATTCTCGTTAAGATCAGACGAAAATAGCAAGTTGTCAACAGTAAATACATACATTAGTACTTTAAAGATCATATTTTACATAGTAACTTCTACAAGATTGAACATCAACATTCTTCTTATTTATGCTTAAAAACATATCTAGTCAACAAAAACAATAGATTGGATTTCAGTCAAAATCAGTATAGAATATAGGGAAAATATAAATTGAGAGGGAGTTGACGAAAAAAGTAAAAATGTGTTTGTTGTTTGTAGACTGAAATACGGCGTATGACTCGGTAGATAGAAAGTTGATGATTGAATATTTGAAAGGGAAGGTTGTGTCGGATAAGGTGGTGGAGTGGATATGTGAAGTATACAAAGAAACGTGGTGTAGAGTAAGAATGGGTGAGCGTGTATCTGGGCGGTTTCAGGTGAGTGGGGGGTGAGGCAAACCAGAGAATGTCGGTACAGTAGGAGGCAGCTAGACTGGTCGTAAAATTCGAGAGGAAAATTTGGGAGTTAGGTGAGGAAAGGTTAGTGAGAGAGGTATGGGGTGCGTGTCTGAGAGAGTGGGTGAGGAAAGGTGAAAGAATAAGGTGGATCAATGAGAGGAGCAAGTTGTATGTCAGGGCGGGGTGGTCAGCAACGGTTTTTGCGGAGAAGGTGGCACGGGGGAAGAGGATAGATTGCGAGGTGACAGAAAGGTTACGAGAAGTTGAGTTGCAAGAGAGGCAGGCCAAAATTCAAGAGAGTAAATACAATCCCAAAAACCAAGACCTACAAGTGTTCGCAGGCCTGCCACTATACTTCAAAAAGTTAAAGCCAGAAGAGGTCCGCTTGCTGGCTAGATTCAGATGTGGAAGTGAAGATAGTGGTAGGAAGGGGTAGATGGCAAAAGAATATATGAGATTTAAATATTGTGGAGAAGGAAATGATAAGTGGGAACATTGGATGGATGAATGTGAAAAAGTGAAGGAGAAGATAGACATGTAGGGGAAAGAGAGAGCTAGGAGGATAAGTAGTTGGTGCAACTGAGAACAGGGAAGTGTAGCTGTTGGTGGAGGTTAGTGGAGAATTGAGTTTTTATTTTAATTTTTGTTTTTTATTAGCGAGGGTAATAAATATAATGTAAAATAAATGTATATAGGTTAATAATGCCAAATATAGGTTTATTTATTTACATTATACATAGGGAAAATATTGTTTTCGTGAAGAAATTTTTTGGAAATATCTATTTTGTGGAATTTTTGGAAAAAAATGTTGTGTCTGTTTGTCTGTTTGTGTGTCTGTCGGTGGGCGCTGTTAGGGAAAGTACATCACCATTTGTTACTAGGTCATACTAAAAAACAATGGTTTAAAGGCCAAATGTATATATTTAAGGTGGGTGGGTGGACTATAACCCACCCAATTAATAATATTTAGGTAAAATATGAAAAATATAGAAAATTGTGAAACTAATTAAATTAAATTCCTAATTCACTCCTTCTGACATAAGTTTTATAATTGAAGGGTAGTAGACACCCATTCACCCTACATATGCATATTAACCTCACCCACTGATCAGCGTTTAGTTTCCAGGGAAACAATCAGTGGAAACATTGATTAACCTAGCAAAAATCATCAGCAGTGTTACAACTATAATAAATAAATATATGTAGTGGGTGGTCTCTGACACATCTCACAATAAGTAAACATACTCGAGTGTTTTGTAATTTAATTACTTAATTACTACCAACAATGTCGATACAAACTTAACTTCGAAAGTCATCAAATTACGAAACGAAAACAGGTGTCTGAAAGCTTCAATCGCCGAGTTGGCTGATAAAGTTGCTAAACTTGATAGTTCCACTTCATCGCTAAACGCAAGAATCAACAGGGGTACAAATAATCTGACAATACAATACGTTATCGGTACTCCCAAAATTGTGTCTATTAAAAACCAGCCTGCGAAAAACTAATTACGAATAAAGTTAATATTTTCTTCCACAACGTCGATCGCATTAAGTCAAAATTAACTGATATCTCTCTAAACGTGACTGCTAGTAATTATGATGTGGTCGTGCTTATTGAAACCTGGCTCTCGGATAACAAATGCGATGAGAAACTTTGATGGAATGGATATAGTGTGTTTCGTTGCGGTTGAAAATTATTCGTTACCGTCCATGATTCAGATTACTTGTAAATCATTAGAGCAGAATTATGTAAGTCTCACTATCGATAAAAAAGTGATAGTGATTGGTGCCCTCTACCTTCTTCCTCTTTTGTCGGTTGACTCTGTGTTTTCACACAGTGACACGCTGGAAGAACTGTTTCTGACTAGATTGATTGATAAGCTTATTTTATGATGTAAATCCAGCTAAAGAGTATCCCCTGGCACAAATTACTGGACTTCATAGAAGATACAAGAGTACACAGGACACGGAGACCGCAGTGTAGAGACGCTAGGTGAAAAAAAAGATGTAAATTAGAACATTGGATCATCCACAACACCATGAATTCGGCTTGCAATAAACTGGCGGAGGCGCTCCTGGAAGTCACATAATTTCTAAACCTTAATCAAGTCAACAAATTACCAAACGACAGACGAACACTACTAGACCTGTTTTTTTGCGGTAGTGAAAGTGATGGTATGTCAGTCACTAGAGTCGAGGATTTGTTATGCGCTAATTTTTATTATCATATTGGTTATCTAATAGATCTGTCGTGCAATGAAGAGCTTGTGGCTGCTATGCTGAATTGTATTTTCATGATTTCCATAAGGGAAACTACTCTGCAATCGACTATTTTTCGTCTTTGGATTGGTGTACTCGCGATAATTTTAATGACACTGTTAATAATTTTTATGTAATCCTAAACATTGCCATCGACCAACATTGGATCAAAATTGGATCAGATGGTTCAATGGTGATTTCATCAATTTATTTTATGATAAACGAGAGGCTTAAATTTAAACAAAGTAATGATCACTATGATTATTTAGTCTATTCTAATTTAAGAGCTGAATTGCAATGGCTGAAACAAGTACTGTATATGAACTACGTAGGTATTAGTATTAGTATTTAATTCTTTGTTTCTCTTACAGTAAGTAAATTTATAACAAAAGGATAGATAAAAATTATGTACTTATAATTGAAGCAAACAACACGGATGCTAAACAATTATTGTGATTTGTTAACGATAAGCGTAAAACAAGTGATTTTCCAAATCACATGTTTATCAATGATTCAGTAAGTAACTCTGTTTAGGAAACTGTGAACCTCTTTGCGAGTTATTTCGCAACCATTTACACTACTAGTTTTGCTCACTCCTCAGCAGAGTTCAATAGTGTTAGATCGGTCATTCCGAATTATAAATTTTCCATCCCACCAATGTCGGTGTTCAACGCGTATATGATCTAAAGATAACATCATCTTCCTGTCTTGAAAATATACGCAGTGTGTTCCTTAAAAACTTCATCCAATCCTATCTCCTTCTTGTTTACTCATTCCGTTGAATTACAATATGTTCCCACCTTATGGAAACGTGGTTTCATTCTTCCTACTTTTAAAGCTGGAAATCGCCTTGATATTGTTAACTATCGTGCTATTTGCATTCATTCATGCATTCCCAAAATGCTTGACAGTATATTGGCTAGGGGATGATTATTGATCAACAGCACGGCTTTCAACCTGGTAGCTCCACCGTATCTAACCTTTTGGAGTTTTAGACGTTTGCTATTGATACCATTTCGAGTCAAGTTCAATTAGACGCCGTCTATACAGACTTTTCA
Source organism: Ontholestes murinus (assembly GCA_963969525.1). Lineage (NCBI taxonomy): Eukaryota > Metazoa > Arthropoda > Insecta > Coleoptera > Staphylinidae > Ontholestes > Ontholestes murinus. The sequence goes on along the minus strand of OZ018395.1, from coordinate 31,323,352 downwards.
AAGGCGTTCGATAGGGTGGACCATACCATTCTGATTAAAAAAATAACTAGAGGCTTTCCACTTCAATGATAGTAGCGTACAATGGATCTGAAGTTACTTGTCGGATAGATCGCAAAGCGTCAAAATTGATAATTGTATTTTTCATGATATTGATGTAGCATCTGGTGTGCCGCAAGGTCCCATACTGGTCCAGTTTTCTTCAATTTCTTCATTAACGATATCTTTGGTGTACTACAATATAGCCAGTTTCTATTGTACGCGGACGACTTGAAGATGTTTACTCCTATTAAAACAATTTCCAAATGTCATAAGCTTCAAGAAAATGTGGAAAGGGTAGGCATATGGTGCGTAAAATCGAACCTGCCTCTCAACACATCGAAATGCAAGGTTATCTCTTTTTGTAAAGTTAGGTATCCAATTACATACGAATTCAACCTCATGGAACTGATCTGATCAAGCGAAATTAAAGATCTGGGATTTCTTTTTTCGATGCATCTCTCTCTTTTACGAGTAAAATTTTAACTATCACTCTAAACGCTTCTAAGTTATTAGGATTTATTAATAGAAACTCCAAAGATTTATCGATGTACTCATATAAAACACTACTTAACTGCTCGCTTTCCAAATCTGGTGGCCTCATCAAGGTTATTTAATTAACAAACTTCAGTCGGTTGAAAGGTGCTTTTTAAAAACCTTAGCTTTTAGATCTGGGCTGGTCAATCGTATCTCTCAAGATATTGCAGCTTTGAGATGCACCTATAGTATGCGTTCCTTACAGATTAGAAGTTGTGTTACGGACATGTGCACACTCTAAAATTTTAACCAGTAGATTGAATTGCCCTTAATTTTTATCACAACTTTATTTATGGGTCCTGCCGCATGGCGCTGTTACTAGACGGAGGAAACTGTTCAGATTTAACTTTCACGATTCAGTTTACGCCTACTGAAGCCCTCTTCCAAGATTTATGCATAAAGCTAATAAATTAAAAAGTTTTCCAGATATTGATCCTCTTGCGTCGAACATTTCTATGTTTAAAAAGCATCTACTATATATTAACGTCTAATGTGTTCTAGGCTAAGGGATAAATGGTTTTATTGTGTTCCATCAACTTGTAGCGCCTTTACTTCATTTTTCAACTTTGTTAATCATTGTCTGTATGGATTATATTTGTTCGTTGTTTTTTAAATTTTTAATTATGTTTTCACTGTACATGTTTTAAATTTAAGATAGTTTAAGGTGGAAAAACAGAGTTAAAAGTGTTTTATTTAATTTTATTCAAAATGTAACACGAAGTAAACGTCGACAACATTCAAGAATTAGTTAGAGCTAATGTAGCAGTTCAGGCGAAAAAGTACTAATGCTTGGTTCAATCAGCAGTGTCTTAAACAAAACGTCACACCAATCTTCGTTCAGTGCTCAATAAAATCTAAAACAATGGCGGCATCAAAAGCATCGAGAATTGCAGAAAGGACATGGCGCTAAAAGAAGAGGCGAGATCGTGGTTGAAAAGAAGAGATATTCTGATGATATACATCAAAATCCACCCGGTAGAATTCGACCTCCTTCAAGAATAAGTCCGTCAAAAAGTAAGCAGCTTGCGTTTCCAGAAACTGACAGTTCAAAAGAAGAATTTGAAGAACTTGCAACAACAACAGGTTAGAGTAAGAAATCCATTAAATTTCACAACTTTTTACACAAGAATAATTAATAACACAAATGTCACATTTAACAAAGAGAAATAGCAATGTTAAGTTTTGGACTAAAATTCTCCCCACACATTAACGTTCCATTTTTCAAAGAAACCCTTTTTGTCGAATCTGAACTTAAACATTTAAATGCTACAATTTTTCATAAAAACAAAATTTCTCAAATAATAAAAAGTACACCTTCAGTGTCAAATTTTGATAATGATGCTATTAAATCCTCGCAGCAAAAAATTAAAAATAATAATCTTACAGTAACAAAAGCGGATAAAGACTAGATTTAAGTGTTTATATCATGTTTATAAATTAGAGATTATCCGTTTTTCTGATATAAATAAATAAATAAATGTAAAATTAATTACTTAATTTGTAAATTATTAAATTACAGAATTATGAAGCTGATTAAATTCAATTGCTAATTCACTTCTTCTGGTTAAAGGTTTCGAACTGGAGGGTGGAATAGTGGCCACCCACCTACCGTACATATACATATTAACTTCACACACAGATCAGCGTTTAGTTTCAAGGAAAACAAACAGTGAAAGCGTTGATTAGCGAAAATAATTTCACCAAAAATTAATAGATAATAGTAGGGTGGATGGGTGTACTCGGACCCACCCTTAAATCAGTAAAATATGCGCAAGAGTTTTACTGATACATATGTATATTAACCTCATCTACTGATCAGAGTTTAGTTTCCAATGAAACTAACAGTGAAAACGTTAATTAAATTAGCAAAAATTACCAGCAGAGCTACCTAAATTTAACAGATACTTGCGCCAGGGTTTTTCTGTTAAATTGATTAATTATTATGAAAGAAAATCGATTCTTAGATGCATAATTTTATTTGTAGAGGATATTTTTGTACACCCTTGAGAAGCTTGTATTAGCTGGAGGGTGGATTAAAAGACAATCATCCGCGCTACATATACTGTTCCATTCCCACCCTAAATAATACTATTTTAGTCAAGCTAAAACATTGTATTATATTTTTTAACAACATTAAAGGAAATAGTGTATTTTAATAAGTAAAAGAAAAAAAACAGAGTCTTGAAGGCTAAATGTAAATATTTAAAGTACCTGGGTGGATTCTAATCCAATCTCTAATAAATAATATGTAATAAAACAATTAATTAAGCACTTGGTTATGTCCAGGAGAAATATAAAAATAGTGAAACATAACCAAGTGCTTAAGTAATTATTTTATTAACATAAAAATGTTTCACCATGGGTTAGGTGAGAAGTTAATTAATCGTAAAATAATATTTAGACAAAAACATGAAAAAGATACAGAATTAGGAAACTGATTTTATTAAATATTTAATTCACATCTTTTCGCGTAAGTTTTGAAATTGGAGGGTGGATTAGTGGCCACTCACCCACCTTACATATGCATATTAAACCCACCCACTGACCACCGTTTAATTTTCAGGAACTTAAACTTTGAAAGCGTTGATTACAATAGCAAAACTCGCCAGCAGTATTGTACCTAAAATTAATAGGTATATGTAGGGTGGGTGGGTAGCCTTGGACCAACCCTCCAATTACTAATACCCACGCCACAGTTTTGCAATTTAATTAATTAATTACTACCAAAAAATTGGATTCAAATTTTGTCAGATGCTAAATTTCTTTAGTAATAAATTGTAATTAAATTATTATCACTTTCTTCACAATTTTTTTTTGTCAATAAAACAATTTTGTGAAGAAAGTGATAAGACTTGAATTACAATTTACTACATAATAATCTTCACTTAACTTAAAAAAATATATTTCCTCTTTAATAATGTTTCCTTTTTAACGTTAATTAAAATGTATTAAAAGCTAAATACACACCCTACTTATACTATTCCATTTCTACCCTAAATATACTATTTTATTCACTCAAAATCAATGCTTTAGCAGCATAGACATCGCCAATGAAGGGATCATGTTGGGGGGATGGATGACAGCAGATTGCTGAAGATCGCAAGGGATGGTCTCCCAAGATCTAACAGACCTTCTGGACGCCCACTTATATGATGGTATGAAAGCTGAAACTCATCATACCAGCTGTGACTCTAGAAGAGAGAGTACAAGCCAAACGCCTTAGAAGAAGCAGAAGAGGAAGAAGAAGAAGAAGAGTTTGCTAACAGGTGATACTACAAAAATTGCTTGAACGCTTGTCGTAAGTTTTGAATTGGAGGGTGGAATAGGTTGCACCCATCCACCTTTCACATACGTATTAACCCCATCTACTGATCAGTGTTTAGATTCTTACAAAACAACCAGTGAAAGCGTTGATTGAATTAGCAAAAAATAATCAGCAGTGTTTTACTTAAAGTTAATAGGTATATGTAGGGTGTCCTCAGACACACCCTCCAATCAATAATATATTCGAGAGAGATTTATTGTTTATTTAATTATTTTTTTACTAAAAATCAATAACGAATTTATCAGATAATTTATTCCATTTGTAAATTATTAAGTTACAAAATAATCGAACTGAAAGCATTATTTTTTTATTTCACTTATTTTCGCGTAAGTTTTGGAATTCGAGAGTGAATTAGTGGCTACCCACCCATCCTACATATACAAATTAACCTCACCCACCGAGCAGAGTTTAGTTTCCAGGGAAACAAATAGTGAAAGCGTTAATTAACTTAACAAAAATCATCAGCAGAGTTATACTTAAAATAAATACATACAGGGTCCTGCAACAGTGCGTCAGGCTTTCCTAGCGCCTTTCTCGTAAGAGATAGAAAAAAATGTTTCGTATAAAAATTTATTGATTTAAAAATCTCTATGCCGTAAAATTATTTTCAAATATACAGGGTGTCCCAATTTTGCAGTATGACAAAAGCAAACATTTTTTTAAATGGAACACCCTGTATATTCTTTCATTTTCTAATTTGGATAATATTTTATAACTTGAACCTTTTTTTGGTTTTTAATGTCGATATGGCATTTCCGAGATATTGACGTTTTTCTGAAAAAAAATGTAAAAAACGGAGGTTCACAAAAAAAAATAATTCTAATGTTCTATTTAAAATTTAAGAAATTTTCTTTTTCCTGTGGTTAGTCATAAGTACTGTTTATGTACCAGTATTAAAAATTTTCACTTTGGAGGAACCCTGCTTTTGAATCAGACAAGCCATTTTCTAAAATTTCAAAATGTCGTAACTCTTTTTTTTTAATGGAATCATATATTTTTTAAATTTTATATTATTGTGCATCTAATTTCCTACAAAAAAATATTAAGCATACCCTATACCTAAAAGTGATATTTTTCAAGATATAAAAGAATGTATATTTCAAACGGTCCTTGAATACGAATTTGGGTTTGAATAGATAGCCATGACCAAAAATATGAATCTGTCAATTAAACAATTAGTTTGACATGTAAATCTCTCTGATATCTGCTGCAAAGTGATTCTCTCCGTTTCGCGGTATAAGTAGACAGCAAATTATCATCATGGATTTCAAAAAGGGCGAACGGAGGAGAAATGTTTTAGGAACTTTATTGGAATGGGAAGTGTGAATTACAAAAAACAAGAAAGAAGAAAGCCTATCATCAACGAGGAAAACCAACTTTCAGTGCTATTAACAGCAACTGAGCATCCCAACGTAAACCAAAAAGACATTGGTGAAGGAACTGGCATAAGCGAGAAGTCAGTACAAAGCATTCTGAAGAAAAATCGATATCATGCATACCATATTCAGCTACATCAAGAACTGAGTAATACTGATTTTCAATTTCGTTCCGAATTTTGTATCTGGGGAAGACAGGAAATTCAGGACATCCCATAACAACGCATCTGTCAACAGGCAATTTTCACTATTATTCAACTGATAATCCGCATGTTATGAGACAAGCTGATCATCAGCATCGACGGTCTTTGAATGTCTGGGGCGGAATTTTTGGAAACCATGTAGTAGGTCCACATTTCTTCGAGGGCCATCTCAATCTCTCAACCCGTGGATTGGTAGGAATGGACCCACAAAATGGCCTGCTAGATCTCCGGATCTAACAAAACCTGACGTTTCCTTGTGGGTAAACTTAAAAAAAATTGTTTATTAAGGAACCACCAACAGCACTAATGAATATGCATCAACGAATTGTGGAAGGGTCTTTTCAGCGGCGAATTAATTTGTGCCTAAATGAAAATTGAAGACATTTTGAACATTTACTGCAGTAAATAATTTTGTTATCTTTCCCGGCTTTGGAATAAAATTATGAATCGTATTATCTGTTTCTGTTTATCTCACATTGACACTTACTTGCATTTTGTTAGTTATTTTGCCTCAGCATGATCAACTCCGTACATAGAAGCATGTATAATTAAATGGTTATTTTTATGAAAACTATTAAATATCTCAATCGTTTTATTGTTCTACAACAATTGTTTCGCCACACAGTGGCTTCATCAGGTAGATGACAAATATTTGTCATCTACCTGTCATCTACCGTTTGAAATATAAATCCTTTTATATCTTGAAAAATATCAATTTTAGGTATAGGGTATGCTTAATATTTTTTGTAGGAAATTAGATGCAAAATAATATAAAATTTAAAAAAATATATGATCTTATTTAAAAAACAAGAGTTACGACAATTTGAAATTTTAGAAAATGGCGTGTCTGATACAAAGGCAGGGTTCCTCAAAAGTGAAAATTTTTAACACTGGTACCTAAACAGTACTTATGACCAACCATAGAAAAAAGAAAATTTGTTAAATTTTAAATAGAACATCAGAATATTTTTTTTTTGTGAACCTTCGCTTTTTACATTTTTTTCAGAAAAACGTCAATAACTCGGAAATGCCATATGGAAATTAAAAACCAAAAAAAGGTTCAAGTTATAAAATATTATCCAAATTAGAAAATGAAAGAATATACAGGGTGTTCCATTTAAAAAAATGTTTGCTTTTGTTATACCGCAAAATTGGGACACCCTGTATATTTGAAAATAATTTTACGGCATAGAGATTTTTAAATCAATAAATTTTTATACGAAACATTTTTTTCTATCTCTTACGAGAAATGCGCTAGGAAAGCCTGACGCACTGTTGCAGGACCCTGGATATGTAGAGTGGGTGGGTGTCATCAGACACACCCTTCAATTAGTAAAATATACGCGAGGGTTCTACAGTTTAATTAGTTAATTACTACAAAAAAATAATAACAAATGTGCGAAGAAGTTTGAACGATTATCAAGAACGGCCGAGAAAAAATTCAATGAGTACAAGAGTTAAAGCCCCCAGAATGTTGGTCGAAGTGAAGTTTTCCTTGAAAATTAATCTTCAGGAGAAGGGGGTGACATAAATTGACCTACACGCAGTCTTGAATTAACCCCCATGAACTTTTCTTGTTAGGTTTTCTCGAATCTAAAGTTAATACATCACGAAAGTGCAGTTATCACAGAGTCAAAAAAACTTTTGGTGTTCAAGACATCAGTGTCTTGTCCGCAAAGGTTTACATTTCAATGATATTATTATTAAGAAATAAATTGCCAAATAGTGTAGTTTAATACATAACAAACACATTTTCCATCGATGGGTTTATTTTTCAATTGGTCCACTAAAAACAAACTTTTATTTAGAACACCCTGTACAATATAAATTGCTACACTAAGGTTTTAAGATATGTAAAAAGTATTTACCAAAGGTATATGTATGTAATACATTATTGTAACAAACATCGTATACAGATCATATTTTTAAATATAATTGATAAGGCGGTTACTTGGCCAAATTTAATTTAATGAAACACGGATGCTTGAGAGTCTGTTTTTTGTAGAGCTACTACTGCAATTATTTCACAACATTATCTGCCTGATGAAGCCACTTTTTAATTAATTTAAGTAATCAAACTTTTATTATGTAGTTTTATATTTCTCAAAATCGATACATGCGAAACAGTAGCAACCAATGATTGAATATTATTATTTAATTAGCGCATTTTATATTACAACAAACTTATTCTTGTACCCTCTGGCAATCTCCGATAAAATATAACAACCTTTCTTTATAGCATCCAAATAATAAACTATAAAGCATTTTGTGATTTACAGAATACGCATGAAGACCCTTATGTCGCCCAGAATTTTATGCGTCTTAAATTTTGTTTTATTTTTTCCATTCCCTCTATATATTTTCGAAGTTGACTCGTTTATATTTTATCAGTGACTATTGGATTTTACAGCAAATTGATTTATCTGCAATTATCTATTTGTATTAAAATAATATTCGGTAAAATTAACACAAATCGGCAAATTAGATAATAAAATAAATTATGCAAATTGGGTTGCACACGAAGCAATGTGAGTATTATTGTATTCCACGCACAAATTCCCGAACGTGCACTTTACGTGCGAATCAATAAACATGAAAAAATAAAATAAAAATTATACGGTTTGTCCATATAATTACTTTTCCGGTTGTTGTTTGGGTTGAATTATAATCGCCATCTGTGCGGAGCCATTGAACCATATGATTAAAAAATGCATGAACTTAAATAGAAAATTAGAAATGTAGGGTGTTATATATTTATTTCTATATACATATAATTATATTCTAATGATTATAATTGCATTATATTACAATACATAGAACTGTCTGGATGGATCATTATGTACAAACTATTTTAAGGTTAAAAATTTCAAGGCTTTTTAAAATGTAAATGTATGTTCAATTGTTATAAAGATCGATGTTTTTTTTTTTGGGTTTCCTGAAGAGTTTTTTTAAAAAGAATAAACTAAGTACTCGACATCATATTCTAGCAAATACAAGCAATGCATTTTAAAAGTAATTGCAGCAATATTTTGCGGCAGTGAAATGATATGCTCAGATAAATAATACTTATTGAATGGTATTGTGAAGTAAGTACGCTTCAACGTATAAATAGATAAGAATGTCTAAACATGGCCAACTTTGACTAAATGGTCTTATGGTCGACATCTATAATCATTAAACTCATTTATTCTTCGGAAAATGAAGAGAAGATTATTATGTAAGAAGAGAAGAAATTTTTACTTTTATTCTGCGAATATCTTACAATATTTTACCTGTATAATAATAATTCATTGTTTTTATAATAATTTACTGGTTATACCTATAAACCTTTGTTTTAATCTAGTTATGAGATTGATTCACGTTTTCTTAAATCAGTGTTTCTTTGATATGTCAAATATTTTAACTATTAAATATCAACCATACATAATTATGTTTACTTTTGATGTTGGAATGCTAAGATGTATTATGTGTACAAATAAATAATCCAAATAATTTTAACCAATCAATAAATTAATCTCAAAATCAATCACTTTTCCCGTTCTTTTGCGGTTATATAGTATTGACACATTAATAATAACATTTAGTATACTGAAAAGCCTTACATAACCTTTAACAGTATTTAATCCAGTACAGTCAAAAATGGCAACAGATAAGGTAATTCTTTAGGAACTCCGACTTCCTAGTTTCCTAATAATGTTGCAAGAGCATTCGATTTTTTTTTGGCGAAGGTGCTATATCTTACGACATAAGCGCATTTTGGTTTAAGCGTTCAACAAGCGGTGATTTCGGTTTGAACATCAAACAAACTAGAAAGGGCGATAACAATGAGTTGGAGAAAATGCTCATAGAAAATAAATTCGGCACAAACGCAGACAGAGATTATAGAATAGTTGCAAGTAACCCAGCATTTAATTTCCAAATGCCTATATGTGACGAGAAAGATCCAGAAAGAAGGAAATTGAGTTCTGAATAAACTTACTGAAACTAACTAAAGTTAACGAGTATTTGTTGGTAATAATTGTTAATGTTAATGATAGGTGCAAAATCTATTATAATTTATTTAATTCAATATGTCTTCTAGTAAAGATGTGCCAAAAGATTTACAAAGTAAAAATGTGTGTTCATGTAAAAGCGCAGATCGGTCAGGAGCGAAATGTTTACTGTGCGATACTGTATGGACTCAATTATTTGCTATATAGGAGAAGATGTTTCCCCTAACCCTACATAACCTACGAACATCCTCGGAAGTTACAGAAAATGTGAGTAATTTAATTATAAATGATCTTAAAATGTCGTTTCTAAAAAAACAATAAAAATCACAGATATTCTTATTGACAAACACGTGACAAAATTCGAATTATAAATAAAGCTTTTCAATTACTTGAATAAAAAAATGTAAACATTGGATCCATAGTGAAGGAGCAGGTTACAAGTTTAGGCAACACAAATTACCGCAAAATTGCTGATGATACTGTACCTATTAAAATTCAATGCCAAATTTACCCAAAAACATCAGTACATCATCTACTAGTGAAGTAAATCCGAACGGAAAGCAAAACCGTGACCCATCAGGAAAGGAGCATAGGAATGTGAATACTAATCAGGCTTCATTTAATTCCCAGTCAATCATCGCCAAGGGTAAGGTTGATAAAATGAAATGTTTATGTGTATGTTTATTACACTTTAGCTTCTTTCCAAAAAAATATACATATGAATATACAAAAATATACAAAACATACAAAAATTTTCGATGGATGAAGCTGGGCGGAGTTCATGCAGCTGTGATGATCTTCCACTCTAACCCTTGTTTCTGGTAGGCAGTGAGGGTCCCTCTTTCGCACTACTTACCATAATTGTTAATATTTGCCTTAATTTGGCCTTATTTTCCATCTTTTTATAGATGGAATTATTATTGTCAAAAATGACATATGTAAAAAAAATATATTACAGTAGTGAATAAATAGTGCACAAAAAAAATTACTGCGATTTGTGGACTAGCAACCGATAATGTTATTAAAGGAGCTATCACTATAGTTATTTGTATGTGTTTCAACTGGACTCTAAATTAACTGCAGAACTATTAGTAAACTACCTTAAAAGTAAAATATTCTCCAATTTTAAATGCGAACAGTTAAGGTCAAAACATCCTCTCGAATATTCTTCTTTTAAAACTTCCGTTCCATTCCCTCAATTTGAAGACTTAAAAAATCCAGATGTTTGGCCAGTCAACGTTTGTGTCAATAATTTTTTTCAACGGGCAAAAAAACAAATAATTACATCTTAAATATTATATTTCTGAATGCTCAGTTAATAAGGAACAAACTACATGAACTTGAATATGCTATTATTGATAACTTTATTATAATATCACTAACTGAACACTGGCTTTTAGATCTTGAATGTGAAGTTTAGAAAATTAATTCATTATCATGTACAGCTCATTATGCTCGCTTAGAAAGTAATTATTTCTATTATATATAGTGATAATAAAATAGCAGCAAATAACTTAAACACAAATGCGTTATCATGTGATAACATTTGTGAAGTTGCTGGTATGTATATTCCTGTTTGTGAATTTTATATCATTTGCGTTTACAGATCTCCATCAGGGCATTGAAATACTTTCATTGATATATTAACCAAGTTTATAGATTCACTAGACTTTCTAAATAACCGCATTGTCTTGGGTGGCGATATCAATGTTAATTTCAATAATATGGAGGACGTTCGCATAATTAACTTATGGGGATACAATCAAATGTTTTTACTTTTTAAATATATTTTTGTAAATTTTGATATGAATTTCATGATGTTAAATGCTTTCGATTCGGGATTATATTGGTATAGCATATGGAAAATTTGAGTTTTACAAAATGTTATCGAATGTTAATTGGAATTTTATTCACATCATTAACATTATGATACAAATGTAAATAGTAATATTATTATGTCAATTTTAACGCAATGTGTATTAGAAGTTTTCCCACAAAGAATGAAAGATGAAAGCAACCAATTTAGACTGTTTTATTCTTTATGCTTTACAACTTAGTTCTTCTTGCTTATAAAATATTCACAAAATAATACATAAATAATTTAACCACGTACACAAATTTAGAAAGCAAGAATCTCGGGCGGAGTTCACTGGTTTCCAATGATCTTCCACTCATACCCATATCCATCCACTGTCCAGTAAAATATGTTGACAGCTTCTGAATTCTATAATTTGATTGTATTGGCTTTTAATTGTTGAAAGTCCATTTTAAATTCACTGTTAGGTGTTCTAACTAAAACACAAACTTTCAAAGAAGAAGCCACAGTGTGGCGAAACAATTGTTGCGAAAAATAAAAGCATACTCTTTGAAAGTTTGTGTTTTAGTTACAACACCTAACAGTGAATTTAATTCTGAATTCTACTTTTGTAATATATATAAATCTGGAATTAAACGCGCAAAAATATCTACAAATGATGCTTACATTAACTCATCCTATAATAAATAGCTAAACAATTATTTTCAAAAAAGAGGAATAAAAATTTAACAAAAGCAAGTATAGAAGATTGTGGATATCCAAGATTATACTAGCTCCCTCATCATGAGTGGAGTGGGTTTGAGTGGAAGAACTTATTTAATTGTGAACTACGCCTGTGCTTCTTTTGACCAAAATTTTATGTATGTTTTTTTATTTTTGTTAATTTGTTAATATGTATTATTTTAAAAAGGAGAATGAAGATAAATACATGATAAAATAAATGAACTCTTTAAGATCCCAAAATTTGAAAGTAAATACTGTGCATTCCAAGCGATCAATTAAATTCATTTTTGGTTTGTGTTTTCGATCGTCAATTAAAATCTCTACCTGCCTCAAGTAGAGATCCCACTTCAAATCACATTATTTGTCAAAAGATATTTGCTTTTAAAACAGTTTCCTAGGTGATGGTCGGAGATATAATAAATAAGTTAAAAAATAGTAAATGTGTCGATGTTCAATGGTTTAACAACTGAAATAATTAAATATACTAAATACATAATTATCCCATCTAGTTAATGATATTTTTGTTATAGGCATCTTTCCTGATATTTTAAAACTAGCCAAAGTAATCCCAGTTTAAAAAAAGGCGATCCAGACTTTGAGAATAAATACCAATCGATATCAATCCTTCCAGTTATGTCAAAAATAATTGAGGTCATAATGAAAGACCAGATAATAGAATTATTAGAACCAAATAACTTATTGTCGTCTTGCCAATTTGGGTTCCTTAAAAACTCGTCAACAAGTAAAGCTGTTCAAATGACCATGGTGGTCAAATTGGTAACATTTCTTGATCTAAGCAAAGCATTTGATTTTGTATCGCATAAACTTTTATTAAAAAAATTGAGTCGTATAAATTTAACACCCAAAGTTGTAATCTACTACAATCATATCTAAGGAATCGACTTCAAAAAGTTTCCATCGGAGATCAAGATTCAAAGTAACTTTTATTTTTTTGAATTATTGTGTTCCACAGGGCTCAGTTGTAGGTCCCATATTATTTCTATTATATATAAATGATTTTTCAGACCATATCAATTGCCAAAGTATCTTATTTGCGAATGATAAAACCCTATACCAATGTCTCCAAAAGGTTGGAAAATTTATTAGTCCGCCACAATGAATCCAAAACTGCTGCAACAGAGTGGTTTGGAAGCAATAAGTTATTTGTAAATTGTTCAAAGTCGGTGGATATTCTTCTTACTATAAAAAACACAATGAAATATTTTCGAAATCAACAAGATTCTTAGGAATCAACATAGATTCTTCTCTGAAATGGGATGTACATGGTACTGAGGTTGCAAATAAAATTTCAAAAGATATTTTTTGCCTTCGTAATCTTTCCTGTAATCTATCTGCTCATATTTTTTAAAGGCGTATTATGGTTTGTGTCATTGTCAGCTGTTTTATGGCGCTATAATATTTGGCTATTCAGATTCATGCCATAGACAATTTGCCTTACAAAGAAAAGCAGTTACGACCGTGGCCAACATAGGCTACAAAATGACTGCAAATTCTCGTATACCAAATATGGCATTTTGACAGTATCAGCCATTTACATATATCAATTTCTTGGTCAAATAAAAAGTAATATAGACAATTACGAAAAACGTAATTTCATTAATTATTACCAGGAAAATCTGACTTTACCTCAAGTTAGACTAACCAAATCACAATCAGCGGAAAATTATTATTGCCCAAAATGTTTTAAAGAATTATTACGAGACCAACAGAACACACATTGATTCCAATACAAAATACATCATAATGAGTATTACCAGATATGCATTTGCAATCAGTGGAATAGTTTCAAAAAAGACTTGACGAATATATCATAACTAAAGACGTGATTTAAAATATAAATAAACCTTAAATGTACCTGAAAAAATTGCATTATTTATTTATACTCCATAAAATAAATAAATAAACGGGAAATTACATGCAAATAAAATCTGACATATGAGAGACGAACTATTTAATTGTTTTAATTGACACATAGGGAATTATTAGCATCGCCTACTTTTGGAGTATCCGTAATAATTAACAAGAATCAAAATTAAAGTGAAATCATGCATCCCAAATTTGATTGAAAGAGCTAGGAAGGCCTTTTTGAGATCAATAAACAGACGAAAATGTTTGAAACTGACAGTTTGACTTAAGTTAAGTGAAAATAAGGCATCTCAGCGAAGTGGAAGTTCTTCGTGCTGTAACATTAATTAAAAATGGTGAAAGCCTTAGACAAGAAACTTCAACGTAAGCCTGTCTGTTATTCAGAGATTGTGAAACAGGTACTTGGAAACAGGTCAATATACCAGGCACGATGGACATGGTCGCAAAAGAAACACAATTCAAAATTTAGACTGATTTTTACTGATTTCTGTATCCAGACCAGAAAATTAAAAATAGGTTAAGGGAATCAAATTTGAAGGCAAGACGACCCGTTCAAAAACGTTCTTTGACACGACGCTACAGAATAGCAAGGATGAATTTTACTCGTGAATATGTTGCATGGCAACTTCGGCAATGGAAGTCTGTGCTCTTCAAGGATGAAACAATATTCCGTATAACTCGTTGTGTACGTGTTTATAGACGCCCAGGAGAACACTAAGCAGCTGCTACTGTCCAAGAAGATTTTTAAAAAATCCATAGAGAATATATAAAAAGAAACAAAGAAAATTTTCATAGATAAATAAGAAAATAAGGTAAGCAGTACACCGAAATCTTTTTTCAAAAAATCTATGCAAGACTGATAGGTTTATAATTTATTTTATTTTGTCCGATATTAGAAGTTAATTAATATATAAATTAAAAGTGAAATTTCTACAAAAGTGTGGGAGATATTTGGTACTGCTCAATGAGGTTCTGGGAATGTTTTTCTTCTTACTTTCTAACAGGTATAAAGTTGTAATAAGGATAGAGAGATACATCGAGAGCAAAATTTAAGTATATATGATCTACATTAATTTTCTCATACTTTAGGATATTTTATAATTAAGCATTTCCTATCTCCAAAAGTAAATAAAACAAAGTTTGTGTCGGATATAAGCGAAATATTTTATTTCTTTGAAAGGCCTATCGATGCCATTATGTATGGAATAAAACATCGTGCAAATGTCCAATTTTTCATGGCTCTGACGAAATTTGACCGATGGCGTGGATTATGTTGGCTTTGAGAGCCGCTGTGATTTGCGGTTTATTCGCATAGACCTGTGACTTAAGAAAACCGTACAAGAAAAAGTCTAACTCTCAAATCGTACATGCATAATGTCCAATGTGGCATGAGCTGTGTGGAACATAACTGACACCACATATTGTTGGTGTTTATATCGTCCAATTCAGGCCAAAAGAAGTTGATATGGACCAATGACGCCCTCAACCACAATTCCACACCAAACAGTGACAGGATGGATTGACGCATTAGAATCTCATGTGGATTGGTATCGTCACAAATTTAACAATTTTGTTTATTGACGTACCCAAAAATGGACTTTATCGCTGAAGATGTTCTTTTGATACAAATTAGGGTCAGTTTCCAACTGTTGAAATGGCCATTCAGCGAACACACGTTGTTGTCTTTGGTCGTTTACCTTCAGCTCCTGAATCAGTTGAATATTTTTACGCATGCAGGCCCAAGTTATGATCTGCGAAAGCCAAAATTTATTATTCTCATTGCGAGCAGCCCTTTTGGTAGGGCGATAATGTGACCATAAAATGGATGAAGCATGGGGGACGTTGTCTGAACAGAACACCCATTTTGATAAAATAATTTTATAATTTCATGTGATTTGGCAAAATAAAGTGAATAAATGACAAGCGTCAGCCATGTAAATTTACGCCTCGCTTGTCTTTCCATCCCTTTTATGTGAGTATTCAAGAAAATAAAGAAAACCATCAGTTGTGAACGGATGTGGTTAGATATCTCAACTCAAGAAATGTGCGACTTTGGGATATTCATCGTCAATTGAAGGTTATGTATTGAGAAAACGTCATGGAAGCATCATCTGTTTGGCACTGGTGTTGTAATTTGAACTTGGACAGAGAGAACAATCATGATAACGAGTGTTCAGGACGGACTTTAAACCAACCACCCTATAGTTCAGAATTTACTTCTTCAGATTATCATCTGTTTACAAACCTCAAAGACTTTTTCGTAAGGAATAAATTTTTAAGAGATAAAGAATTGAAAGAAGCTGTGATTATGTATCTAAATACAACAAATGCTTAAAATTGCGAGGTGACTCTGTAGAAAAATAAGTTGTAGGTATTTTTTGACTTTTTTTACAACTATTTATAAATAGTCATATAAAATTATCTTCATTTTCCCTTTTAAAAATGAACTACTACATAGTAACGGTCGCTACCATCGTTTTACATTTAATATTAAAATTGTACACTCTTAAATATATCTAAAAATAATAAAGATTCGACTCAGAAAAGCTGAGAGTTTTGTATTTTTATTCGTTCAAATTTCGTTAGAAAGTTTCCACAAAAACAAAACTTTCCAGTACTTCATACGGGCGAAGTGAAAATATATACAGACGGACAGCGAACGATTCGCTCGTCCACCGGGAGGAATACAACTTGATTACGCCCTTTCAGTCCCTTGTTCCCTTTATGAATTCGAAATGAACATTTATGACGATGAAAATGTGCGTGCAACGGGTGACTCACTTGTGATTGATTTTTATTAAAATTTATGACGCCTAAAAGGCTGCAAGTAACTCAAAGCAGCGCACGAGTTTGCATCAATAAACTTAGTTTAAGTAAGTTATTTTGATAAAATATGGATAAAACATAATTTTAACGAAATACTACTATTACTTTCATGTGTTTATTATGACATAGGGATGTAAAAAATTCAATATCATTAAAATCGAATAATTCAAATAAAAGTTTGGAAAAACGTATGTTACTATTACACATTCTGCATTCGAATTGAATTTATTGATAAAAACTATATGTTAGCCATATCAATGGTTTTTTTTATAACTTGAAATATTAAATTATTAATAAAATTGCTCTATATTAAAAATACAATTGCTGCGTAATTCATTTATTTTATTTGCTCTGTATGCATGCAGCGTATAAAATAAAAAATACGATTTAATAATTAGAATCAATAAAAAAACAGTCTTAAGTATTAGGTGAGTTCAATTAACCTCAAAAATAATTATAAAAATTAACTTGTTTCTGATAATTATATATTAATGTTTTCAATTTGATATTATTCGTTCGTATTAAGGGATAAAATCAGATGGTTCAATTCCACAGATATGTAATCAACATACTATGCACAACAATCGAGTGTGTAAATATTTAAAGATGAGCAACATTTCCCCGGGACGAGTTAATTCCGGCTGTTGTGGTTTAAATATGCAAGGCTGTGCTTGTAGTAAGACTACACGGTGTAACGGGATGGATGGGAAGAGATTCTGATGGACGTTTCGTCTCTCCTCTCTGCCATCTCTTCCATCGCTGGCAACGTATAATTTATTTACATTCGTAAACCGTATACAGGGGCAAAGTGCAATTGCTCCTCCTGCTTGACGTCAATCAATACATAACTGGGCGAATTAATTATAACTTTTAATATCACTCACTCTCCTTTGCCCCCCCGACTCGAAATCCAAACTTTCTTTAATTGTGTTTTCTTATTAATGAACCCACCAGACAAGCGGATTTTTCCCCTTTACTGCTAATTAATCGTTCCGCATAATTTCCGCAGCAGATTAATTTTCGTTAGGTAAAAATTTTATGAAAATATTTTTATCGATCACTTATTTTACAGGTATAGTGAATAACTATAAGGAACTGCCAACAGCGATAAATATAACAATAATAATGCTAAAAAAACATTGAATTATTGTTTTCCCGACAAGAACCGTCATGAGCCGTTGATATATACAGGGTTATTCACGCTATACGGCACGGAATATTGTGGCTAAAATACGTGACTTTCAAAAAGTTTCACTTTGGGGATATATGGGGGTCTATTAGGGCTACTTTTTAAAATTACTTTCATAATATACAGGGTGTCCCAAAAACCCTAAAAGTATCAAAGTTGTGTTTTTTTAATGAAACGCCCTGTATTTTATTACATTTTTGGATCCTTCGATCAAAATAAGTGTGTGTTTTAATAAGGTTTTTATTACATAAACCTTAAGGTTTTTGAAATAATTTGAATTTTGTAAAAATGTAACCTAATTTTCATGTTTCAAATACTTAAAAAATAATTAAGTTATGCATACCAAATTTACACTGAAATGTAACAATAGATCATATTTTATTTTCCAAGTATAATAAACTTGACATCTTATGCCGGGTGTAAAAAAAATGGAATTAAACAAATGAGAACTTTAAATGGCTATAACTTCATTTATTTAAATGGAACGCTATATTTATTAATTTATCAGCAAATGCACGTTTTAATTACCTTTCGAATGGTATTTAAATCTTAAGTGTTAAGTCTTCTCGTTTTTGCAGAAAACGCCAAAATATTGTTTATTGCACCGTTTTAGTACCTTTTAAGTAAAAATTTGTATGTATCTAGTTTTCTATGGTATTTAAAAACGTCAGATAATTAATTTAGTCTGTCATTTTAGTTTAAAAAGCCTGTCTTTTGTTATAGTTGTCTTATTTTGCATTTTTGTGTTAGATCGTTAGTAATCGTTATTGTTTGAACATCGCTGTTGTATTTTTTGGTAAAAAATGAAGATTTACTTAAAATAAGGGGTTATTGGCATTATTTTTATGCTTGGAGAATGTCATCAAAATTGTTTATTGGCTTGTCGAGTTTATACTTAAAGGTTTCCCGAAAGAAATTACCCTAAGCCAGCTATTTTTGAGAGACTATTAAACCAGTTTAAAGAAATTGAAAGTGTCAGTTATAAAAACCTCAGTATAAGAAAATCTGTGTAAATTTTCATTTTTTACAATGACATACAACAACCATGTTCAAACAATAACGATTACTAACGATCTAACACAAAAACGCAAAATAACACAACTATAACAAAAGACATCCTTTTTAAACTAAAGTAACAGACTAAATTAATTATCTGACGTTTTTAAATACGATAGAAAACTAGATACATTAAAATTTTTACTTTAAAAGTATTAAAACGGTGCAATGAACAATATTTTAGCGTTTTCTGTAAAAACGAGAAGACTTAACAATTAAGATTTAAATACCATTCGATAGGTAATTAAAACGTGCATTTGCTGATAAATTAATAAATATAGCGTTCCATTTAAATAAATGAAGTTATAGTCATTTAAAGTTCTCATTTGTTTAATTCCAATTTTTTTACACCCGGCATAAGATGTCAAGTTTATTATACTTGGAAAATAAAATATGATCTATTGTTACACTTCAGTGTAAATTTGGTATGCATAACTTACTTATTTTTTAAGTATTTGATACATGAAAATTAGGTTACATTTTTACAAAATTCAAATTAATTCAAAAACCTCAAGGTTTATGTAATAGAAACCTTATTAAAACACATACTTATTTTTATAGACGGATCCAAAAATGCAATAAAATACAGGGTGTTTCATTAAAAAAAACACAACTTTGATACTTTTAGGGTTTTTGGGACACCCTGTATATTATGAAAATAATTTTAAAAAGTAGCCCTAATAGACCCCCATATATCCCCAAAGTGAAACTTTTTGAAAGTCACGTATTTTAGCCACAATATTCCGTGCCGTATAGCGTGAATAACCCTGTATATATTGGATCTTACCAGGGTAACACAGTTGAAGAAAGAAAAATGTTAAATTTTGATGAGAGGAGAGGTGTATATCATAAACACCTTCATAGTATTGTAGTGTTGGACAACAACCGGCAAAAACCACTCCTTCGCTTCTAACGTAATTATCGCTTAGGTTTTTGGGGTTCAGTAATTCAAATGACGGCCACCTTAAAAAAAAAGTAGCGAGTTGGGATGGTTTGAGGCCTTTGATGTTAGCTGTATTTTGAAACATTTATTCGGGAAGGACGGCTTTAATCTATTTTATTGTAAAAGGTCATCAAATCAAAGTTTCCTGTACTGTTTGATAAAGCGTATTCAGTACCCTTATAAGGACGAGATTTTGCATATGCTGGAGATTCACTACTTGTGAGGCTCTACAATAGTCCCAAATATTTTCAGCGTAAATCAGCTGCTTCTTGGCCATCTCTGCTTCGAACAGATCGAATGGCTCTTACATAGATGACAAGCCACAGCTTAACCAAAAAAGCTCTGGTTTTTGGATCTGATAAGTGATTGTTTTTGTCGAACTAAGATGCTAGTCGAAGATATTTGATGTTGTCATTAGTTCCACTCCAAAAAGTATTAGGGAAATCAATTTTCCTTTACTTGAAGTACAGTTTGCTGAAATACACTTTTATCAGCAATGACCTACTATCGAATTATATCATAAAGAGAATGTTTTTACATTAGTATTATTGTTGGTGTTGCCCCTAATGATAGATCTCTATAATTGTCGGTGATTACTTGAGTGAATAATCACCGACAATTATAGGGAACTACCATGAGCAGCGACAATGATAATTATAATTTTAAATCATAAATTATTGTCTTCTCATGAAAAACAGAGTACATATAGAAGTAAGTTATTTTCAAGATACTTAGATCACTAAAATTTATATTTATTAGCAAATTGTATTTACAGGTAATACACATCACTACTAGATTTGATTAAGATATGAAATAAAAATATTCACTTTTGTAACTGTAGTGGATTTTTTTTTCTTAAATATGTGTGAATATAAACATTAGCATTGAGATTAATTAATAATTAAATTAATATAAATTTATACAAAAGTCAATTTCTGTCAAATGCTTTCTTAAAAATCTATGTTGATCATCAATGAGAGTAATGTGTATAAATAGCAATAGTTTTTGCAATAAAAAATGGTTGCTTACTTTTAGTCGGTCATTCCGTTTTGTTTTGAGTTTAATTTCTGAGAAAAAAATATATCAAAATTATTAATTAATGCAACTATTAAGGAGACAAGATGTGCCAAAACGAAAAATAATACCCAAAGACCAAGGAGGCAGGATGTATGAATACAATTTGCAACAAGCGATTATTTATGAATCAATTAAGACAGATGTTGTAGTGTACGTTTTGTTCTGAATAGAACAAACAAGTAAAACCGATAAAGAACAAAGAAAGGAAAGATAAGTACTAAATAACTCAAGGACCAAGAAAGACATTCTTAATCTATTTCGAGTGATTTATATTTATTTTATCTACGACTGCTTAGATAAGTGACGAATTTGACATTCATTTGAGTTACGTAATGAAACTCATTACCTAACTAGTGAGGTAATGAAACTCATTACCTAACTAGTGAGGTAATGAAATCAAAAACACACTCATTTTTTAATACCAACTAACGATCACACAGACTTGAAGGTTTATAGCGTTTCAAAATATTTTCAAAATACACTAGAAGTACCTTTTCACTTGCTTCATTTTTTATTTTCTTCTCATCGCACTATTTCCGCAAACATTCATAAGCTTGCTCATATTTAATTTTTGATTTTTCCGGCAATAACGTTGAAACTACCTGCGTGGCCGATTCTTCGATATCCGAAGGCAGAGATTCGAAGTCGCTCATTATTTCACAGAAAAACAGAAATTAGAAAATTAATTCTTGAAGTTTTGACTTAAATTGTTGACATTCAAATTACATGTTGCTATGGTTCTACATACATACTATGATATTCCGATTTTTCGTCGAATTCAATTCAAAAGTATAATTTCCGTAATTCTGAGCAGTCGTAGATAAAAAGTTGTATCTAATACGTGGGATAAGGCATATTAACTGAGACTCATGCTCTTACTTCGACTCGGGCTACGCCCTCGTCTCAGCAACTCACCGCATTCGTCAGTTAATGATGCTCTTATCCCACTAGTTAGATAAATAACTATTATATGTCCTGAGATCTAAAGGCGATGATTATTTCATTATTCATTAGTAGGGTTACATAATGGGTTTATAGGATATCTTATTATAGTGAATGTAATATAATGACAGCTTTTTGGCAAAGTTGCAGAGTGGGTTTATAGGATATCTTATTATAGATAAAGTTGGAAGGAAAGTCATTTCAACGGCGTTGAATTCCTTAGTGGTTGACATGGTCAATATATAACAAATCTTTTGGTGCAAGGGGGATGAAATAGGTCTATGTGATATCTTACTACGAAGAAATTTGCAAGACTGCCTTGTTTCAGTAATGTTAAAGTGATATAATAAAAATTCGATTTGCGGAAGTATATATAATAAGAGCTTTTTATTCGAAATGGCTCGAATTTTATAAGTTACTGCACTTATTTTGATTTTATTTGTTTTTGTAAGTGAAAACAAGAGTTTGGAGTTAAATAGTTTGTCAAGAATCCCTCAAATGATCTTCTGTACGAAACCACCCAAATCCCACCCAATTCCCAACGTATATTAAGCCTTAGCGTTAAATTTTCCAATAATCCCCACAACCGACCTTTGTTAACCAAATTCTGTATCCCCCGAAATCCAAATATCCCTTCGAAATATCAACATCCCCCCTCACAATTTATGAATTCATTTGTGCGAATCATCAGGACAGTTAAGTTAGCTAGCAAAGAAATTTTTTTCTCTCACCTTAAATTCAAAGACAGGGCTGAAAGACTTCAGGTCTATAGCCTAGACGGACTAACACCATCTATTTGTATTGTGTTCATATTTATTATTATTATGTATTCTGTTGTGTCAAATAAAGATTATTGTATATATAGGTTGTCAAGGTACTTATAGGTATAATTCTTGTATGATGGTGGCGTTCACGTGGTGGTGCATTTTGATAAAAAGTTATAAAACACTTTATAACTTTGTTTTGCCACTATATTTTGGATAACTGTGACTAGTTTTGATCATAAGTTGATCATTATCAAACAAAAAGTACCTAAATTTATTACAAACGTTGCTTATGTACTACTGAAAAGAGGAGTATACATTATGTGGGTCTGGTTATTAAGAATGGAAAAACCCGGATTAATTTTGTCTTTATGAATTTCGAGTGCTTCCAGTAAATCCATTTTACGACCTTTATCGATAGAATGGATTACTGAAAATACATGCATTCCGAAATTGATATTGTTTTCTAATAAATGGTTTGCAAAAGTCAAATTGTTATATTTTAAGCGATAAGCTTGTTCATGTTCTTTGAGGCGCGTTTCAAAATTCCGACTAGTCCAATGTAAATTCCTTTACAAGATATATATATATATATATATATATATATATATATATATATATATATATATATATATATATATATGTATATTCCTGACCTTTTCATTATGTTAATTTTGGGTTTTGGATTGTAAATTAGATTTGATATCTTATTACTACATTTAAAAGCTACATCAACATTACATTTCTTAAGGATTTTTTTGACTTATCAGACCAAAAAATGTTAAACATTGAAATTTTTGTTAGTGGGTGTAATTACAGGATAAGTATATTTTTACGTCAGCTTATGATCGAAACTACTCACAGCTATCTAAAATAGAGTGGTAAAACAAAGTTATAAAGTGTTTTATTTAAGCTTCTTATAGGTATAGTTCGGTTAAATGATAGTTTTGTTAATATTATTGCTAGATGGGATTTGATGGCGGAGAATAAATAGTTTGATTTCGGAAGGGTTGTCTTTTAATCGTTGCTTAAAGCACCAGTATTTAATTTCATATAACAATTACTGTTATGCAAAGCAAGTTAAATAGTTCTGGCTTGGGTAATGTTACCCTTGGGTGATTAACATAAGAGGATAAAATATGAGATATTAGAATTTTACAGTTCACGACGAAAAATCTTATATAACACTGATGTAATAGGAGAGACTTATAGTTGGATTGGGAACTGATCAGGTAGAGGTTGAATATTAAGTACGAATTATCTAAATAGGAATTGTATATATCAAACCGAATCAAATACTTTCTGCCTTACAAACTTGGAGAAGTCAAATTGTTTTAATTAAATAGTGATAACTTCACACATTTCAAATCAAACCGCGAATATTCTATAATGGCTTCTGAGTTAAACTAATTCTTTAAACCAGAAACCAAATTAGTGCTGATATATACTTTTTGAAAACCTGTTTATCCAAAAAAATGGTTCCTAAGTTTAAAAACAAAAACAAATTGTTAAATTTTGACCTGAGTCCTCTAGATAATCTTCTCCTATCCCTAATTCGGAAAATCAATAGACACGCCGATCCCATCCCTTCCGCGGATAATTAACGTTTTTCCCCATAATCCCTGTCGGTATATATTTAAGTGTAAACATAGTTTTAAGCATTAGCCATTGATAATGAGTACATGGTACTTGAAATATACATCTGACATATAAAAATAAATGTGAAGGAAGGAAATTACAAAGTGTTTTAATTCAATAGTGATAACTTCACACAACTCAAATCAAACCGTGAATATGAATAAATGACGTTGAATATTAAGTACGAATTATCTGAAAAGGAATTGTATATATCAAACCGAATCAAATAATTTCTGTCTTACAAACTGGGAGAAGTAAAATTGTTGTTATGTTCCATTTTTTTCTTTTTAGATAACTGGAACGTGTTTCGGTCCTTACGGATGATTATCATGGTTAAAACAGTTTTAACTTTGATAATGATCCGACCGAAACACACGTCAGTCATCTGAAAATAAAGAAATGGAACATAAGAATTTTACTTCTCCCAATTTGAAAATTTGGTTCCATCAAAAAAGTAGCAAAACAAGTATCGATTCTATCTTACAATCTTATTCTTTTGGTATTAGAAGATTTATGAACGTGGAAACCTAAGTTTAATATAACTGAAAGGAATGCAATGGAACGCGAACTGGAAGCACTATTAAATATGAAGTTTGTGGATACCGGTTATAATACCAAATTTTCATCAAGAAGAGAGCTATTGCTGGGAACAACATTAATTAAATATTTTCAAACTGAACCTGTGTATATCATAGTTTTTTTCTTGAAGATCTGATGATAAAGTTTGCTCAGACTAAGGAAAAAAATTAATGCATGTAGATATTATATTCATTCTCATCTATTTAATCATTGATTATATAGATAAAGTGTCTCAGAAAAAAAAATAGCCACACAATTGTTACATTAAAAACTGTGTTAATTCCTAACGAAAACCTTTCATTTACTACATAAATAATGGAATCTTATCAACTAACAAACCGCCTTTTAAATCCGACATTCAATTTTATTAAATCTAAACTTAAAATAAGCAAGTAATGTAAATAACTATTTAGTTTAAAGCTAATCTAAAGACAGCTTTTATTACTACCATTAAATTACAAGTAGAACATATGTACATTGGTAGTAAATTGACTAAGCTATTCAATTTAACTTTTTAAATATATGTATACTTAAGCCTTAATGATATTTTTTCTGGCGACTGATAGAGTAGTTAGTTATATTTCAAGAAAGAAAAGAATTGCTGCGTGAGAACCGAGCCAGTTTGTTTGGAAACGACATGAGTTACAACTTCATACTTTTTTATGTCTTTGGCTATTAATCCGACGAGGGACGCGTGACGCTGATGTATATGTAGTGCAAGCCGTGCGAGAATGCCAATTCGCGAAATATAATAAATGTGTGTATGTAGTTTACTTCAAATTCTTGCTTCCGAAATGTTATATTCAATGCACAGTAATTGAATTTTGTTTTGTATTACAAGATTTAAATGTATAATACAAACAATGTTTTTTTTTTCTAAAAATATGACTACTTTTACCCTCACACAATTGACATTTGATTAAACTTCTATTATTTCCTACGCTATTGATTAATGCTACCTACTTGTGTAATTCTAGTAGTAGAAAGCAAAAATCATATCTATATTTACATGTTCATTTTTATTAACAAATTGCAATTTCTAAGAATATGAAATCACACAATAGCAAATTTTATCATTTATTCGCTATCATTAATTAGTTACACAAATACAATTATGATAACACTAAGTTTATCTAAAATTTAAAATACGTGTATTATCTACATTTTCGATATTTAGGTACATTTTGTTTCGTTATAAATAAATTTAATCGTTGCGTACATGGAGAAATAAATTGTCTCATCTAAATTTCCATATTCATTTATAAAGTTTTTAAATAATATAAACATTACGTGCGTAACTGAAATGGAATCAAAATATTGGCTTTATAAATCACATTATCATTTAAATTTATACATTAAATATATAAACACCCTCGATCATTTATACATATACGCCTCTGCAATATTTCATACATTATACCTTCACACATTTACATTTAAACTTTAAGAATTGTCTTTGTATACATATTTTCTGAAGCACTTAATTTATTAGATAAGAATTTATTGTACAATGCTTTCGATGTAAATATTTAATATTCAAGTTATATCATTACACGTATTGGATTTCCCCGAATAGCTTCGGAATAAATATTTAATGCTTGGAAACAAAAACATTTTAAAAAATATACGAACTTGAATTCCAGTTCGATAGGTAACTATTTATTAATTAAATTGTATTTTATTTATACATGTTTATATTCTAATTGCAAATTTACATTTGTGCTTTTAAAATAAAACTAATTTATGATTGTTTCAGCTAGTGCATCTTAATCAAATATTAAAATTACTGCAAAAATCATTTGACGGAGTGGAGCATGCAAACCTGGTAGAAATCTAAAATCATGGTTATACAAATAAAGGAAAAGTTCAAAGTATAATAAGAATTAAATTGAAATCAAAACCAATGTTATTCACATCTAGAATTCTCTACAATAATCAAACATGGACATTTAAAGGGTATTTAATAGAGTAAACCATGCAAATAATAATAATCGCACCTGATAGTTATATAAGGAATAGTAAATTTTTAAAATATGCCGATGTTATAAAATTATATCATACCTTTGGAATTATTCAATATTGTAATTCGAATGATATTGATTTTCATTCATTGTGCTAAATTGGTTCGAAAGATATTGTCTTTAAATAACACTTTGTAAAAATTGAAACATTCAGATATTTTGAGATAAGTTTCAAGAAAAACACGAAATAAGTGATTTTGGGGTTTTGTTTCATATATAACAATATAATCTGTTGATTACCAAGCTTTTCTCTAAGTTTAATTACCATCCTTTCCTGCTTGAAGCTGTACAAACACAGCTTCAATTAGAAATTCCAGATTCTCTATACAGACAAAAAAGGAAGATTATTAAAATTACTTGAATATTAATAGATTCAATAAAACATTCTACTCAACGATTAAACCAAATTGGTAAACTCTCCGCTACTATTACCTGTCAAGGTTTTCACTGTAAAATTTCGTTTACTTTAAGTAATAAATTTGCCAAACAATTGTTGTGATTTTTTTTAAATGAATGAATGAAGTTTAGTTTGGTTTATTCTCTTGATAAGATCTATTAAAAAATATATAAAAATTCACACATAAATACCTTAAAATCATTTAAAACATCAGAGCATAGATCCTGAAGGCAAAGTGCTTCTCGTATTAGTCCACTCAAACCATTACACTAGATAGTTGGTGTTAATACTCATTAACCCGTAGCTACTACTGATTTTTAGACAAGGTGTACTTTCACACTTCAGTGTTGTTTGTTTCGAAGAGGTGTAAAGTTTGTGTTTAACTGAGTTCTAAAGACCCATCAGTAGTAAATACGCGACAGTTTAGTAATTGCTTATTGGTTTCAAAGTATCCAGTTTTTTGTTATTTTTGCAGGGTATTTATTTATTTCTTAACAGTACGTGCTAATATCCATAAGATATCGACTAATATAAAATAATATATGGTTTTTGTTCTTAAAAATAATTTTTATATCGGGTTTTTCGAATAATTGAATCGGTAATCCGAACACTAAAAGCATCCCATTATGCCCACCACAAGTTTTTATGTTTTCTCTTTCCGTACAAAATATAAAACAATGGCGTCCAGTTCCAGGGTGTTGTCAGAAAATGACCTCAAACATATTTTGGAGTCTGAAGCCTTTTGGGAGGATTTAGAAGACGCAGAACATAATGAGTCTAGCAGTGTATCCGTTAATGAGCCAGACAGAGAAGTTGTGTTAGAGGACGGACATAGAAATATTGGCTGAGGAGAGTGACGAGAATGAAGAGGAAAATGAAATACTGAGTGACCACAATTCCGAAACGGAACAAGAAAATTCAGAGTCGGAGGAAGAAGAAGAGCTGCCCATTAGGAAAAGTTGGTATGGAAAAGATAATACCAAATGCTCGAAAACAACAGCTATTAGAGGTAGGACCTCTACCTGATCTTGCTGGCCCTGCTTGTAAAAATCCTCCAAGTGAGCCGATAGATGCTTGGAGTCTCTTGATTAACAAACAGCAAAAGTTAGTTGATTTTACCAATTTGAAGATAACCTCTACCAGACAAAAGTATATAATAAATTTTGGCCTTCATTTACTGATGACACCAGTTTGTCTGAAATGAAAGCGTTTTTTTGGCTGCTGTATATGCAATCAATCTTTAAATAAAGTCATGAAGATATTCGTTCGATGTGGGCCACCGATGGGACGGAAAGACCTATTTTTCGTGCCACTATGAATCTAGCACGATTTTCGTTTTTATTGAACTGTTTCAGACGTGACAATGTGAAAACCCAAAAAGAAAGGTTGAAAACTGATAAATTGGCCGCTGTATCGGAATTATTTGATAAATTTGTTGCTAGATCAAAATTGTGTTATTCGCCGGGAATTTACCTAACTGTAGACGAAATGCTTATACCATTTCGAGGAAGGTGTGGATTTCGGATGTATATTTCCAATAAACCTGCTAAATATGGGATCAAAGTCCAGGTTTTGGCTGACGTTAAAACGCATTATCTCGTAAATGCAGAGATTTATGCCGGATCCGAAATAAAAGATGTTGGTGCACCTAAACCTACGTTATCAAATCCGACAAGAGTGGTTCTTAGGTTTGTGGAATCTGTTAAAGGCTCCAACAGAAACATCACAGGAGACAACTGGTACAGTTCAGTGGAAATCGTCGATGAACTGAAGAAAAAGCATTTGACTTACGTGGGGACTCTAAGAAAAAATAAAAAATGTATTTACCAAATCGAAAACGTGAAATTCATTCATCAGCCTTTGGATTTACTTCTTCAGCCACTATAGTATGCTATGTGCCAAAAAAAGTAAAAGCGTTATATTACTTTCTAGCATGCATCACGTCAATTCTGTCAATGAAACAACCAAAAGGCCAGAGATGATTCATTTTTATAATGAAACAAAATCAGGAGTGGACGCTTTAGATGCGAAATGTGCGATATATTCAGTATCCAGAAGAACCAACAGTTGGCCAATGGCAATTTTTTGCTCTATTGAATATTGCAGGTGTAAATTCTCGAGTATTGTATCAATTTGCATCACAGGACCAAGAAGTAAAACGATATTCATTCCTCAAAACTTTGGGCAAGCAATTGATAGATGAACATCTACGACTCAGAATAACCAACAAAAATGTTTCCTCAAAACTACGAATTCTCATTGCTAAACTACTAGGAGTCACAAATCCTACTTCTGAGCAACCTCAGCCACCTCCTGAAAAAAGCAAGAGAAAAAGATGTGCCATATGCCCCACCAACAAGAACAGGAAAACTGCTTTCCAATGTGACATATGTAAATTGCCCATATGCAATCAATGTTGCAAAAAATTGTGCCCTAAATATTTTGAAAAATAATTATAAGTTTTTTTCTGATTTATATACTGCCTCAGACCTAACTAATTTTAAGTTTTTGAATAAAAGTTTTTTTTTAATTCTATTGTAGGTCCTGAGGACCCTTCAGTAGTACCTATGCAATGCAATTATCTCGGTAGTAACTGAGGGTTAAGCAGGTGTAACCACCGAGGAAATATTTTTTCCACATCTGGCGGTTTTAGGTCCAAGTTTTGTAAACCTGTATCATTGTATATGCTTATGTCCATAGGCCGTTTATATGCTTAATTTCAAAGCGTTTGGAAGAATTTTGGGTTTATGGCAAAAAAACAAAATTGACGAAAGCCTTTACCATCAATATAACATAGGCTATGGCTTAAATTTGACTGTATCTATAGTGTAGATTAATTGATTCTTGGGGTTTTATAGGATGCTTTGACATCTTTGGTCATTCGCGCCGCAAACAAGTGAAACGCCGATGTTATGAATAAAATGTTATCTTACACTAATATCAGAGATCAGTTCAGTAATTTAACCAGAAACAAATAATTTAAAAGACAATACAGCTACAAACGTGTAAATTGTGTTTGTAGTATCACAGATGAAATATTGCACAAATAACACTATCATTAATCGTTAAAATAAGAAAAAAAGCTACAAAAACATGTAGAGTGTTTGTGCTATATTGGACATTCATAAATTAGATAAATAAATAATTATCCATGAATTGTTAAAACTATAAATATAAACAAATAAAACTATATATATGCGTGTATAAGGCGCATTCTCATTAAAAGAAACATCACAAATATTAAATTAGGCATGAACGGTACAAAAACTCAAATAAACGATTTATGGAAGCGATGTTTCATCTTTAGAGTATTTAGGAGATTTAATTGTATCCTGTAATCGCTAAATTAAATACAGTCTAGTAATATATGCTTTACAGAGGTTTGAGCACATCATTGGTACATCTAATCGATTCAATAAGTGTTCATGCGAAATTCGGTAATGAAAAATGCGCAATCTTGCAAGCACAACTTTCCGACGGTTTGCCCGGTAGGTTATTGCCCAAGGCTTGACTGTATCCTTGACATCGCGAAGCTTATTTGAAAGACAACCAATACAATTGCTAACTATTGTCAATCAGCTTCATTAAATACTGATTTAAATCGTTACATGTAAATGTAAATTAAAACAGCCACTGATGTACGCATCATTAGCTGCTTCTACTCCCCGTTCATACTTAGCACCCAAAAGAGCTCATAATATTATCCTGTCATCAGTAATTTGTGAATATCGGATACAAGTGGGTTTCTCGACATGTAACGATCCAAAGACTTCAATGAGTTTAAAGAGTCTGTAAATATGACCATTCTTTTATGCCTGAATCTTATCGCAGGGCTTCTTTGACGGCACACAATTTGTAAATATACTGCGGATGACTAGCAGCTTAAATTTATAAAAGGAATTGTCAAAGATGAAAGAACAGCCACACGAGTCCTTAGATTTGTACCCGCCAGTAAAGAAGTTGCGCGATGCTCCCAATCTGTCATCATACTCGTAGAAGCGTTGCTGGGAAAATAGAGGATTTATAATGGTCTTCTTATAAAAGGATAATGACAAATCGACTTCTGGACGGGGTACTTTTCAAGGAGCAAATACCAACTGTTGTTTTGCTATAATTGGTATATCGCAGTTGTATTTAGTCACTAGGTCTTTCAAAGGTATAACATTTGGGCAAAAATACCCAATTATAGGATGGGTGATTAGAGTTTCTACGCATCTTGCATGCAAATGATAACATCAATTTTTGAGGTCGAAGTTGTAGTAATGGTTCGCCCATTTCAGCGTACAAACTAACCACAGGGCTTGTTCTAAATGCTCTAATTGCTAAACGAAAACCGGAATTATGAACGGTATTGAGCGGTTTAATAAAACTATCACGTGCGGAGCCCTACACAATACAACCGTAGTCGGTTTTCGACCGTATTAAAGAACGGTACAAATGAAGGATGACCGCTCGAACGGCACCCCAAGACGTACCAGAAAAGATTTTCAGTGTATTATTAGCACGCATACAACTTCCAATGAGTGTACTAACTTGTGGTTTCCAATTCAATTTGGCGTCAAAAATTAAAAATTGTGTGTTAATTCAGGAGATCTAACAATTCCGCGGAGGTGGCGGAAATGCACTCACCGTGTCTTTAACGTTGAGATTCTAAATCTATTATTAGATGCCCAATTATTAATTTTATTAATGAATAATTGTAGATGTCTTTTCAACTGTCGATAGAGACTTTGAAGGGCAATAGATTGTAAAATCATCTACATACAAGAGCGGAAATACAGGGCTTATAATATTTTCAACAATACCATTGATAGTAATACTAACTAAAGTGACGCTCAGGATAGAGCCTTGAGGAACACAACAATTGCTGACTGTGTACATCTGATAAGTTCAAACATACTCAAACTTGGAAGCAACGAACAGTTAGGAGGTTGAAATGACCCAAATGTCCTCTTAAAAGTAGCTGAAGAATTGCGAAATGTCATATAGAATCGTATGTCTTTTCAATGCAAAAAAAAAACTGCCAGAACATGTTGCTTCGTAATGAAGGAGTTTTGAATCGCGGACTCTAAAGATATAAGATGATGAACTGTCGGACATTCTCTCCGGGAACCACAGTGTGCGTTACTTATCAGATTCTGAGATTCCAGAAACCACAACAGTCTGCGGTTAACCATCCATTCAAGCAGCTTACAGAGACAACTAGTAGGCGGTATAGGTTGATAACTTGATGGTTCTTCGGGATCTTTACCGGCTTTTAAAATAGGTTTCAATATAGCGTCATGCCAGGATTCAGAAAAAGTATCGATTAACCAAATACAGTTAGAAACATCTAAAAGTATAGTCAGCTGATCGTTTGTTAAATGTTTTAAAAACTGATAATATATAAGATCTGAACCAGGAGATGTATCATAGCATTCTCGTAAAGACATACTTCTAGTTCCCATAATGTGAAGGGTTCATTATAGTTTTCGAGATTAGCCGACTTAAAATTCCATTTGCGATTTTCAAGTTTACTTGTGATCATTATACCTTTCAGAACTTGAAATATCGGCAAATGTTTTTTGCTAGGTGATTGACAACTGCCTGGGGATTAGTCACAATAGTTCCATCTACTCTAACGCCGGGGATAGTGCTAGATGCATTTTTCCGTACTTTTTAAATACATTGGCTTATGGTGTATATACCTTGATAGATGAGACATATTACTCTCATTTATGCCTCTTGCAAACGAGCGTTTTTGTTTAAAACGATTCAAATTTTGAGCAGTCTTGTAGTTTGTAATTGTCGTAATGCCTCTTTTCTCTCTCGTATTACCTTCCGATATTCAAGATTCCACCAAAGAACGGGAGTTCGAGATAGAGAACTTGATGTTTTAGGGACTGCAATATTAGCGGCATCAATTATGCGGTTGCTGAATGCATTGACTGGAGAATCTGTGCACGTCATGTCGATATTTTCCATTTGAAGAGTTTGATGGAATAACTCTAAATGAGCGTCTGACAGTTTCCATCGCCTTGATCTTGAAAGATATTACACAAAATTTGGAAATGATCACTACCTGAGAGATTCGGAGTGATTTTCCTTGTAAAATCAGGAGACGTGAAGAAGAGATATATGCACGACAATGTTCCATTTGCAGCAGAGAAGTGAGTGTGTTGACCTGTATTCAGTAATACGATGTCGTTTCTAAAGAGTAGTTGTTCCAGCATTCTACCGCTAGAGTCTATCTGCAACGAACCCCAGTACAAGTTGTGGGCATTAAAATCGCCCATTACCAAGAATGGCCGTGGTAAGTGCTTTAAGAGATGTTCGATGTTTGTTAGTGATATAATTTCTCCTGGAGGAATATACTCTGAACACAGGGTAATTGGGTAATTGGTTAACAATCTAACTGCAATGGTTTGGATTGAACTTGTGATATCAATAGTCTGAGTATAAATATTACTTTTTACAAGAATCGCAAGTCGGCCGCTAGCACGTTGCCAGGTGAAATCATGTCTTTTAAATGAGTACCCTCATAACGAAGGTGTATATTCATGTCGAAATTGGGTATCTTGTAAACATATTGCAAGCGGATTTATAGAGTTTTTTTTTTTAACTCGGACAGACGTACATAGAATTCGTTCAAATTCCACTGCATAATTGGTATAGGCGTTATGTTCGTTTTAGAAAGCCAAACGTAGAGGGATCTATAGTGAAGAGCATTTGAAATTTGACTCAATTAGTCTATAAAATAGATACGGTCAAATTAATATTTAGATTACAATTTATAGTTAACTATTTTTTTATAAAAGTGTATTTTATTTATAATTTCTAAAAAAAATAATTTATCATTATTTCAGCTAATATGTTTTGTAATTTGGAATTTTTGGAACTCATTTCCAATGTTAGTTTGCAATAAAATATGGATATTTTTTAAATTACTTAAAAAACCATAAAACAAATTAATATGTAATTTTTATTTGTAAATTTTGGAAACTTAATATAAAAGGACTCTAAAATAACGAATCATAATCTTTTCTTATTTTTCTTATTATAAATAGTTACACGCTGGTACATCTAGTAAATAAAAAAAAATGTGAGAAAAGTGTGAATGTTTTCAATACAATTTTTAAAATTTTAATTTTGTTGTATCTATTAAAATTAAATTAATTAATATGTTATTCACATTGAATTTAATTATTTTTACGTTCTAATATTGATAAAACGTGGAAGAACTACTTTTAATTTAAGTTTTTACTACGGGCCAGTTTCGACTCATTTTAGGTCTCTTCAGCGCAGCGCAGTTAAACGTAAGGAAACGTAATGTTACTACTGAGTTTACAATCCTCCAGTTCTCCTTTAAGGATAGAGGCGCCATTAAGGTGACATCTATTTTCTAGACGTTGCACTGATATTCATTAGGGAACGTCTAGACAATAGATGTCACCTTAATGGTGTCTCTATATTTTTAATTTGTTTTGGAAATATGCTATTTTTAAATCTTACAGTGAATATATTATTAACCTTCGATTTCTTTAACGTATTTAATTTATCATACTATTTTTTACTTTCTTATATTACGCATTGAAATACTTTAAGTAACAGTAAAACAATATTAACATACATGTTTCTTTAAAATAAAGGAATATATTTGTCTACCTATATATGTTGATTCTCAAAACTATGAGGCAAATAAATACTTATTTCGTACTGAGCTTGCAGAGCGAAATATGGATATAATTGTGCCAATGAACCGCACCAGCGCCAATAAAAATATAATTAACCGCAATATGTTTAATTTAGCAAACTACTATATGTCATGATTAAGCCAGTGTGAAGAATGATCCACGATGAAAGGCAGAAGAAATATTATTAGGCCTCACATAAAAGTTGAATGCGAGAATTCTACTGTAAATTATTATTTGGATTATTTTATAGACGTAGATGTTTGTCTTAATTGCTATAGACATAAAGTCATTATATTTATCATAATTCTACATTCGTAAATAGTTCATTATCGTCAGCTTAAATAATAATTATTTAATATTTGCCTACATCCAGTCCTATTAAAGTAGCTGCAAGAACAAAGATACTCATAGTTGATTCTATGATGACATTAAAATTATTAGATATATTTATAAAAACACTTAGTTATTGTATTAAATTATTATTGTCTCAGTAAGTCCCATTGCTGTAGATTTGCGAAATGTTTTTTTATTTTTAAATGATTAGTTAATTAAAAACGCAACAACTTTAGAACGACGAGCAGGATTTTAATAGATTTTATTATGCAATTACTCCAAAATGTATTTTTTACATCGGATCGTGTTTGGATTATTATACCTGTATATTCTATGATTTAATAATTCATTTAATTTCCCAAAATTTGAATAATTCATACATTAAAAGCAATGTTCAGCATAATTCTGTATAATAATATTTTAGAGCTTTTCTATTAAAGATATGCAAATTCTATTATTTTTTTATTATTGAAGCCCTTACTTTGTGATACATTTCTTAACCTACTATTATTTCTTATTAAAACAGCTTATTTTGATTAAGAATTTAACGAAATAGAATATATTATATTATTTATTGTAGAAAAACCTTTTTATAAAATTTATCAGATTATTATTTCGTGTTATTAACCCTACTTTAACTAATTATCACGGTTGACGTAAATTCACTAAGTAACGTGTTAAGGTAAATGCTGTTGACACCTACAAGAAAATATTTCCAACAGGCACGAACACCACCACGCATTCGCGTGCGTAACGCACGTGATTCAATTAATTCCTGACGAAAAATTTGTGATGATTTATATAAAACAAAAACCCTACCGACAGTTTTCCCACACCACCACCACCACACACATGTCCGTATGAACGCATAGATCACAATCGAGTCACAATTTGTTGAGTAATGCCCGGCGCGTGCATGCATTCAATATTAATTGGCACGAGGGGGGCTTCGACCCCTAGCCGTCCACGCTCATAAGACATTTATGTGCCGATGTAAACATGCACATATCATAATTTGGAATTCGCGCCCGAGGAGATGCCGAAGTCTGGTCGAGGCGATTGAGTAAATGTTTGATGCCCTGATGGGGGTGCTGCGGCCGCACCCCGAGACATCCGAAACAGCTGCTCGATTTTCGTCGATGGCGATTGTTTCCTGTAAAACGCATCTCTGCGGGGTTTTATGGTTTTTTTTTTGTTCTTTCCGGGGCTACCATTGTACCGACCTCGGGGGGAAATAAGCAAAAAAGTGTTATGCTGGTGAAAGCTCAACATTGATAAAATCTCATATGGCAATACTATTGGAAAAGAACTAAATATTAATTCTTATATAAAAGTTGTTATTGTTAATACTTCTAATATTTATTTCATGACCTATCAATTTATTTTATGGTATATTATTACAAAACTTAAGTCTTAGATTATTATCATGTTTTTGTAACATAACAATTTATTGTAGAAGAAATAAATTAACTCATTACTTTAGTACCTAAACCAATAATGGCAACCAAACAAATTATTGATTGAAATTTCTACCTTCCGTGTGTACTTCCTTGAAGTAGTTATTTCAATCAAAGTTTTAAATGTATATCAATATCAGCTAATATGATATTGCTTACCTACATGAATTATACATGTAAACATAATCTCTCGATTGTGTTACATTTGAATTACACAAATTATTAATGCATTAAAATTAATTTCAAAACCATAGGTAGTTTAGTTTCTCGCCGGAAACTTTTCAATTTATATCCGCACGTCCGCAAATCCGCAAATTGCCTCAATTCCAAACTACAGTTTAATGTCATCGCCGATATATAATTAAACACAAAACACGTATTTACCTGCAGAAAATTTCCTCAACTTTCAACAAAGCACTCACCCACGCACATACGTCCGCATCAGCAAAAACCGCCCTGACCCCAATTTAAAGCAAACACCGGCACAGAAGGAACATAATAAAAGTGTGTAGAGTGGAGGAAAAAGAGTTAATCTAGAGGTGGATATCAAACACAGTTGCACTAATAGGGGTGGAGGCTAGGAAAATATTCGGGTTCGCCCTTTTTGTTAAGTCCTCTTCATTAAAATAATTGCGCAAAAAAGTTTATAAACCGTCCGGAGGATTAGTGAATGTGTTGAAAAACTAAATAATCTCGTTGCGTCTTTGTTTCAAACGGATAGAAATTCGGAGAGACGGCGCAAAAACAAATAATTATTATAGCGGTCTAATAAAATCAACTAATTTCAAGTGCTTATGAAACAATTATAAACGAAATTATTATAACAGCATATTAAATATATCAATTTTTCTTAATACACTAATTTCCCATTAAGTATTAAATTATTGAAGATTCTTTTAAATTTACATATTCTTAAATTAATATTTTTCATAATTGTATTACTGAATGTATTTTTATAATTTAACATCCAGTATAAGATTAGTTAATTAGTATATAAAACATAATTTAGGGTACTTAAATTTTGAAGATTTACCCTGCGCATTCGCCATATTTGCATTCTTTGTACCTAGTTAAAATGTAGATTAAATAATGCATGTAATACTAATAACTAAATTTGAATTATTATTTGTATAAAATGTATGTAAGTAAAGTGTTGATGAGAATATATAATTGCATAACGTAGGAAGAAAGTTCTACTAAAAACAATTTTCCCTAAAGGATTTATTCGCAGTGTTTGCGCTCAGCGCTATCCCAAAATAAAAACAACTTTGGACGGTAATGGCGTTTCAGTTTTGATTTCAATTTATGCAAAACGTACGTGAGACCATCCCGTTCTATTCCATTCCGACCATTGTGAATGCAATTCCGCATCTCTTAGAAATGCAAGAGGAGTAAAACGGCTTCCGAGGCTCGTGCAGGCAGAAGCGCCGTCGCCACCCTCCTCAAGGATATTAGCCACGGTTGTGATTCTCAATTTGATCTATTCAAACAGACGTCCTGTCATTTCGTCAATTATGCAGATAATCAATCAGGCGAAAAAGGGGACGGCGGGTGAGATTTCCTTCTTCTGTCCTTTTTTTTTTCTAGAGGGAGTAATGAATTTATTGTAATTGGGGTAAGGGAGGAGTGGTAGGAGGTGAGGGAGTTGGAGTTCGAGTTACTTCTTCCCAGGGCTGTATGTATTGTATAAGCTCGCTGATTGCTATTCCGACGGTGATTTTACGGGGGCTGAGTCTCACCCTCTTTTCTAGACAACGACTCGCAGACTTTCCTCTATTGACTCAACCGCAGACGCTAATTATTACGTTGCCTGAATTTTGTCTGCGGGAAAAAAAAAACTTTTCAGTTAATATCTTGTGCTTGTTTCTCTACACCATTGTTAACTGAAGATGATAAATAACGCTAGCTATAGCTTAGCCCACAGGGATTTTGCAACATTATGAAATTAATATATATGATTAGTCAAAATAAATTCAATAGTAATAATATATAGATTTTTATCTATATATTTACCTTGCTTCATATATTTATTTATAGTAAAGAATGTAACATTTATTAATATATATATTTTCGCTAATTTTACCATTGTTTAACCTTTTTTATTTTTGAGTCCACAATTTCAATGATTTATTTATTTCAGTCGTTCAGTTTTATCTTCCGGATTCTTAAGATCAAATTTTCATTATCATTATTATCTCCTCTGTAGGAGAAAATCTTAGTTTTTACTGTAATGCTAAAAAGGAATTGTACAGAGTAGATACTTAACTAATAAAATTTAAATTTTAAAAATATATAAAAAATTGACAATAAAACTAAAAAAATCATAAGAAATTATCTCATTTGTATATGGTTTGTCGTAGTTAATTTAAATTTTAATTTTGATTTGTATATAACCTCGTTGAATGTTGTGAATTTCCTTTAAAAAACACCAAATCAGGTTTCTGGAAATAATACAAATATTAATAATTGGGACTAAAAAGTATCTCCAGATCTATCGAAAACCTAGATAATTCGAATATTTAATATACATCATTATAATATCTCAAAAAAGAAGCCAACTGTACGTATGTTCATTACAGTCAGATTTACTCTTTCTAATTAGAACTGTCGGTGCAGAATGCTGTACATCGGTCTTATTAGTTATTAAAGTCCTCATCTGAGATCTTGTTGTATATTACCAGTTCATTATAAACCTCGTTAACTTTATATGTACGGGTCTGCTTACATGATTTGATTTTTTTGAGAAATGATATAGTCTCCCAGTCTTATTTGTTATTATGACCTTTTCTTGGTGTTCTTTGATCTGATTCGATTTAAAATCATAAAAAAGAATTGAAAACACTTCAATAGTCATATTAAAAATAGAAGATTATAGTAATAGTAATAGTAATAGTAATTTATTCGTGCTAGCACAATAAGTTTACACACGTCAATACATATATTAGGAAGTACATAGGAGATAATATATAAGTTTGATAACAACATATGGAATATAAGTGAACAATCAGTATACAGAGCATTGATCATACAATTGATATGAATAAAATTATAATTGTATAAGCGGAATGTGTTTGTTTAATATAAGTAATCATTGGAGTTAGTATATAAATAATATTTGTAACTTTTGAGTGATTAGTAATAATAAATAAATAAAACTTAGGAGTAGTATATAGATAAAATGAGTTAAAATCAGTGAATAGTTAAAACTTAAAACTAGTGTATAAATAAAATCATTGTATAAATAAAACTTAAAACTAATATTTTAATAAAAACGGTGTAGAAATAAAACTTAAAACTAGTGTATAATAAAATATTTGTATAAATAAAACTTAAAACTAATATCTTAATAAAATCAGTGTAGAATAAAATTTAAAATTAGTGTATAAATAAAACCATTCTATAAATAAAACCTATAAATAAAACTTAACAAACTAATGTGCGAGAAAAACAATCAGTAAAATATATAATTAAAGTATTGTATAAATAAAATTTTGAGGTTTTTAAAATAAAATAAAATAAAATGTGTGCATTTCAAAGGTCTAAAAATCTATTTGAGATGCACTCATTAATAGTGTAAAAGACTTTATCTGTTAAGTATGTTTTGAGTATTCTTTTAAACTTTCCATGGGGGAGTGATTTCACTGCCTGTGGTAGTAAGTTATACAGTTTAGGCCCATAAAAATTTAAACTGGTCTGGCACCTAGACAATCTCAATCTTTCAGGATATATTTGCTCACAGGTTCTGGTGTTATATTCGTGTATTTGGTCATGAGTTACATAAGTTTCAATATGTTTGTGGACATGTAATAAACATTTAAATACGAAAAGACCCGGCAAAGTAAGTACTTTGAGGCTACGAAAGAATTCCTTACACTCATCTCTATATCCTATTCCCGCAATGACACGGACAGCTCGACGTTGCAGACTAAATATTCTAGAAACAACACTCGAGTGTCCCCAGGCCAGTATACAGTAGCTAATTCTGGATTGAAAAAGAGCATGGTATGCAGCTATAAGTGTTGATGGGGGCACAGAATTGCTTAGCATACGGAGTAAGTAAATGACGCCACTTAATTTACTGCTGAGTTCCCTCTCATGTTCCTTCCAGTCCAGCTTAGTATCAAGACACAGGCCTAGGAACTTGCAAGACCCGTGTTCTTCATTATCAAAATTTAGAGAAAATGTGAGCATTTCGGTCTTGGATACATTAAGAGACAGTTTGTTGCAACTAAACCATGTCAGTACTTCTTTATTTATGTCCATTCTTTGTTGTAGCGCTCTTACAAAACTATCAGATTTGGTGACTGATGTTGTGTCATCTGCATACATGATTATAGACCCGTTATTTATATACGACGGTAGGTCGTTTACATAAATTAAAAATAGCAAAGGCCCAAAAATCGAGCCTTGAGGCACACCACAAATAATCTCAGCAAATTCCGATGAGTGATTCTTAAATGTTACGCGCTGAGTTCTATTTTTGAGATATGAACTTACTAGCCGGCAACTTTCTGGTCCAAAGTTATAAAAATACAATTTTCGTAACAAGACGTCATGAGGAACGCAGTCGAAGGCCTTGCTGAGGTCAAAGAATGAGGTTGCTGAATACTGGCTAGCTTCAAAGCCAGCCATGATTTCCTCAACAAAAGCCATAACCGCGCTCTCCGTTGAGCGGCCAGCACGAAAACCATATTGATTGTCGGTTAGTAGTTCATTTTCATCAAGAAAAGATACAATTTGATTGAAAAGCAATCTCTCAAATATTTTGGAAATGATAGGCAGTAAAGAAATCGGACGATAGTTGTTTATGTCTGAAACAGATCCTTTTTTATGTATCGGTATGACAGTAGCTATTTTTAGACATGTCGGAAATTCTTGGTTTCGAATACACCTATTTATTAATTTCGTGAGAGGTGTTATGATTACATCTGTCACATATTTAATTGCCCCACATGTCATACCATATATATCCCGAGCATTTGAATTTTTTAGAGACATTATTGCTTCGCGTACCTTATTTTCACTCACCTCCCTAAATTCAAAGTAATTTGTAAGTGTAGTTCTTGTATTAATAAATACCAATGGATCTATCTGCAAAGGTGGCAAGTCGGATTGTATGGACCTAAAAATAGTGGTGAAGAATATATTAAAATCATCAGGTTGTATATCACAGTTTATGTTATCACAGTTCGGTTTTTTATATCTTATTAATGACCACATTGCCTTTGCTTTATTGCTTGATTTTGTAATATAGTTTGCATTAGCATTTTTTTTAGAATTTCTTAGAGCACATTTGTAATCTGCTTTTAATTTAGCATATGTTTGCTTCAGTTCAGCATGCCTTATACTCGCTTCTTTTACCAGAGAGAGGTTCTCGCGCATTCGTTTAAGATCATTATTGTACCAAACTACATGGTTCGTTTTTGATGTGGTCTTTTTCAATGGAAAGCAGTTTAAAAAATATTGTTCTAATAATTCTATAAATAATTTAAACGCTAAAGCGCATTGGTAGTTATTAATAAAAGAAAAATCTGTATTTTTTAAGTAATTATATAATTCGTATTTACCTCTTTGTGTAATGGGTCGTATTTGTCGTGTAATGGGCAAATCTTCTGAGTCTGCTACTGATATGTTTACATGTATTCCAATATGATCGGATAAACAGAAATCAATGGGGGTAACATTTATTTCTGTTGCCTTCACATTTGTGAACACATTGTCCAAACAGTTGTCCATTCTAGTTGTAAAAGTGACCAATTGCTGGAGCCCATATGAAGCCAG
Organism: Ontholestes murinus; assembly: GCA_963969525.1. Lineage (NCBI taxonomy): Eukaryota > Metazoa > Arthropoda > Insecta > Coleoptera > Staphylinidae > Ontholestes > Ontholestes murinus. The sequence continues at coordinate 31,280,781 of OZ018395.1, read as the reverse complement.
AAAATCGATTACGTCTGTTGCTTTGTAATCTTCTGTGTGAAAATGTACATTGAAATCCCCCCCTAGGATAATATTCTTGTTAATATTATTATTCAAAAAATTACCCAAAACATTTAAAAATACGTTTAAGTCACCACTGGGTGAACGGTATATATTTACAACAATTATATTATAATTTGAAAGATAGGATGCAACAATTTCACAATGTTTTTCAATCGATTCAGTTTTAATTTCTACAAATGGTGTATTATGCTTAATAAGTTGCATAACACCACCGTGCAAGTAGTGTGACCTAACAAAATTGGTTCCAACTGTATACTTATTTAAAGAGAGTGTTGAAATTTCTAGTTTACGGAGCCAGTGCTCACAAATACAAATAATATTAAATATATTTTTATGTTCAATCAAAAATGCTTCTACCTCATTTATTTTATTTCTAATACACTGAATGTTTATGAAATAAATGTGTAAATAATTACTTTCCTCGTGTTCTATTTGGGCTGCTGTGGTGCCGACTCGTTTGGAAAATTTCCTGTTTTCGTTTTCGGAAAATTAAATCTTCTTACTTTTATTCGTTCCGGCCACGTATCAGCTGACATCAATATAGGAAGATGATTGTAGTCGGCTCCTAATTTAAATGATTTATTTCTACCTTGAGTTTTCAGCTCGCTAATCTCCTTCACCGAGACTAGCGGATGATTTTCTTTTAAGTAGTCCACAATTGATTGCGATGTGACGGATTCCATGCAATTTCCAATGTATATCCATGCGTATTTCGGTGGCGCCATTCTTATACCACTCTTTGAACCTACTATTGTGTTTTGGGGCGTTCTCTTTTTCCGTTTTGATTTCACCAAGTTCCATTCACATTCCGTTTTATTTGGTTCAGTATTGATTATTATATCGGTATTTGACGATGATTTATTATCGATAGAGATATCCTTGCTAATAATCGTACCTGGGCTAATCGCACTACGTGTATTATTTACCGAGGCGGCTCGAGGTCTCGTTGTATTTATCGCTTTTCGTTGTATTGGGAGCGCGTTACTATTTATTTTTGTATTACTAGCTTCAAGACTATTTACTTTAGAAGTTGGCGGGAAAACGTTAACCTCCAAGCGTAGTTTTACATTTTCTTCTTCTAATTGTTTAACTTTCTCCCGTAGTAACATATTATTTGATTTTAGTTCGCTTACCAGTTCTTTTAAATTAAGATATGCTTCCATTTCGAAATTAACACATCCTTCGGTTAGTTCTGAAGTAATTTGAGGGTTAAAGTTAACTCCACAACAGGACTTTGCTTTCCGCGCACAACTTGTATGGTATAATGTACCGCAGGATATGCACTGGGTTCCTGATTTAGCAACTGATCCACAGTAGCAGCTTTTTTTATTATTTTCTCCGGATTTAAGATTTATTTTCGCACTGAGAAAATCACGACCGTCGCACTCGGTCGCCATTTTTTATATATTATATATTATATAAATAGAGTCATAGATTTCATCAACTCATCAGATATTTCAGAACTTAATAAAAGCCCAAGCAACAGTTACACCTTTCAGAAAAAGAAAAATTTAACATTGTACCTATGAACCCAATTTGACCTAGATTATATTAAAATTCACAAACCGAACGGACGAATTAGATCAGTCGTCACTTATATAAACACACCAGCCTATAGTATTTCTGCTAAACTAAATTCATTATTTAAAGAAATTTAGCGACCCTTATTCAATAAAAAACTCTTTAGATCTTACTAATAAAGTAACTAAATTTAGACTTGAAAATAATATAAACTAGGTTTAATTCGACGTAATGAATATGTTTTCAAATATCCCAAAAACGAATCTATAGAGTTAGTAAAGGTTATATTTAAAGAATGTAACGTCAAAAAAATTGTTTCAACATAATTTATTAATTAGAAATTATTTTAAAACACAATTATTTTACATTCAATAACAAATATTATAAACAGAAAGAAGATTTAGCAATAAACTCACCTTTAAACTCATTGCTGGCGGAAATATTTATGGCTAATTTAACAAATATTATTTTAAACTCCGAAATGGGCAAAAAACACATACGTTTTTGGTTTAGTAAAGTAGACGAAATTTTAACCGGCTTCACTGGAACTGACAATCAATTAAATGTCTTCTTAAATTACATTCATCCTCACATTCAATTCACAGTAGAGATTGAACAAAATAAAAATATTAAATTTTAATTACAAATATAAATAACCAATATAATTTTGAAATATTTAGAAAGCCAAAGTTCTCTGATTTAATATTTGAAAACACAAATTAGATGCATTTAATTCAATGATCCATAGAGCCCTCGTGTTACCCTTATTAGAAATTGGTTACAAGAATGAAATTTAAATGATTCTTACATTGGCAATCAATAATGGCTAAACAAACAAAACAATTGATCATTAACATTTTTTATTTGAAAAAAAAAATATTAATATAGCATTTAAGACAACGAACCAAGTCTGTATTTCCATTTTTAATTCTAAACCTCCCAGGTATTTATAAGTTAACATGCAAAAATTGTAAAGGAATATACTTAAACCAGGTTAAACTGGTTGCAAGTTCAACATTAGATTAAAAGAACATCTTAGATCCTTCCGATTTTTACATACAAATTCGACATTTGCGAATCACTTAATTGAAAACCGACATTATTTTGATGAAGATGTACTCGAGGTTATCCATTTGGCCAAAAAGGAGTTCAACATGGATTTATTAAAATCCGGAAATCCCAATAATTAACGATCAGGTAGACCTTCTTATTTTACTCTGTATAAATATCTGTTTTATAGTAGTTTAATTTCTTTTAAGTTTGAAAATGATCAGTTAATGATCGAAACTTAAAAGTCACTTAAAAATAAAAGTATGATTTCAACAAAGTAAGCGTTTTTGTTTAAAAGTTTATTGTCCAATATCAATATTATCTTTTCCAAATTAGAAAAAATCAAAATTCTCAACAAAAATAAAATTCAGGCAGTAGTTTCTTATCAATATTCCTACAAAGGTTTCAGCAATTAAAATTAATCAGCTTTTAAAAAAATACTAGTTTCACTTCTAAATATTCTGTTAAAAATTCCCTTGAATTATCCCAAAATCTAAAATCCATTAGTACTATATTTTATAAAATTCCTACAGGTGAATGCCTTCAAATAGCACACTTTTTAGACAATTCCAATACTACTCCCGCTGTAAAAGCAGAACTATTAGATGCACTTGAACTCAAAATTACTTATAATTTGACAATAAACATTTTCAACAAAGTATGTTTAGTCTTAGTCCGTTGTTCGCGGAAATTTTTATATCAAATATCAAAGAAAAAATCTTAAGTTCAAATATCACAAAAACACACATGTCATTTTGGTTTACATAAGCAGATGAATCAAAGTTAGATTTTTTCGAGCAAAGCGCCCACACACAGTCAATCAACCAAGAAGATGCAACCAATTCAATGGCGGACGACAATGGACATCAGAGCGATCCAATAATTAGAAGTATTCCTGTTAACACCACGTCTACATCAGGAATCCGGTCCGTATATAAACCAGGCAATACTACATCAAATATTTTGACTGTATTTAATTTAAATATTCGCAGCTTTCGCTCAAAATTGAATGAATTTCAAATCCTATTAAACGAACTTAAGTTTCCTGACAAATTATATATAAATGAACACTGGCTCAAATCGTAGTAACATCTTCAAATTTACTAGATCATATATTTCTTTTATATATAAATGACCTTGATCAACATCTTGAGTCAGCAAATGTATCAGTATTTCAGTTTGCTGATGACACATCGTTGATTATACATTCATCTTCAATTCCATCTTTAGTCAACATAGCTAATAATGCAGTCGCTGGTATGTCAGAATGGTGTGCAGGGAATAGGCTTAATTTAAACTGGTATCCTCAACTTTAATACCCAACCAACATCCAAAGTATGTTTAAATATTCGCCACAAACAAAAGTCCATTCCGGAAGATGAAAACCAATAATTTTTAGGAGTCTGGATTGACAGATCCTTAACATGGGATTCACAAATAAATAATTTTTTAAATGCACTCAATAAGATAGGTTATTGTATTAGAAATCTCTCGCAAATAGTGAATATTAACATTCTGAAAATGTACTATTATACGCATGTACAGTGCAGGTTATCTTATGGTGTTGCGTGTTAGGGTGCATCGCACCTCTCAAAAAATGTATTTATCGCACAAAAAAAGATAATTAGATATATTTTAAAATTACCATATGGCACTCCATGTAGGAACCAATTTGCAAATTAATCATTATGACCTTATCTGGCCTGTACATTTACGAACTTATAATGTTATTTATAAAACATAAAGGAACTTTTATTCAAAATAATGATGTTTACACTAATATGACTACACGCAATAATAGTGATTTTCGTATACCGCAGCACTCAAGAGCGTTATTTCAGAAAGGCCCAACTTTTAACGCTATCAAGGCCTACAAGAATTTACCAGCTCATCTAAAGCAGACACTATTAAATAAAAGTAAACATTTATTTAAACGCTAACTTAAGGAGTTTCTAATTGCTAAATCATTCTACAGTTATAAAGAATATATTTATACAACTGTATGGGTTTGAAATTAATTCAATTTTTAATTATTTTGACTTTATTAATATACGTTTTAACATTCAAACCTTTTGTTATTTTACTTTATTTTTAATATTCCAAACTATATGTTTATATTTTGTATTTATTTTGACTATGTAATCGCCGTATTGGTGCTCTACAATAAAATTATCTTATCTTATCTTATTGCATGTTTTAGTGGTTAGATCAATTTTAAAAGTTAATCAATAGTAATAATTAAAATTAATTGTTTGGAGTGTTTCTGCACCGGAGTTTTATAAAAATGTAAAAACTGCAACAATCAACTAATCATTAGTATTTACTCAAAAATAAACCTTAGAGTAGAGAGATAAAACGACAATAGAATTATTTTCCTAGATCTTACATTATTTCATCAGAATAACAAAATTAAACTTGAAATATTTAGAAAACCCACTAACGTCAACTATACAGTCCCCTATAATTCAATTCATCCTGTATCTCAAAAATTAGCTGCATTTCAATCGATGATACATTCATAATTTCTCTATTTGATACACAAAACTAGACAAAATCATTTCAATGGCAAATCTAATCGTTGGTAATACATCTTCTCTTTTCTAATTAGCTTCATTAAAAATGCATATCTCTTCATTTAACACTTGATAATGAGGAAACTATAGTTGTGTCAAAAATTGATAATAGTTGTATATTGTAAACTTTGTTTATGTACATTATATAATAAATAGTGGTATGAATCGTCGTCAGTATATTTATTTACTCTTTAAAATGAACTACCACATAGTAATCACCATCACTTTCAGTACTATTTTCATTGATACCCTCTTCACCTTTGATAATAAATATTTCATGTCTACAAAAACTCAACCCAACATCTCTTATATAACTAAGAGTGGCAAAGTTAGAAGGGTTTCACTCTTATTGTTCATCATAGCAACAAGGTTCGCCACACTTTGACAAAACATATTGCAATGATTAACAATTAAAGTAAAAACATTCCAACTCTGTTATATTATTTTAATAAACAATATCATTGTTAAATTTAACTAACTGGCATTATTTTTCCTAAGAACGCATCTTTGTTTGGTTTTAACCTTTTCAAATTGGTAGAAAGTGAATTCGAAATTAAGACTTCTCTAAATTCTTCATTTAATATATGCTTATTTTTTGGGCTGCTAATATCATGAGACTAGGATTTAAACAATATAAAATAACGACCATTTTGATTATATGTATAAATATCTGAACCTTCGAAGAACTTTTCTATTTTTCTTCTTCACTTGACACAATTTCCATGTATTTTGTTTGTGACAGAAAATACTCTAATATGTAGTCGACATCAAATTTCAACAGATTTGTACAAATCCTGTTAAATTCGACGAACCATTGGAATTCCCTAAAACAATTTCATACCATTGGAACATTCTATCTCAGTCTCTTTGTGCATTTCGACTTATTTTATTTTTAGACGTAAGTTTTCCGGAGGCATTCTAGGTAATTATAAAGTGCCAATGTTGCCATCCTTGTTAGCAAAAGGTAACATATAATTAACTGTTACTTCAAATCTTAATCATTGCAAATCCTTCTTCTTTCTTAACACCACAAATTGTGGCCAACGCGCAATGAACTTCGGTATTACATCAATGCAAGTAATTAATAATTATTTCTTAGAGTGATAATAATTAGTTGTTTGATATATATCAAAATATTTTCAGCGACATTTTTTACAAAGAGGATGATAAATACCGATTCGTACATGGAGTTATGTATTTGAATTCTTGCTTATACGGAGAGGTAATTTTAGGTATGTTAAAAGTTAAAAGGTATCAATTAAAATAATTTACTATAGCGGTCTAACTAAAGTTATTTATATCAAAATACATCATAATACTTATTTGTTTAAATAAAATTCTACTTGCAAAATTGCAAGTAGGAATTAAATATTATGCAATAAAAATTTTCAATTGTTTGTAAGTGATGTTAAAAACTTACCATTCGTTAAATACAAACAAAAAACTGAATCGTATCTCTACATCAAGAGTTTCTACAGCTTCTGAATATTTTGTAAATAATTACAGTGACATGTAATTCATATCTTTGTACAAATTCTGTGATAAACTCAAAAGTATATATTATTCGTAAAAAGGCATACGAAACAAAACAAAATATTTTGTAAATATTTGCTTATAAAACCTGAACATATAATAATAACTGACGTATAAGCAAGAATATAATAGTATCTTTATAATCTCTAGTGTAAATGCAGTAAGTGCAATAAATAAAACATTAGAGAGCACTCAACGCCACGCAATAATGAGACCTCCCTTAGTGTTTACGGTACGGTCTGATTCGTAGCCCTAGACCCAAAACTCCACCCTTCATTCCCTATCAATCAATGTAAATGTAAGATGGTTAATAAACAATTTAATGGGGGTAACATCTCCATCCTCCATCAGATTAATATCTCTTTGACGTACGTATCATGGAAATATTTTTTTTTTCAGGCGAGAGGGAGGGTGTGAGGCCCTGGGGGTTTGAACCCCGATCGGTGGATGGAATTACCGCGAGCGACAGATGTGTGGCCGTCCCGATGAAATGACATTAGATCAGTTACTTTGTCGCAATTTGCGGGCTTAAACATTCGAGGGCCATCAGGGCTGTCCGTAATGGATTTACCGAGCCCCGATTTGCATTTACAATAATGTTATTGCTTGCCATTTACCATTTGCCATTCACCATTTGCATACGTCTGTATGTTCGTGGCGATGGAAAACGCCCCCACCTTTCAACCAGAAGGAAGAAATAAGGTAAAAATTTAAATAGATTCAATTTCGCACAGTTATAAAAATTGTAAAATCTGTATGTCTTACAAACTGCACCAGGCTGATAAGATTCATATAAGATCGAAACCGGTATGTGACTATTATTTTCAGAAATACTGTAATTCAATGTTTGAAGTACAACAGTATATTTTATATATTTTATATATTCTATGATAAATTTTAAAAGCAATTCATGATAAAAAAAGAATATTAATTATTCATGTGATGAAACTTATTTCATAAATATTAAATTTTATATTTATAAAAAAATAAAATAATACCTATGAATCATTTACGAGTTCTTTATGATCTCAAAGAAAATGCGTACCAATATATTTAATGCTCTTATCATTGGGATGCAGAAAGTGTACAGTAAGAAATTAATTAAATTCAACTAGCACCAGCAAAATAGATCCCCCTTTACAGATGCCATCATGAGTCACACCACTTCAGTCACACTTCAAATGGAGTGCTTGTTGGATAAACAGCGTCGCCTAATCCTGATCCATGATCCCCAGTAATAATAGTAATAATAACTACAGCTTGCGTCTATCTTATGTTAGAAATACGATTTTTCGGCATAGGGAGAAAAGTTGTTAATTCATGAGTGCATCATTAAAATATATTTAAATATATAATTATTGCAGTTATTAAGTTATTGTTAGTTACAACCTAGTTAAAACATATTTAAAAAATTCATTCTTAAAGGAAATATTGAATAAGAAATGTATTATACTAAGAAGATGATCATCAGGTATTTCTAGGGCAGTCGATCTAATAACTTTTTATCAACTTATAGACTTTGAGAGCTGATCACCTTAAGTTTAATAATAATAATTTTATTTAATAATTATCAATAACAAAATAATTGTATTCAACTGATAAATCCATACCTATAATACAATATCCATCAGAATAAGCAGTAATTATCAGACTGTACTTTGTAAAGAATAGTTAAACGATCATATTTGAAAGTGGTTTATCTCGAATAAGCTTTCTTTAAAATGAGAAGCATTATTGTGTTTAACATCAAAAAATTATAACAAATTTATTTATAATTTTAATAATTAAGTTTTTATCATAAGTATTTTTATATGCCATGTTGCAAATTATGTTTGATTCTTTGTCAAAAGGTTTTTTTTACATTAGAGCAGCGGTAGTCTGTAACTTTCTGTTGATTTGATGGAATTGACTATTTATTATGCTAGCAATATGTTTGATGATACAATAGAAACAGTAAGGTAATGCTTCAGTTTGTGTACATATTTTCTTACTTAAATACAAAATATCTTCTCAACAATATTTAACCATTAATAGTAATTATTTATCAATCATTAACATCTGAAACAATAGTTGTTATATAAATTTTCCGCAATTCCACAAACACAAAAAGAGCGTACAATTTTCAAGTTGTTTATCAGATCGCCGAGAACCGTTTTATGCGTGTCGGTGGCAATTTTGCACCAGAGCTCGTATCTCGCATGGTGATTGTAATTTGTGGCCAGTCACCAACGGATTCGTCGAAACACTTAAAGTTTACAATATGATGACTTTATACCAGACATGAAAATTGTTTAGTTACGCTTATAGAGGTGAGAAATAGGAAATATATATATTACAATTTTAAATAATTTTAATTAATAAATTTAAGAATAATAAATATTTATTTGATTATCAGAGGAGCTTTCTGAATAAAATCACATATAATAGAGAATTAAAAAAAAAAAAGAACAACATCTTTATTTAGACAAATAAAAATACTTTTAGAATAAATATATTTTAATTAAAAATAAGGGTTATTTCGTCCGTTTGAGCTATCAACCTTCGGTCTTTCTGCCCATGGGAATTTCAATTAATTAAAGAAACCAAATATTTAAATTTAACAATATAGTACAATTAACTTTATATAATAAAATAGAAAGACATAATAAAAATGTGTATTATATGAAGTGATGAAATAATAAAGGCTAATAAAACCTCGACACAATTTGATTGCATAATGTATTATGCAAATTGTACGCATAAATCATAAGAATACAAGTGTTTTTTTAATAATACACATTTTATCATGGTTAAATTTAAGTGTTATGTGTTATATAATAAAACTGTTAGAATGATGGGACATACCACAATTGTATTTTGAAAGGTAGAGTTTACTTTTAAACGAACTGGTTCGTATTATTAAACCAAGAGTGAAATGTTAACATGTATTGCTATTTTTATAATTGTATTGTATTATTCCTTGCCAAAAATTTTGAAGGCGTACAATGGCAGGTGTTATGCTGGAGCATGTCTGGTTGGAAAGACCGCTATAGTCACTGGAGGTAATTCTGGTAAGTAAATATTTTGTTTAATTCCTACTACTATTATTGACTTTTAACGCTTTTACTTCATTAAAAATGGTGAAATATAAAATAAAACACTTATTTACTTTATATAACATTATATAACTGTATAGTATTATACAAACAAAGTAACTAACTATAATTAATGGCAGAAGCCAATACGTTGTGATACATAGTGAAATCGGTATAATCAAAATCAGAAGTAACCAAGTATTGTATAGTTGAATGCGTAATTAGATTTTATTATATAATTAATACCCCACGCAGGGAAACTCCAAACCAAAACTGAAATTAATTAATTACAAAAATATGATTTATAAATATTCACAATAAAAATATCTTTCTACCAACTTAATCAAGTTTTACTTTACCAATTACCAATTTGATAGTTAGGATCATATTGGTGCTTATAAACTTGCAAGGTGAAAAATCAGACAATAATCCTATTTTTACAATATTGTATTTTGGGCCCATTTAGGGTATTAAGCAAAATATAGATATTTTGATTAATGCTCTTAACACATGTTATTAAAGTCCAGGAGATGTGTACATTGAACTGTTGATGGTATCGAATTAGCAAACGTTTTCTTAAGTATTCATCCGAACAACCACAGCAATCACAGACACCAACAGTGATCCCTCTCGAACTTGTTATCATAATAACAGTAATGATCGTTTATTTTGTTGAAATCTACAAATTTTATGCCACCAATCACATAAACTTATTATCACTTGGCCATATTTCTAGCCTTTCTCCGTTATTATAGTTAAATGAATCAACGTCACTAATTGGAAGATAATACAATTGCTATGATTAATTAGTGCAAGTACCTTAACTTCTTTTGGTATCTGAAGATCATATTTATTGGTTATGTTTTGACTATATAATAGAAGGCGTGAATTGACTTGGGCTTCAAGTTTAATATTAATTTCGTGATTTAATAACCTTAGAATTAGAATCATATTTGCTTTTAAGATATGAAAACCATTGTAAGATAAGGATTGGTTGTGAAGATTTATATTTGGACGCCTTTTTATAATTTTTCAGAATATAGAGCATCTTAGGTATTATTGTTGTTTTAAATGACATAATATATTAATATATGCAGTTATTTTTGTTTTAATCCGTTGGGCTTTTAAGTTGAAATACATACTTCTTTTACGTTCTTTATAAAATTTACTACATTTAGACAAACATTCTAAATATTAAAAAACGACAAGTTAACACTAACATTCGATGGGCGAATATTTTCTTCTTAAGCTGTGAAAATAGTTACTAATATTGAGATCAATATCTCTAGCAGTGGATAAACACACACATACATTAGACCACACTATTTTTCCACTAGTTATCAAAATAAAATTTAGTAATCTCAAAGCAGGTTTTCTCATTGTTATATTTTGATGTAACTGAAAAAGATGTTAAACACAATCAAAGAAAATGTTTATATCTACTAAAATTAACATGTATAATTTTTATATATATGAAAAAAGCAAATCATTCAAAAGATAGCACTTATTGCACGAAATAAACGCTTGTCTCAAATATAGCGATTTCTTCTTCTTCATGTGACGTGACTGATCTCGGTCAATGATTCTTAGTTTGGCTGTCATGCTGACTAAGATGGTCATGTTTACCGCTACAAGGAAAAGCTGGGCTGATGTTTTCCCAAACCTTTGTCGAAGATTCGTTAGCCATGATGTTGTACAATATCCAACACTTCTTTTTCCAAATTATTTTAGCCTGGTGTATTAGATGAAGCAGTCCGTATTTTTCCGGGTCCCTCATTACATGTCCGAAATTCTCTAGTTTACGTTGTTTTATGATGTTTGTAATCTTGAGATTTTTGTCAATTTTCTGGAGGAGAACTTCAATCGTTTTCTTTGTACACAACTAATCTATTCAGCTACATTTTGAACACGTTTAACTTTTTGATTAATGTTTCCCTTAGCGACCAGGTCTTTGCCCCTTATAGTAGAACCGGGAAGATGTAGCATCATATCATTCTCATGTGCAATTCTAGGTTTAATTTGGGACGGCACACTACGTTTCTGAGTTTGAAGAAATTTGCTTGTGCTATTCTGACTTTGATTTCTACAATTAAGTCCCATTTGTCGTTAATAATCTTGCCTAGGTATTTTAGTCTATTAACGCGCTCTAATTAGTCGTACTCTACTACTATGCCATTGTCTCATACGTTATAGTTTTTATAGGTAATTTGTCTTTTTTGTATTCAGCTACAGTCCGTATTCTCTGCATGATTTCACTAAGCGATCAATTGATTACTAGTATACTTGTCAGCAATAGCGTGTCGTCAGCATATGTAATGTTAAGTACTAGTTCTCCATTTATGAAAGTACATTCCTTTGCATCTTCTAGAACATCATTGAATATTTTTTCCGCATTATTAAGTTGTATAGTATCTTTTTCATCAGTTGAGATATCTTTTAGTATTTCTATTAACCTGTTATAAATCCGATCGAAAGTTTTTTTTAAATCTATTGCACATATAAACCATGATGGTTTACATCTCTGCATCTTTATCCTAGTACTTGAGTTGCGAATAATGCTTCTCGTGTGCTACTGCCATGGGAAGCCAGAATGTCTGAATCCAATTTTCAGGATTATTTTCAATACATGACTCATTAAGCTAATTGTTATATATTCGACTCATTTTGTTGCTTTACTCTTTTTTGGAAGTAGTACAAAGTTCGATTGGTTTTAGCCAGTCCGTTGGTAGTACGCCACTGTCTTATATTAAATTAAACAGTTTTCTTAGGAGTTGCTTTCCAATTCTTAGTAGTTTTTATAGCACGTTCTACTTCTTCCATTATAATTTCAAGAACATCTGTATAATATATGTTTTGGATTTCTGTTCTATTGTCTTCAAATGGTTCTGCCATATATTCAGGCTAATTATCCAATTGTTTTTTAATGTCAAATATTTTGCTTCAATTTCAAAGAGCAGAACTAAAATATATTAAGACTGATGTCGATATTCTTTTCTAATTTAATAAATTCCAATCTTCCAATTATCGTATATTTGCATTTGTCGTTCAATTAAAGCCAACTACTATTTTCAACTTTTTATGTAGATTGAATATCATCATCATATTTTCTTTCATAATTTTCAATTTCTGTACATTCGTGTGTATGTCACGTGGCTTTGGTCTCTCTGATTTTCTTTCTATTTACCATTTGCATGTTAATGTATTCATTTTGGTTTTTGTTTCTATGAACCCTTCTTTTTTCCATCAGCTCCAAGATTTCTTTCGTCCTCCATAATTAATGACACGTTTGGTTTCTTTTACCTACTTTCTTATACGTTTTTGAATATTTCTTTGCAGACTGTTCATAGATTCTCCGAGTCTTCATTTGTCAACTATGTAGTCTGTTATTTCCAAGATTCTTCGTTTGATTGTTTTTCTCTATCAATTCTTATTATCTTACTAAAAGATTGTGATCTGGAGGTACGTCTACGCCAGGGTACGTCTTTACAGATGTAATCGAATTTCTGTATCTTGTGTTAATGCATATATAATCAATTTGATTTCTTACAATCATCTGTAGTGTATCTCCAGGTGCTTTCTATGGGTACAGTCTGCATTTGGGTAGGTTGTAGGTATTTGTTATTATTAATTGTTCTTGTTCACAGAATTGTACGAATTTATGGCAGTCTTTATAATTGTACATTTTCTTCCACCTTTGGCTCTGGGACACTCAGAACAGCTCTATTGCTTCTTTATTCTCATGCGTTTGAGTTTAAATCTTCCTGAGTACCTCTTATGCGCTTGCTATTTTTTTTTTTTTAGTTGGCGTGGTAGGTGGACGTTCGATTGTTTTTATGCCGATTGTTCGGCAATCAAATCAAATCGAAGATTTAAAAAAATAATCGGAACTTTAGTTTGTTTATTATTTAAATTATAAATTACCCATAAATTTGTTCTAGCTATTTTCAGGAGAATGACAAAGATTGTCAACGGCCATCTTCTACTATTTCTTGCGATATTATAGGTGGCACACAACTGGTCAAGATATTGCTTGAAAGCGCTTTTAGTCAATATCTTGACCAGCTTCTTCGAAATGCTGGCAGCATCTTGTCAATTACTAAATATTATAAAATCATATAGTTTTTGATACAGATTATAACAAATACTTTAAAATATTCTCCTTCATTTCAGGTGTTCAGATCATTTAATCTAAGACAGACTAAAAGAATCTAAATCGTTGGAGAATTATTGTAACATTAAAAATTTCAATTCCAGTCCCATCAGTTTGCCACAAGATTAACTTTATGTACTTTGTACATTTTAACTAAATATAATAAACCAATTACCGCCTTTAATTCACTTTGACTTGATTCCCGATTTCGAGTTGATTCCTTATATTTGCCTTGCTGTTTTATATTTCTATATTAATATAATGTACTAATATTAGTAATATTTCATCAGTAATAAATCAAGAGTAACATTATAGTTACATCTTTGCCACTGCAGCCGCTCTTTTAGATCCTAGTAATTGTAAAACAAGATTGTTTTTTTCTTGTGTGCATATTTTTTAGTGAAACTGTTTTTATTCACCATGTTTTTTTATCTTTTCCTACCAAGTATTTATCTTCAGTTATAGGCTTACCTCTAGGTATTAATCTATTTAGTCCATTGTCACTTGAGATGCTACTATCTCATCTCAGGTTACACTGCTTCTTTATAATTACTATTAGATTATATGATATTTACAAAATAACAGCACAGCCAGCTTTTTCGTCCAATTCCCGCATCAATTCGTCTACATACTTCTATATTAACGCATATTCGTTCTCTTACGACATTGCTTCATACAATTTGCAACTTATTAAGAATAATACATCGATAAAATACGATAAAATATAGATACGGTAACGAAAACATTTACCTTTCTTTACGGTATTATTGGGGTGTCTCGGACCTCAAACAACAATATATTGACGCTACAGTTACAACAGTCCATTTTTTGTGAAGTAGTACTGTAATGTATACATGCATGCAACCAACATTACAGTGGTGCAAGAATTATACTTAAACATTATCACTCTATAAGTACAACAATATAAAAAAGTAATTGCTCATCAATGTATGTATGTAATGTTATTTAAAATATAGTAATTAATGCTATGTAAATTAATAAAAACTCTTATTATTAGGTGTTGGCTATCAAATTGCATTAAATCTTGCATCGAGAGGATGCAGAGTAATTATAGCTGATATCGAAGACTCAGAAAGAAGTTGTAGGAAAATTATTGAAGAAGCCGATAACGTGAATGTAGTTTATAAATATTTGGATTTGGGATCTTTGCAATCCACCAGAGACTTCGCTAAAGATATCATGGAAACGGAAGAGCGTTTGGACCTACTTTTCAACAATGCAGGATGTGCTGGATTTCCGGGACAATACACGAAAGATGGATTGTTAAAAGTGGTGCAAATAAATTATTTTGGACACTTCCTACTAGTACACTTATTGTTAGGTAAGTGAAAAATTATCGTAATTACGAGGAATATAATTTACAAAATTTTACTATTTTAAATTTAATTAAAATTTATTTTATTTGCCACTCTATGTAAACGTTCCAATACAAAGGATTTATTACTAGGCAAATTATAATAATTTTAGTTTACTTTAATTATTGCATTATAATAGTAATAAAATTAATACTTTCCCTGCTGTATTTTTGATGGAACATAATCACAGGGGTATATTTGTAAATTAAAGACTTGTTGGTTTCTTTTTACTGATAAAGTAATTATAGAACAAAACAAGTATTTTATTTAAAAATCCGCAACTACTAATGATGAAAATAAAATAATATTTATCATAAGTCATAATAGTCATATGATATAAAACTAAATTTGTAGTGGATGTAATCGTACATTAGTATAAAAAGAAACTACGAACTTTTTACTCATCCATCAGTTGGTGAAATATAATAGTTTTACATGTATGGTATATTTGTTGTGTTGTGTAATTAATAGTCAATAAAACTAAGAAGAATAACAAAGATGGACGTAAAACTCGACATGTAAAAGTAATATTTATATAAGATTATATGTAATAATTTCATTGGTTATAAAACTGTTGTATCCAAACATTAAGAATAATGTACACAAAGGATACAACAGCGTTATTTATATTAATATACGAAACTCAAAAAAAAAACAATCATTCACTGGTTTTAATTTCAAGGACGTCTTTTCACATAAAACAGATTTAGAAATAAATGTATTTCTATAACCTATAGTAAAAGCTAACAAAACGATTACTAAATAAATATTGTTCAAATATTGTATTTTGTCTCCAATAGTGAATTAGTTATTAGCTGCAGCAAAAACACAGAAAAAACAAAACTCCGTTCAATAAATCACGACTTTATGAATAAACAATTGATTGAACATTAGACAATATATAGAACTAAAACTTAGGAATTAGTTCAAAAAGGTTTCATATTATTTATTTGCACTAACTTGCTTCTGATATAAATTTTAGGCATGACAATTTCATAAACTGTAAATATTGCTTTAATCAGGCTGATACATTAATGAAGTATTTTTGACCTAAACAGATTTATTGTTTGAACTATTTCGAGAGTTAAATACTCCTAAGTGAATATCGTTTTCCTGTCTCCGACTGCGCTCCGCTGATGAGATCCAACAAGATTGAAACCGGTCCGTGGCTGATGTTGACGGAAAACAATAAAAAAAGTTATACCATAATGCATTAAGCCATATTACAGATATAATGAAGCATATGCTAGTTATTAAAACTAATAACATCTGATCAAATATCAAAATTTAAGCTAACGCCGTTTTAGTTTAGTTTTTTATTGTATTTAAGACAAAGAAAATTTAATTCATTTTTTAATATCAATAATATATCAATATAAATAAAAAGTTCAAATATAACAGATTATGATAATTTAGGTTTCAAATAAAAAGATGATTGTGGAAGCCTCACTTAAGAAATTTAATTATTATACACATGCAAATCTTGTTTTTTTTTTCTTAGATTTATTGAAACGTACTCCAAGCAGTCGAATAATCTTCACGTCATCATGTGCAGCGTTTACTTATACGATGAAACAAGCTGAAGACCTGAATAAGAGAAGTAATGCTATGTTATCAACATTGAATATTTCATTTGAATATTCAAATAGCAAGTTGGCGATTGTGATGTGCGCAAAAGTGTTGGCAGAGAAATTGAAGAAATACGATATATACTGTTATTCCGTACATCCAGGAACAGTGAAAAGTTCTTTATTTACAAGAGCTTTTAATTCTTTTGAAGAAAAATCACTGGAACTTCTGTTGTATTATCTAGCCCATCATTTAACAGTTTATTTTATTGGCAAGGTAGGTATAATAGCTTTTTATAAATAAAAACTTGTAACTTTGGCCTTAATATATTGGTTATTGTTAAGGATAAATACACCATTAAGGTGACATTTAATAATAATAATAGATTTTATTTCTTGCTTTATACATATACAGGGTGTCCCGTTAATGTGGGGAAATGGCTGGACCATAGATTCCTGTGGTCAAAATATGATGATTTAACGCAACTTATTTATATCCAAAAATTTGCGGTTAAGCCGGAATTTGTCGTAAAAATTTCCAAAAATTTTATTTCTTTTGTTTATAACAATTGAACACTTTATTCGATTTCAATGAAATTTATTTCCCCACACTAACGGGACATATTTTGATGAGACCCGAATAAGTATAAATCGATCTGCAGCTATTGTTTACAAGGAAACAAAATTTTAATCTTATTGTAATAAACTGTCGATAGTTTCCTAGTTTTCTATAATTTGTTCCCTAGATTGGTGAAATCAAAGTACTTTAATAGTATGTCCATCCTTAACAAGAACTGTCTTTAACACTATCACGATGATGAGACCCGAAATGTTATTAAGTTAGATTATTTGAATTAAATTAATAATTTCTTAATATTCAGAAAGGTTTTAGTTAGTAGAATAATACATTAAGTTTGATTTTTGTCTTTAATTCTAAGAGTTTATTAAACATACGGATATACATACGACATTCCCAGGACTATTCTAAGAATATTTTGCACTTTGATGATTTTTGAAAACCAGCTTTGTTTAAAAGATACAGGGCGAATAGAATTTTTGACGGGACCATTTTGATATTTTTAAAATCATTAATGTAGTCGAAATAAAAATATGGCGTACTACACTCAGTATACTGTGTAATTTTTTTTTAGAAATGCGTTGTTATCTTTAAACAACATTTTATTTACAAAGAAAGGCTTTTATGATTGATCATTTGGTATTTCTCGAATTTGTTGACTAACGTTTGGCTGTTGGACATTTATTTTGTATTTGATAGTTAAACTTTTGTTAATGAAGTCCTTTATCATAATCCGCTATACGAACGCTAAAAGTACTGACATGCACATTTCATTTATGGACTTTTATTTTCTGACCCTAATGTTCCTGATAGAAAAACCTTCTATTGTATTCATTAACTTCTTCATGAAAGAGGCAGAATGAAACGAAGTTGAGGACCAAGAAGGCCAATGACGGTTAAAATGGTAGAAGTTACATTCGAAAAAAATGCGAATACTTTGAATATAAGTAATGGGACGGTTGAAAATTCTTAAAGACTATTTGTTCTACTCATATTACATACAACGCGTTTACGCAATTTTTCCTGCTGATTTTACTCTACCTATTGCATTCTATCAATGGTTTTTACACACATTGATTCAAATTACTGACGCTGATTCTTTTTACTGATGAAGCAAAGTTTTTAAGAAATGCAATAAGGAATTTTCATGTTAATTATGTGTGGGCTAAAAACAATCTACATGATATACTTGAAGAACGTTTTAAACATTAGTTCTCTTCTCGTTGAAGTACCAGGAAGACTTACCAGCAAGGTGATATCAACTTTTTAAAACAAATGCTACCTCTATTTCTAGAGGATGAACCATTAAGAACAAGAAATGCAATATGGTTTATGCACGATGGTGCACCAGCTGACCATGAGTGAGGTCTAATTCGATCAATTGAGCGATCTTCGATTGTTACTATTAAAAACTTACGAGCTAGTGTCGTTAATTGATCGAATTAGATCTCACTCATTGTCAGCTCGATCGTCGCACTTAAACCCACTGAATTATTTCTTATGGGGCTATATAAAGTCATTAGTTTACACTACTCCAGTGGAAATGTAAAAGGCTTGTGAAATCGGATAATTGCTGGGTGTAACACAACAAGAAATGACGCTGGTGTTTTTGTAAGGGTTCGGAAGTCAATGAGGAGAAGATTATTATTATTGCATTCAACCTGAAGCTAGTCATATTCTAAATTCTAAAATATTGTTGAGGTCGACAATTTTGTTCGACCTAAATCTTTAAAACAATGAGGGTATATTGTTGCCGTGTGTTTAATAAACACTCTATATAACCTTGTTTAGTTTTTGATAATAGATTTAGTTCTAGTAAAGTAACTTCTTGAAATTCAACAACATCAAAAACGTTCTTCTATTAAAGTTCCTGATTCCAAGGTGTATCACAAAGTAATAGCTTCTACCATCAATAATATTACTTGACGTTCGTAAAAGTTTTGATTTAATATAAATTAATATAAAAACATTGTACAATTAAGAGGAAAGTTTAATTTACACACGTAATTTTTTATTTTGACTAGATGTTGGATTATATTTAACTTTCGTCACAATTCAATATGTATCATAGAGAAATTGGTTGAATTTTTGATATACGTTCGATTATTCTTATAGTTAACTACGTCTAAAATATCACACAAGGGGTCAAAATAGAGCAAAATGGCAAAAGTGTATTGCCTGCCTAAGGAAGAAAGTGGGTTTGAGTGGAAAAACATTTGTGAACAGTGAACTCCTGTGTCCTAAATTATTTGTTTATTTTTTATTAAATGCATGTGTATCATATAATATTTTTTTGCAATTTTGTAAGCAGGAGAAGCAAAGACAATCAAGAATAAAGTCTTGAGTAGAATGAATATCAAGAGTACAATTGTTATAAATAGCCTTATAAATACTTTTTTAGGATGTTGAAGAAGGAGCGCAAACAGGATTACATTGTGCATTGTCGAAGAATATTGAACATGAAACTGGAAAATACTTCATCGACTGTAAACCTTTTTGGTATCCATCACCTGCCAAAGATGATAATTTATGTTATGAAGTTTACAAGCTAAGCGAAAAATTGGTTAAATTAGAGCCACATGAAAGGATAACTCAACAATGATTGTAATAGTGTAACTTATAAATATAACAAATAAAATTACTCGAAAAGTGTTTAATATTTTTAAACTTTAATGTCCTTTATTTTGTTTCAAAACGATATTTTCGAGTAGCCATTATTTTTTAGAATTGTTTCTTTAAGAAATGAGAAATGAGGTAGGATTTGCGCAGAATTTAATATAAAAATCGATCGAGTTTAGACTTCATCAGAGTTGAATATTTTGAACAAAGGAAGCTATTATGAAACGAAGATTTTAAATTTCCACTGAAGACGTACGCCTACAATTTTTAGAAATTATCATTCATTGCTTTGTAGTCTCAATATCAATTTGACTGCCACTCTATTCTACTAGACAAACTCAATTTCTTAAACCTACATCCTGGCAAATGCTGGTCAATAATGTCGTATCTAGCAAAACGGACACAATGTACTGTAACTAATGGAACTTTATCTTATTTTTGCTAATGAAGAGGAATCAGTTTCAATGTCGACCTTTCTCAGTCTATCAAACGCCTTTGACTGTGTCTCATGAAATTCTACTTCGCAAACTGTATTCTGCTACATAAATCCTGATGTCGAATCTAGCAGAATGGAAACAATGTACTTTAACTAATAGAACTTTATCTTGCCAATGACGATGATAAATAAAATTATTGGAATAATAGAATAAAAATTAGAAGTTGTGTATGAATCATATCTTTGATTACAAACACTGGTACCATTCGGGTTTATTAATAATCGTCAGTGGTTAATTCAATTAAATCAAATTGTATTAACCACTGACTTCCGGTCACTTCCTTTTCGTAGGCTCTCTTACAGATACAGCGGATCCAGGCCTATGTGACATCAAGATCGAAAGACTATCCAGATGTCAACATTTACAGAAACAACACTTCTGGAAGAGATGGGTGAAGGAATATCTCCCGACACAATTACCTCGGACCAAGTGGGCCAGGAACACGAGGAAGGTGGAAATTGGGGATTTTGTGGTCATAAAGGAAGACAATTTGCCCCCTCTAAAATGGCTGGTTGGTCGCATCCAGGAATTGTATTCAGGGAAGGACAACATTGCCCGCGTCGCCATAATAAAAACTGGCACAGGTGAATTAAAGAGAATTAACCAGATTGGCAGTTCTCCCAACGAATTAAGTAGAAGATACTACATTCCTTCAGAGGCGGCGGCACATTCGGGCTAGACAGGGAAAGTTGTATATTATTTCTCTTCATAAAGAGAACGTAAATGAATCTACTATATTCTTAGGTCTAAATATCGACAGTCACTACACAACCAGATATTCGTAACTTATCATCGAAGGTCTGAAAAGAAACACAAGGAGTAACGTATTACACCCAGATTCAAAGTCATGTCTCGTATGGGTTTATTATATAGGAACACGTTATGGTTAGGGGCCAAATATTTGGTCTTCAATCATTTAAGGGTTATCTAAGTTATGTCTAGTATTTGTTATACCGAAGATTATCATCTGCATATCTTTGGCTGTCTTTTATGTACTAAAATAATATTTTGCTTAATCAGAACACCGCCAACGTTTACTCTTACAATACAAGAAAAACCATATTTAGTGAACCTATGAAAGACTTCCTTAGTACGTAATAATTTACAGAAAGGAGGAATACCTTGAATTTAATGTTACCCCTTATATGTTCTATTTTAAATTTATGTTTATTTATTAAGTACTTTTAATTTAAATTGTAAATATAATAAAAATAGTAATAAACTATTTAATCAAACTAGCAATTCATTACTCAATTAACACACAGAAACACAAATTGTTCTTTTTTACTTTCCATTGTTTTCTGTTTTATTAAGGAAGTTTATTTATTTTATTCCGTTCATTTGTTTATGCGAACATAAAGGCGTGGACCGACTCTATTTGCGCCTGGGTGTGTTTTGTGTGAAAACGCTACAATTAAAAAGAATTATAGCGGAGGGGTTGTTTAATGTTTCTATTTTGAATTAAAATAATTCAACTAGCAAGTGTGTGTATACAATGTATGTGCGCGTCGTTTGCATTAAAGGTGGACGTTATTTGATAACGGGCAATTGTTACCAAAAAACGAGCCGTTATTTATGCACATTCCCTGTGATAAGCTATTGTAATTTATTTAAAGAGAATGATGGGATTGTCCGAGATCAAAGCTGCAATGTGGGGGTGCGAATGTTTCCCCCATGTAGGCGACGGAAGGGTCGGGGAAAGTGCATGTGCGCAATTTTTTTTTATTCCTGGAAATAATTACTTTTCGCATGAGTTAGCCCAAATATCCCGAACGAGCCCTTAACGAAAATAGTTCCGGATGTAATGAGCGCAGTCGGCGGTAATGGCTTTACGACCTCGTGTCTTTCGGCTATTTTGGACACGTGCAAACTGGCAACTAATCGAGCACGGTTCCTTAAATTTGAAATAAATATAAGTAGCAGCATGTCACCGAGTGATTTTATTCGTCGCTTGGTTTTAGCTAACTAGGGGTTGTGCACTGCAATGTGTTTTAAATCTCGACAAATATGTTAAGAGAAACATGCCTTTAAATTTTTAAATACGAATTATTATCATTCATCAATTATTGGAATTAAATTATGGAATTAGCTTAAAAATTACTTTATTATTTTAGTAGAAATCTGCACTTTTTCCAGTACAAGAATTCAAGAACTTAACAACTTTTTTATTGAATCAAAAGGTTACATAATTGAAACAGTTATATTCCTTTCTTCACTTTTTATTTTTTTACTACTAAATGTACATTTCGGGCACTATGTACCCAATTTAAATAGCTAACTATTGATAATGAGTACATAGTGCCCGAAATGTACGTTTAGCAGCAAAAGAAATAAAAAGTGAAGAAAGGAATATAACTCAAGTAAGTAAATCAAAAGGTTCTTTATAATTTATATCGTAATTTATGCTACTATTTTCTGTTTCAATTTAAAGTAACATATTTTTACACTATGTATAGAATATACTATATATTAGTCTGGGTATTTATTGCATCGCTATTATAAGACAATGAAAGCCAAAACGACATTTTTTTAACATTAAATATCTTTATATCGATTATTTAATATGAACCTGTAAATATTGAAATTTATATATATATATATATATATATATATATATATATATATATATATATATATATATATGATTATTTTAATTAATTTCAAATAAATTAAATTAATAAAACACTGATTTTTAAAGTTTTGTTTAATTATGTAGAGAATATGCTATATTTGTGTCAGTATCTCTACATAATAAAGCAAAACTCTTTAAACACCCGTGTTTTATTAATTTAAGTGCATATCAGAGTTCCGCCAAGCAACAACCTCATCAATCCAATATTCAATTAGATTACTTCTAGTAAACAATTTTCCGATCACGGCTTCGGCGACCTTCGGGATAAATAAATATCCCCACCCAGCAAGATACCCGCTCACTGGAACAAAGCGTTAATAATGTAGCGAGTTATCAGAAGTATTGTCTCGTGCATAATTCAGATGGAAATCCGCAAAACGGCGCAGTCGGGGTGAAACCGACGCATCCTCTTGCGCTGACCGCAACCTCGCGTCTCGCATCAATCCAGCTTTCTCCATTAACGGCGTGCGGATTTTTGCTCCTTAAATAATTAATTAACACAAAACGTTTCGGTTCATTTAATCTTAATTTACGTATGTCGAGACTAACCAAGTCTACATGCACGTGCCCTAGCTGCAATCCAATATTCAATTAAAAGTCATTCTCCCCGAGGGCTAATGCAAAATTAATATTGATTCGGGTGTATGAAGGCTTTATATATTCAATACTCGTTTCCCTTTGATTTATCAAACACAAAAAGAATTTATAAATTATTGATGAAACCAACGAGGGAAATGTGTATCCTTCGAAAATTAATATTACGAGAAATTATTGAATATGAACGCATTTACCGCAAAATAATAGCCGTGTTTATAAAACAAACATTAATATTATAAAAAGCTATTTATTTTTACATGTAAAATATTATAATTATTCATTTAATATTATATATGATATAATAAATTGTTAATAGCAAATGTTTTACTATAGAAAAATTGTAATGATGCGACTTTATGAGTTTAATGCGGTCGAGCTAAAAAGTTTCCAGTCCCCCTCTTTCAGAAACGAGATCATTTCGCATGAAATTTACATAACTCAGTGTTTATAGTTTGTCTTGAATGTAGCTGTCATTAAATGGGTGTTCATTAAGTTTTTAGCTTTGCTCGTAAACTCATTTAAGACTAACGAGAGTAACAGAACTCGAGGGGGGAATATTATAAAAGGCTAATTTCAATTTTAACAAATGTCATCTTCGCTTAATAATTATACAAATTTCAATCAATCACACTAAAATAATATTACGGAATTTTCTTCGTAATAAGACGTTAATTAAAATTTAAACTCTTTCAAAAACTTTTACATAAAAATAAACCTTACTCTAATGGAAATAAAGAAGTACAGCTTGTATCTTAAAGAGTACCGAATCGATAACCGCAGGGTAATGAAAGTGTCGTAACAGTACACCCTCTTGGTAATGAAAATTAAATCAAGATCCACCTCAGACACCCTAATATGAAGATTAAGAATACTACCCTTCAAACATACAAATCTCCGTCTACGGTACTTTTTCCACTCCTGATAGAAGTGCATTCAGGTAACATTACTTAAGCTAATTAAGTTGTAAAGATAAATTTAATTAGCAAGGGTTTAGCGGTAAAAGGGTGAGCCGTCGTATAATTTTATAGCAAAAACCGGTGCGTGAGTAGAGAATGTAGAAATAATAAAATTTCGAAATGGAAATTCGCACAATTTCATTTTCATTATTCATGATAAATACTTATATAAAATTAAAAAAGAGCTAGTAGTAATATTAATATCAGTTAAATTATTTCTTATATTTTTAGTTGCACTGAAAAAAGACATAATTATATAGACATACTTTTTAAATATTTTTAAATTGAAATAATTAGATGTATACACTGTGTTCAAATTTCGATGCTCACTATTGGTATCCCTGTTATTATAAGAGATCAACGGTTGATTGGTTAATTTTGCGCAAAAATCAGTGCTCATAACAAATCCTATTTCAAATTCACTTTAACCAATTATAATTTTTCTCAATAACTCGATAAGTGCTTCTGCTATTAAACTTTTACGATTAATTAACTTCTCACTTAACCCGTGGTGAAACATTTTTATGTTAATTAAAGGATTAATTAAGCACTTGGTTATGTTTCACTATTTTAAATTAAATTTAAAAATAGTGAAACATAACCAAGTGCTTAATTAATCCTTTTGTTAAACTTTTACATTATTCAGACACTTTTTTAAGACAAGTTTTTGGTGTAAAGAGAAACCCCCAATTCGCAAGTTGTTTCCAGGCTAGTAGCGCTATCTTTTGTTTTGTATAATGGCCATATTGGATTTTGGGTTTATTAGGTAGTTAAAAAGTGCTTTTCAACGATGTATAACATGCCTGGATTTTTTTAGTTACAAGCAGAATATTAATAAAAATGATATGTGTATATAGGTAAGTATTGAATAGTGACATTATGTTAGCTATTAGCGCCTTTGCTATCGATTAGAGTCTAATTTAGACTTTTAGCTCTAAGTCTGATTTTTAGATTTCGGTGAATACATAGAATTTTACTGATTTTATATAGATATTTTTTTGCGGAATCAATTAAATAATCTTATAAGTTGGTCAAGTAGAACAGTTATATTTATATAGATTATACAGTGTTTTTATATTTATGTTATAGTGGGTGTAGTTAATGATGTTGAATTTTTCTTATTTTGCGGAAGACGATCAGCAGATGAATAATTCTAAGATGGATAAAAGTTATCCATAACCGATAATAAGCTTCCACATTGATTTATAAGTTTAATTTTCTGATTCTCTATTTCTTAATTTCATAATTGAGAGACCTGAAAGACTTGGCTTTAATTTTTGCCTTTTGTATAATATTTCTAAAGCATTATCGAATCTTTATTTAATAATAAAAACCTCTATTAGCATAAAAACTTTAACATGTTCCTTCTATACGATGAATTTAATTCTCACTAAACCCGTAGTGAAACATGTTTATATTAATTAGAGGTTAATTAAACACTTAAAAATTGTGAAACAACACCAAATGTTTAATTAACCTCTAATTTACAACATTCTATTCCACTTAACATATAAAAACTCTCTATTCTACTTTTCTCTTTACCTCCCTCTTATCCTCCACTCATTTAACCTTTTTCCCATGCATGTTCTCCATACATTAATCGCCAATCTTTCATTATTCAATTCAATCATATATTTCAACATTCTTTCCATTGCCTTGCCATAGATACTAATTTTATTTGTTTCCTGGAACAGAATTTACCCAGGTGTTGATTCTTCAGCCACTAGAATCTAGAACAACCAGTTCTTTCTGTCAATGAATCTATACTTCTTAATTCTCCAGGTTCCTAGATCATACAGCACATTGAGCTTCACAGCTTGCACTACAATTGGAAGTTGCCTGAAAATAATTTCCCCACTTCTTCCCCACCATACTTTTCTGGCTTTCCACTGTACCCATTTAGTGTACTTGCCGTATCCACCTGGGCATTTAAATATCATGATCAAGTATTTAAATTCCTTAACTCTCTCAATCACCTCCCCCTTTCAATACAATTCACTTACTCTTCCTTTGCTTTCACTATTCCTAAGCCGAATCCACTTTATTTTCCTTGCATTGACTTGCATTCTTCTTTTATCCATATACATCTCCGCTCTCGGCATCACCTCTGTTATTATTTTTTTAAAAGCTGTAAGTTCCTTGAAATATCAATAGAAGTAATCAATTATTTTTGCCTTAAATACTAATCCATGTTTCTAACAGTTTGTTTTTATTTAAACTATTTTTTTAGAAACTCTTGTCTGACTTAGGACAGCCAAACAAGAGTTTCTAAAAAAAATTTAATTTCTTCTTTCCAGCATTTATTTATTACATAGATGTTAAGATATCTACCGCAACAGCTGAACAGCACTGAAACTACTATAAATAGCGAAAATAAAGAAAAAAACATGTGTTTGTGGATTTGTAAATAACTCCGATGATTCATGCATAATCTGTAATACCCGATATCACAATAAGTGTGTAAAAAAAGTGAATAGAACCTGCTGTTAACGACTTTAAAATGGAAGCGTATTTAATACTAAAAATTTAGTATCCACACTGCATCAATCTAACTATCTTCTTAGTGTACAAGTGAAAACCTTAAAAGCCAAAAATGAATGACTCCACTCTAAGGTTAGAACTCCCGTTCGCGCCAATAACAAACATGAAGTTGAAATCATATCACAAATCAACACAACCAACGATAAACCATATTATAAGCATGAAAATGATGGTAGCGACCGTTACTATGTGGTAGTTCATTTTAAAAAAAGGTAAATAAAAATAATTTTTAAGTTTTTATACTACTATTTATTGTATAATATACACAAATAAAGTTTACAATATATTATCAATTTTGACACAACTATAGTTTCGACCTTTGCAGGTCATTCAACACTTGATAATGACCTGCAAAGGTCGAAACTATAGTTGTGTCAAAATTGATAATATATTGTAAACTTTTTTTGTGTATATTATACAATTAATAGTGGTATAAAAACTTAAAAATTATTTTTATTTACCTTTTTTCATATTATAAGCGAACATTATGGCTGGCAAGTTAATCAATAAAACAGCCAAAAATAAAATAATATTCTACCTGTTCCAGAATATGGCATGGCTTTAACGTTACCTAAATCAGCTACACCTAATTCCAGCCCATGGATATTAGTTGAGAAGAAGAAACCACGAAGAATTATTGAAGAATTTAAAAACTTAAATTCAGCCCTAAAATGAGTAGAGAAGAGTGCTCACTTACACTATTACCGGCTGCACAAAACTACTAACGAGGATACAATAATTTCACATTTGAAATCGCATAATATTCATTATATTCACGTCATACAGTGCGAGAAATTATCATAACTTGAAGATCTCGAGGCTTAATACAAATATTACCTTTGTCGCTATAGAAAACTGACGCTTGCCCACTAAAACAGAATCTCTTAGGCTAAATAAGTATCAAGTCGCTAGTCATTAAGGCAGACAAAATTCACCCTGCTTTGAATTGCAATGGTCTTGATGAAAGAAAATATTGGTGTCATTAATATGAAATTTTTAAATAAAATATCAAAGTAATTATTATGGGAAATTGCTGGCATCATATTAAAAAGGTCAGATTAAATAATAATATCCATATACAGACCAACAAGTGGTGATTTTATAGCTTTTCTCGAAACCATTACAGATATGCTAGAAAAACTCAATCTTAATTAAAATTGTGTGTATATTTGTGGTGATTTTAACATCCACTTTGGGACAAATAATGAAAATTCAAGCTTACGGAAATTATCTTATCTATCCAATAGATTTCAGGCAGTTGATTTTGATAATAATGGATCATCTCTGCTTCCGATACTGTACAGGGTACCATAGGGCTCAATTCTGGGTCATGTGCTTTTGATAATCTTTATAAATGACTTTCACAAATCTCTCGATGATTCACGTGTATTATTACTTGAGGATAACACGACTGTGTTGAGCGTGGTAAGCACAGAGGAAGAAGCCCTTCGAATTAACAACGATTGTCGTTGTGTTGCCTCATCCTGGTGCTCTAATAACAAATAGATTATTAATGAGAGTAAAACAAGAAGCATTATATTTTCAGTTTCCAGTACAACTGATACCGATGCACCAGTAAAATTGTTCGTCTCTTACTTGGATTAATCACGCGGACGAAGTAGCAAAAATCTTGTCCAGAAATATTTTGTTTAAGAAACCTAGCAAGAAAGGCCTCGTTCGATGTGCTCCGCACTGCATATTTTATGCTCATAGAAACACATATGTGTTATGGCATTCTAGTTTGGGGACATTCTAGCTCTCGCCACAGAATTTTTGCCTTGCAAAGATGTGCTTTGCGAATAATTGCAGGAATTGGATATCCGAGTGATTGCAAGTTTTCGTTTACTACATTCAACGTTGACGTTTTCGTGCGTATTTAGACTTACCAAATCACACACAGGGATCAACTATTTTGGGGTATATTTATTAAATAAAATATCTCCACAAACAAGAGAACTGCTGCTGGAGCGCTTTAGATCGGTTGATATTTTTGTAAGTACATACATCATGCCTTTTATAATGTTGATGAACTTATACACGGTTGATTCATAAATTTATGGGAAAACTCTATTTCTGTTTCATATTATTTCACATTAGTATGCACTCGTAAATTAACTCTAATAGTTCTAGAATGCCTGATTTATTCTAATAGATAATTTGTATGAATATATTTTTAATTACTTATCCAATAATATTTATTTTATTTAAGCACTTTATGCATTATGTTCTGATGAGTGTAATCCCTTAGTTATAACATTAATTTATTATTATTATTATTATTATTATTATTATTGTTTTGTTTTCATAGCAAGGCAAAATTGCCCGTAGCTATCCATTAATCGGCGCAAGGCAAGAATCAATTGTCATGTTATTAATTTTGTATAGTTTAAATGTTTATCTCAGTTGTTTGTGTAATGTGACGTACCGTTTCTTTTCATACATTGTGAATAATTAAGTCAAACCTAAAATTATAAGACCTATCACACAAAAGGGTAAATCTGTTTATTACAACTTAATGTCAAATTGTGATATGTCCTTCGTAAATTATCTATCATATATATAAATTAATCTTGGGATTATATTGAAAATAAAACTTCTATTGCGTTCAATGAAGCTTTTCCATAAGGAAAATCGTGAATTTCCAACAATTAAATAGTTTACCCCGCGTTTAAAAAAAACCTAAGAGAACGTACTAACATTGTTTAAGAGATATCCATTAGACTAAATTCACCTGAATCAATTGATTATTATAAATATCTAAGACAACACCTAAGACTGGAAATTAAACACGAAATGAAAGCATCCAACGGTCGCTACATCGAAACAGCTACCAATCCCAATAAAGCCACTTGCACACTAGACAATTCGAAGCGCCCAATGAAAGAGACCATCACTAAAGATACAACTGCCACTTC
The DNA here is from genome assembly GCA_963969525.1 of Ontholestes murinus. Lineage (NCBI taxonomy): Eukaryota > Metazoa > Arthropoda > Insecta > Coleoptera > Staphylinidae > Ontholestes > Ontholestes murinus. Next base: position 31,250,539 of record OZ018395.1, on the reverse strand, counting down.
TTCTCATCCGTAGCAAAAACAGTAATAGACACCGAGAGGTAACAATAACCCAATATCATTAATGGTTGGGACCCAGAATATCAAGATTAACACACAATATTTATATAATAACTATGAAATTAAAACCAATGACGTATATGATATAAATATAAATGAAGTAAAATTGGTTATAGATATACTTATCAATACAATTACAAGCTTGATAAACAGATGCCTTCGAGAAGGTATGTTTCCTTATGCACTGAAAAACGGCAAAATGCGTACCAATATTTAAGAAAGGAGACGCAAACAATTCTAATAATTTTAGACATATATGCATCTTACCTATATTATCTAAAAATATCGGGGCTATTATGACAGAACAAGTATCTACATATCTTAAATCTAACAGAATGCTATGTGATTCACAATTTTGGTTTAGATAAGATACGCCAACAATAACGGCAATAAATAAGTTTATAAATTTCACTCTAGATACCTTTGAAAATAGTGATATTGTAACATGTAATTTATTAGAACTAAGTAAAGCATTTGATTGAGTTTCTCTTCTCAGAAAGCTTTACTTTTACAACATTTCACCTGATGCAAATTGATTGCTTGTATCTTATTTAACAAATAGAAAGCAACTTGTGGAAGTAAATGGTTGCAGATCAGAGCTCAAGGATATAATATACGATGTAGTACAAGACTTAATCTTAGGCCCACTAATTCTCTTAATTTACATTAATGATCATATATACGCTACTCATTAGCTGTACTGTATGCTGATGACACAAAGCTGTCAGCTAGTCGTAAAACTCTCCATAATGCTTCTACTAAATTATATACTGATAGACAAACTGCAACAAATAGGTTCAATGAAAACAGACTTAAGCTAAATAGTGAAACACAGTGGAAGTGGTCTCATCTTTAATGGGTTTACAGTTTTCCCTTTATTTAATTTAAAAGTTATACATTTCTGGAATTGTAACATTAATCTCACTGATAATATTGCCGTCATAATAGTTGAAAATACGATTCTATACACTTCTCGATGGTTGATAAGTAATCTGAGTAGTCCGCCAAGTGTCTGCTTTCATAAGTGTTTTATGTTTGTTTTTATAACAATATTGAAGAAGTAAAAATTTGTAAGTAGAATCGATTTGTGAAATACAAGTTTCGGTTTTGACAATCGAAGTTAAGTTGCTTGAAAGCAACCTTGCTATTGGCGGTGACTGGATGGGCGGTGTTGTTCCATTTCGTAAACATTAGTTTTAGAATACAAGCTACATTTTCAAGTGTCTTTAGTTTTAACTATGTTTTTCGATGGAATGAAGATGATATGAATGATATGTTTTCCAAATGTGTCGGATATTGAGAACGATTTGGACTTAGAGGAACAATTGAATGGCGCTTTGGAAGGTCTAGCTCTACGCGAAAGACATATTTGATGAGTGGGTACAATTCTAAATGATCGAATAGGGAAGTGCCCTCTAAAATCAGTAGAACATTTAAAATCGAAAGAAGGAGGGTACATGGACCAGAAGCAGATGAGTGACGGATTTCTTTGCGTCGTAGGGTGGTTTTACAGCAAGCCAATCAACTTGATTTCTACGTATCAAGGCGTAGAACCAGTCGGCTCCTGCCGGAAGTATGACAGGATGACGGTGTAGACCTCGCCAATATGCTAATTGAACTGTATCAACTGTATCAGGTAGACCTTCGGTCTAATAAATGGTACTCCCCGATTATTATTTATTATTTAGTTACGATTTTTCTTTTAGCTTATTAAATTTTATTTTAATCAAAAAAATATATTAACACAATAGTGACAGTTTTGGGCTTTTATATGAAAAGTGTATTATTAATCTAAATTTATTCATTCACTATTCAATTCAATATTGATTTTACACTTGACCCTTTGATACTCTAGGAATAATTTAGGGAATTGTCCAATTAACAATTTATAAATTAATGTAAATGTCTTGTTAAATAATCGATAAATGTCTTGTTAAACCCTCCTCCAAATAGTTGAAGAATCGACCTATATTTAGAATACGGTGAAAGATAGTTCATCGGAAAATCCCTAAAATATTCCGAACATCATCAAGGAATTACCTATTCACCCATTCATTTTTAAACAATATTGGGAAAACCTAACCTTCCAAATAAATTACATAACGCTTCTGAAAACGACTATTGACATGTTATAATATCATAGAAATAATTTCTTATTTTTATTTGCAAAAAGTATCTAATGCAATTAAAAACAGGCTACGCTAATTCAAACTATTCGTAAAGCAAACTATTTTAAATATTTTCCTGTAAGGTTTAGGATATCAAATACCTATTTTAATAATTCACACTGTTAAACTGCTGGCATTGTAATGAATATTGCTTATAACCACATAATCAGATAATATAGATTAGCAAAACGGAGGATATATAACACAGAACTTCGAGTTCCCGAACTTTGAACTATAGATAATATAGATTTCGAGAGAGGTAATTAGATAAATCATTTAAAATAATAAAACAACATTAAATTAATTTCTAAAATTAAAAACTATTTTTAATAAAATTAATTATTTGCAGTTAAATTTCTGTACTTTGCAAAACATGGAAATTCGCCCACTTAGCATATGAACTAGAAATTGCCCATTTACAATTCGCTAGTTGCTTGTTACGTTCTTCATTAATATTTATGTAAGGATCGTGTTGTCATCGTCAATACATGCTGAACAGAGTTGTGGAAATTTGTAGTGCATTAAATCTAATGATCGTCCTTATCTCTTAACGCGGTGCGGAAGATGTATGGCCCTTCTGGCTTCTGGCGGAGGGCGAGCGAGTGTGTGTGGAATAAAAGGAGAAGACGAGAAAGGATGAGGCGGTAAATCAGGCAAAGGAGGCGATTATCCATCCAACGTGTTTATTTGTCTTCACTCTTGTATTAATATTATAATCGGGTTCCGCTTCATTATTCCCCTTCAGAATTTATTTAACGTTAACTGCGCCTCGCATTGTCTCCTCGAACACCCGACAAAAGAATCCCATCGCGAGACAAGTCAGCTCAAGCAACTGTGTAATTGCAAATGCCGACAGTTTTGCACTTCTTGACAGATCTTTACACATAACACGGCAAATTCGTAAAGATTGAAAAATTGGAGAGTAATTTATGAATTTTTCAAATGCCAATTAACTAAACTAGAAAAATAAAATTTAGAAACAAAAACTTATTAATTTCAAATGAAAAATATATGTAGTGATTTTTCAAATTCTGATGATAACATTTCGTCTATCACATGTTGTGGGTGATTCCATTGTCGGTAACCAATTAGCAGTGGATGAATGTCCCTATCTTGGTGTACGCCGCCGAGCAGAATGCATAATCCGTTGTGCCTTTAGGGGTAGTTAACAATGGATTCGATTTACACACTCAAACACATTATTCGATTGCTCTCGCAATATTGTCTCTTCGCGTTCAAACTCTGGATGCAAGTAATTTCAACTTCTCTGATAGAATTCCTCGACCAGATTATTAATATACTTGACTTGGGACTTCACTATTACTTTTCCTTCAAATATATATTTTATTACATTTAAAATATAGTTCTTCTATTTAATTTTAAATTGTTTTTATTTTCAGTTTATGAAATTAAATTACATACTTGTTTATATCCACATCGACATATTTTTCTCCTATATATTTTCTTATATATGGATATTTATTTAGTTGTTTCAATAGGTCCATTCATTTTTATTAAAAATCTTAAAATTTAGATGAAAAAATAATGGATTAATATTATGGAGAAAATAATAACTTTACTTGTGTAAATTATTATACAATAAAGTAAAATTATTTATTATCTTACTACGCAATTGAATAGTCTTTTAAATGTTTGTAAAATAAAATAGTAAATTATTTTGATAGTTACGACCGTTACTAAGTAGTAATCCAGAATATAGGTACTAAATAAAGTACTATATGTTTTGTTTATTAAAGGCACTTAAAGAGACATAAATTAACAAAGATTTTTTTCACTTCATGCAAACTGCACCAGCTATTAAATGTAATAAACTAAACACACTCCAAAAGAAAATTAAAATGTAAACACAAGACATAAAATAATTTCTTATACTATTCCTAGTTTTGGACAGGCCTTGAATGGGCAAGGGGTTCGAACAATCTCTCGACCCAAAGTTATGAAAATTGGCAATTTCTATATGGAATGTAAGAAGTCTGTGCCAAACTGACAAACTAGACAACCTAAACCAGGAAATGCAGATTTGTCATAAAGTTGGCCAGAATCGGGAAGTTGCTAACAAGAAAACATCTATATTACTCGAGCAACAACGACCAACACTATCGTAACCGTGTAGGAATTATAGTGGCTACCGATTACAACAAATATGTTATGTGATATCAGATAGAAACTTAATTCAATTCTATGCCCCAATGGCAGATAAAAAATTCGATGAAGATAATTTTTACGAAAATATTGGAAAAATGCTTTTTTTGCCTCAGAAGCAAGGCCATATAGCCAGCTCAAGGTGGTTAGGAGAGACAGAGGCAGATTTCTTCACGTTAAGGGGTCTTTCATAACTACTTTAAAATTAGAACACAAAACTCGATCACGGAAAGTTATGAGTTACAAAAAGAAGAAATGCTACAAAGGGAAGAGGATATAAGAAAATACTCGAAGCAATCTGAAGGCAGTCAAAGTCAATATTACTTGGTACACCTAACTCTTCCAGCTAAACAAGAATACATCTTTCATATGAAGGTCAGTAGGTTCCCTTCGTCAACGATCACTCGCTTGAAATTTGGGCATAAATGTTTCTCTGCATACCTTGCTAAAATAGGAATACTAAGAACTGGTGAGTGTGAATGTAGAACAAGTGAAGGTTACTTGAACCATATTTTGTTCTCATGCAGTTTGTATAGTTTTCCAAGAACTACATTAATGAAATACCAGAAAAAGTGCTGTATTCATTGAAAAACAACCTGATTTCTATCATATTGAGAGACCTAAATGCCAAAATATGTTGGAAATATTGGCTTAGGTAAATCCAATTATGCCAAAATACCGAAATTATCATAACCAATATCTGGTTTAAAATATCCAACCGTAGATTTGTTTACACAAAGAGCTCTTTATAATGACCAGGATAATAACTAACCAATCAAAAACAAAATAGTCTATTTAATAATTATGAAGCGCTTTCGCAATGCTATAAAACGTATTATAACCTACCCACGTGTTGATATTGGTTTAGACCACAATTCATCAATAAGTAAGTAGTAATTAAGTAAAGCTGAATCTCCAAATTACAAAAAGAAGATTCTTAACAAGAATTCTTGACTTTACCAATATATTTTTTTTATATTACACAGTTGCGACTATAAGCTAGATATTATCAAACAAAAGCGTTGAATAGGGGCGTATACATTATGTCAGTCTGGTCTTATAATTAGAAAATTTCGGGATTAATTTTGGCTTTGTAAATTTCGACCGCTTTCTGTAAATCCACTTTTTCGGCCTTTATCCGCTAAGTGGATTACTGAAAGTACATCTTTGTCGAAATTATGATATGCATCTAATAGGTGGTTCGAAAATCTTGAATTATTGTTTTTGAATTGATAATATTTTTCATGTTCTTTGAATTTAATTTTAAAATTACAACCAGACTACCCAATATATGTATACACTTTGACACTTTATAAGTTTACTTATAAATTCCAGATTTGTTCATGTTATCAATGTGTTTAACCTTTAAAAATTATATTGTTACGTTTTGTATATGGTTTAAAATTGATATTAATGCTGAGCATATTTTTGATTAGTTTAACTAACATTTCAAAAGAGTTGATTGATTTGAAAGTTTTAAACTTGTAGGTACTTTTTGTCTTTTCTGCTAAATTATAAATTAAAAAACAACACGCAACTCTAAAAGAAAGATTTAACGAAGAATGCTTACAACTGGACGTTATCTCGGAATTTGTACAAGTGGCCACCAAGTCATAATCAACAGAAGCAAAGAAAACCATACAAATAGCCCAGAAATGTGACTGAAAAGAAGAAGTCAAGTTTTGGTTAGAACGGAGGGTCATAACGATGACATTTTCACTCCATCGAATTCGACCTTTTCGATGACTACGTATAAGAAAAAGTAAGCAAAATCGCATCCCAGAAATCACCAAGACAGAATAAGAATCTGGAAAATCTAAAAACCCAAAAAAGAGTAAGACTATTACCATCAATCATACAAGACTTTTATCCCAGAATTATTAACAAAACAAATATTAATTTTAATGAAAAATGTCTGTCATAAAATTAGGACCTAAATTTCAACAACGTATTAATGTTATATCTTTAAAAGTACATTTAATTGTTGAGTCCGAAATTGCCCTTAAAGAATGTCAAAATCCACTGTTTGAAAAAACAAAAAGTTCCAAAATTATGAAAGAAACACCTTTAGTGTCTATCTTAGATGAAAAACCAATTAAAAATATAACCAAAAAGTAAAAAACAACAATCTAATTATCACAAAAGTAGATACTGGAAATTCCGTAGTAATACCGGGTGGGCCAAATAAGACCCTCTAATGTTAAACACGGATAACTCTGCAGATAAATGTCCACAATTTTTCTTGATACAGAATTTGGGCCTTTTTAATGCGTTTTCCATTAAACCACGTAATATTTCTAATTGAAAGAGTATTTTATCTCGAATATTCTTCTTCAGCCGCTAATAGTCTCTGGTTTATTAACATACACTTTATTTTTTAAATATCTCCATGAAAAAAAGTCAGGCGCAGTTAAATCTGGTGAACGAGGTGGCCAAGGGAAATCAAAATTTTTTTAAATCAGACGTTCGCCAAAAATTTCACGCAGCAGGTCCATAGTTTGCCTAGCAGTGTGTGTAGTTGATCCATCTTGTTGAAACTACAAATTTGGATTCTGATTCGGCATTGGTAGTAAAAAGTTTTCAATCAATGTTCTGTAAGAAGCTCCGGAAATCGTTTCCGGCATTCCATCCTCTTTCTCTAACACCACACCAAACAGTAAATTTAGATCAGTGCAACTGATGCTGGTGTGTTGGCCTTTGAATTTCAGAGCCCCAAAATCTACAGTTGTATTTGTTGGCATAACCATTTAAATGGAAATGCGCTTTATCTGCCTATCTATTCTGCTTCAGCCGCTAATATTCTCTAGTTTATTAACATACACTTTATTTTTTAAATATCTCCATGAAAAAAAGTCGGGCGCAGTTAAATCTGACGAACGAGGTGGTCAAAGAAAATATGAATTTTTTGAAATCAGACGTTCGCCAAAAATTTCACGCAGCAGGTCCATAGTTTGCCTAGCAGTGTATGAAGTTAATCCATCTTGTTGAAACTACAATTTAGAATTCTGATTCGCCATTGGCCGTAAAAAGTTTTCAATCATTGTTCTATAAGAAGCTCCGGAAATAGTTTCCGGCGTTCCATCCTCATTGTCTAACACCACACCAAACAGTAAATTTAGATCAGTGCAACTGATGCTGGTGTGTTGGCCTTGGATTTTCAGAGCCCCAAAATCTACAGTTTTATTTGTTGACATAACCATTTAAATGGAAATACGCTTCATCCGACATCAAAACATTATTTAACAATTTGTGTGGCTAATTGTCTAAAATGAATATCATTTTGTAGTCATTGTTTTAAAATGTTGTTCTGGAAATGCACAATTGGCTGGAATGACGACGAGTTGAGACAGATGGATCATCTGTAATACTCTTCCTCGCAGTTTGAACGTTGTCTTCAGTGAGAATATTTCGATTTTCTTCCAGGACATTCTGCCACTGAAACCCAGTTCCTCAAAAAGCCCGACCAAACTCCTAATCATGAGAAAATCGAAATATTCTCACTGAAGAAGGGTGTGGGAGCTGATCTTGAATTAAAATATTCCCTATAAATATGCTGCGTCCTAACAATTGATCGTTGACAAGAAAATACCGAATCATACATTAACACACCAAACTTCTTATTTTCTAATTTAGCAAAACACAAACTCTTTTCAATGAACCCAATACCTCCCAGACTTATATATAGATTTATAAAAATACACACAAAAAAATTAACCAATATGTCACACCAGGAAAAGTAATTGCCTTAAAACACAATTCAATTTCTATATCCCTTCCAATTTTAAAGATTCCTATTCCATCAAAAAATTAATGTAGTTAACACAAAAATTAACAAAATTAACCAAAGATAATAACTGTAAACAATTTTACTTTGATACAAACATATTTGCCAAAATTGCACCCGAAAATTACATGAAATTATTAACTGAACATCCAAATTCCAACAATGTTAACCCCATAGTAAAATCCTTATTTAAACAGAACTATTTTATTTTTAATAATACATTTTATATTCAGAACGAAGGTCTAGCAAAAAGGTCACCTGTCAGCCCATTGATTGCAGACATTTTTATGGATAAAATAATTCAATAAATTTTAAATTCTCCGTTAGACAAAAAATATGAAATGGTGGTTTATGTATGTAGACGATATCCTAGCATGTTTAAATGCACTGACAGATAAATCAACCAATTTCTTAATTTCCTTAATTTAAATTACACATCAATAACCTTCACCGAAGAAACAGAAACTAACAACTCAATCAATTTCGTTGATCTCTCAATTAACACACTAAATAATAAGCTTAATGTTTCATAGAGCATTTAATTTACCATCAAGTCCACAATCACTACACGATGAAATTTACACAATAAAACAAATAGCAGTTAATAATAAATATATAAAAGAACTAATTAATAAACTTATACACAAATTCGAAATAAAACAACAACAAAAATATTTATATGCAAAACAGGAATCAACCAAGTCACAAACTTTCAGATCAATCACCTATTTTGGAAATATTAGTTTAAAACTTTAAACTGTGCTTGTAAGATATAAGATTAATATCAGTTTTATACCATACACAAAACTTGGCAATATATTTTTTAACGGTAGAACCCAGGTTGATAACATGAACAAATCTGGGATTTACAAGTTATCTTGTTCAGAGTGTCAAAGCGTATGCAATGGGCAGTCTGGTCGAAACTTAAAAATTATATTTAAAAGAAACGTCTAGCGAACAACAATTGTATTCATTTTTGTAGAATCTATCTGGAATAATATCTAGAGTAATGTAAATGAAACATATATCACAAAATCCTCTGCAGACATTAGAGCAGGTATCACAGTGTCTGGAGAACAAGAAGGGCCTGAGATATAAAAGATAATCACGCATTCTCAATTTCCAAAATAAAGACTGCGAGCGGTCCAAACGGACTACCGATGGAGGTACTGAAACTAATGAATGAAAGAAATATCGATCTGATAATAGAGTTATTTAATAAGATATACAAAATAGGTGTAATTTCAACAGACTAGCTTATTGCAGTGTTTATAACTATACCAAAGAAGCAACGCAATGCTAAATACTTTTTTACTTATTAGGAGGAAATGTGAAGAAAACCTAAACTCATCACAATTTGGCTTCCGTAATGCATTTAGAACACGCGGAGCATTGTTTAGCATCAATGTCCTATTACAAAAATGACGCGATCAAAATAAAGACGTATATTTAGTATTTTCAGATTACAAGAAAGAATTTGACTGAATAAACTACGAGAAATTAATAGAATTACTGCAGGACACTAAACTTGATGGGAAAGACATCAGAATTATAAAAAAAAAACTTATGTTTAGGACGGAAGGCTAACATTTGCTTAGGCAATGACAAAACAGAAAACATCAGCATACAGAAAGGAGTCCGACAAGGTTGTATACTCTCGCCAATTTTTTCCGATCGAGTTCTCAAAGATGCACTTGAAGGAATACCTCCGAATAGAGTAAAAATGAACGGTCTACCTATAAGATATGTAGATGATACGATTATACTGACCGACGCAGCTGGCGAAAGGTACGGTTTAAAGATATATACCACCAAAACAAATTCATAGTATTCAGCCAGGTAGAACATAATGTCAATCATTACCTAAACTTCATATTGATTGAAGAAGTGGCGAACAATAAATACCTTGGGAGTATAATTTCACAAAATCTAGATCCAGGCATTAAGATCAAGAGCTGGATCTGGATCTGGATTGAGTTTGCCAAGGGTGATCAAATCATTGACCAGAGCACTTAGGCCTCACTAGGCCCATTGTGCCCCCCTGACTGCGACAGCCCTGCGTTGTTCTATCACACATTTAGCCACCCAAGGTGGCGAGCAAAGGACAGCACAACGCTTGGCCATGTTCGGCCAGAGCTCCCCTAGCATGGACTCTCTAATGTGGGCGAGAGCCGGGCAGGTGGTTAACACATGTTCCACTGTCTCGTCCTCTTCTTCACATGCTCTACATATGGGGGTTTCCACCAGTCCCATAGTAAACAAGTGTTTCCTTAGCTGACAGTGACCCGTAAGGATACCTGTGATAAGACGCAGATTCCCTCGGGATAGTCGCAAATAATATTCAGCTGTTTTCAGATTGGGTGAGCGTATTGCTTCCTTGGCCTGTCTGCAGCCTGAGGTGTTGTCCCAACGTTGTTTAGCATCTTGAGAGTATTCTGTTTGAGGATATCAGTGAGGCCCGTCCGTGGTATCACTGAGAACCGATGCAGCTCGCGCCAACTCGTCTGCCTTGCTGTTGCCTTCTTCATTATTGTGTCCCTTGACCCAGCGCAGCTCAATACTGTTTGATTGCGCTGCTTGTTTAAGGGTGTTGTGACATTATTTTACTAGTGTTGAGGTGATCTTGTGACTACTCACTGCTAGTATTGCTGCCCTACTGTCTGTAAGGATTTGGATGTTCCTATCACGGATGTCTCGGTGTAGGATTTCTTTCGCCCCTTGGATGATGCCAACGATCTCTGCTTGCAGAGTAGTTGTGTGCTTCTCTAGGGGTATAGCTAATGAGAGGTCTATTTGTTGCGAGTAAATTCCCGCCCCGAATCCTCTTTTGGTTTTAGAACCATCGGTGTAATTTCGGAGGGTTTCCCCACCCTCTACACTCCCGGTTCCTCTTTTTATCGATACATTATAGGGGTGATAATGACGATAAAACGTCGAAACTTGAGTCGTGCTGTGTTGTTTAGATTTATATAATTGTGCCTACACGTTATATAATATTTTTACAATAATTATTTGTGGTTAAAACATAGTGAATTTTTCAATTCAGTGTACATTATAGGGTCTATTGAAGACGTAGCAGGGTGGCAAATTGTCAATCTTCCTTCCAAGGAGGGGTCTCTTTTTGACAGCCTCCTCTAAAAGGTGACAGTATCTGCCAGCCCTGCCTCCTTTGTACCAGAGTCCAACTGAGTTTAGGCGCAGTGCTGCCGCCGTGGCCATCTCCTCTACGTATAAGTCGAGAGGTGGAAGGCAGAGCATTGCTTCCATTTCTGCAGTGGGTGTTGTTCGCATTGCTCCAGTCGTGCTGAGGCATGCTATCCTTTGCAACTGAGTAAGCTACAGCCAAAGTGCTATCTTGGGAAATAGCCCCCATGTCTGACCCACAGCCCTCCGGCATTGCCAGAGGGAGACGCATGCTTTTTTACATTTCATTTTGAGATGTGGTTCCCACGTCAGCTTGCCGTCGAGGATCACTCCCAGGTATTTGACTTCTGACGACAATGTCAACTGGGTGTTGAGGAGCATAGGAAGCTTTAGCTTACCTAGTTTCCTTTTCTTTGTGAAGAGGACCATTTCAGTCTTTGACGGGTTTATGGTCAGAGACTGGTCGTTACACCAGTATTCGATTATTTTGAGGGCTTCCTGCATCAAGCTGCATAGCACCGTCTCAAATCTGCCTGTTAGCAGGATGGTTATGTCATCTGCATATCCTATGGTGTGGAAGCCATTGTCGTTAAGTCGCCGTAGTACGCTGTCAACAACTATGTTCCACAGGAGTGGTGAGAGTACTCCACCCTGTGGGCAGCCTTTAGCAACGATCTTTCTGACAGTGGTATTTCCTACATTTACTGTGACTGCCCTATTCTCCAGCAAGAGCTGCAGAGAACTATGATGTGCGTCATTTAATAAAATGGGATCACCTCAAGGTATCCGTTATGTGCTATTTTTATACAATATGGCTGAACGTGAGTAGCATATACCGAATCGAAGGATTACGGGTAACCCACGTAACAAACACTGAAGTTCTTCAAACAATATTTTCAGAATATAAACATAAATCTTTTAATAATTTTAAAATACGAAACTTTTCTAAATCTGCAACAATAAATCTTTATAAGAATAAAAACAAATCACTTATTGGAACACCTTAACTACTTGACTTCGAAGTAAATTGTAACATTTAAACTTTAATATAACAGCCAAATTAATTTTGTACAATTCAGTAGCCTAAAAGTCATTAATATAAACTATTTGTTACCTGGAAAAATTTACTACCACGTAGTAACGGTCTTTATAATCGTCTTTTTATAATCTGTAATGATTTTGGAGATTTTTTAAAGTTCTAAATAAGCACAGACATCTTTAATCAATGCAATCCTGAGAAAAAGTTTTCAGATTATTATATTAAAAGAATTTTTTATGCAAATTCTCTCCCTCGTATTTCTTTACAATTTTCCAAATCGTTGAATGTATTTCTAAAAATTCCTGTGCTAATTTCTACGCTTTTGGTTTCCTTATTTACTCAATTAAGGCAAATCTTTTTTATAGAAAGTCATAAACCTTTTACTCAGTAATGAAAATTTGGGTTTTGGGAATATTGTATTTTCTTTTTTGCTCAAGAAGGCATTTCATAAAAAGTCATAGATAGATTAGATTAGACAGGGTCGTTTGGCTATAGGTAGCCTTACAGCACTGGGACCTGGTTAGATCTTTTGTACCCTACTACTAGTATGTTCCCAAAAGTCATTTCCTTGGTAAAGTCAATAATCTTCTTAAGAGGCCATGCCTTGATCTGGTCTGGCCTTATTGCCATTTCTCCGATTAGAACCAGTCTTGTGGTAGCCAGTTTTACACACATGAATAGAATGCGCTTTATATTTTTTTTATTATCTACAAGTGATGTTGTCCGCTTAACCTATCTTGTGAAGATGTTACTTCACTGGACAATATCTTGTAAGGAGAATCTTATCTCGCTTTTAGTGGGGTTCAAGAGCTGTTTAGCTCTGTTTGATGAGAGGTCTGTAAAGGTAATCTAATATGCCTTTGAGCTGTTTGCGCTGTTTTGCACCCCCTCTTGGACCACGCCTCTAGGTTTTGATCCATGGCAATTTTATCGGCATCTTCGTTACCTTGGCCCAATTGGTTTAGAGCCTATTTAAAGTAGTTTTAGAATTGAAATTGTACGCTTTGAGGTTCTTAAGGGCGGTCTGGCTGTCTGAGATCAAACAAATGTTTCTTTTTCGTGCAAACCTGGGCACATCTTTCCAAGGCTATTGTTTGAGCCTGATACCTGATTCATGTATTTAGGTCAGCCTATGCCGGAGCCCGCTTCCGACATCGTTGCATATGTATACCAGACTACAGAGTTAGATTTTTGATTCGGTTCAAGCTGTCTTGGCGACTGTAGCGCGATACAAAATCAAATTTTGTAGGCATTACGTCCGACGATGTTTGTAGGAACTCTAGATTAATCAGGTTCAGAATTTCTGAGTACCCAATTCTGTATCATACAAGTGCACTAGTCCAGTCTCATCGCACTCATTAGACCCTCTTTTCTGATTTTCTGATTCGTGCAGGGGTAGTAAATAGTTCTAGTAATGCTTCCTTTGCTACAGAGGTGGTGGTGTGCATAACCCCCGTAATACTAAGATAGGTCATTGTCTGAAGGGTTTGAAGCTTCTACTATTGAGCCGTATGTAATAATGGGTCTTACTTACTAAATTTACAACCAATGTGTAATTTTGGGTTTCAGCCCCCATGAACTGCCAAAGAGCCTGCTGTCGGTGGTTATCCACCCATTTGGGATCTAGTGCAATGTTTAGACAATAGATGGCACCTTTATGGTTTTATCGTATTGGTAATTTGTTATTTAATACTACGTGTTTATGCGTTAAAACCTAAATCTATAACTAGTTCCTAATTAATATTGAAATTAAACACTTTTAGAAACAAATTAACTAAATAAATTTATAAAATTTTGAAGATAAGTATCTACAAAATCAAAAATTTTACCCATGGAATAAATTTTAATTAAAAAGAGAATATGGATTGTATGAGAAAAAATAGAACGCGTGCAAATGACAGTCCCTTTGAAATGTACACTCACACACACTCGCCCAAAGTAAATCAGATACAGGAAACTATAGAACTATCCGATCATCAGATTTAATTTTAAATTAAATTTACCCTCTGCGGCCGGCACAGATAATTTATTTATCAATAACCACCCTCTAAAAACCGCCCCCATTCCGAAGGGCATTAACGGAGATAACGATAACGAAATTAAATCCTAGGGTCGACCGATAATATTAATACGTTATCTGTTTCGCGTGTGAATAATTCAGAATTCACGGCATCCAGCACCGGGTTTTAATTAAATTCACGTAATGCCGTTATTTATTGTAATTAATTTTTATTTGCTTTAATTAAGCTCTCAGCTTGGCAAAGAGCAAAAAAATAATTGCGAATGAAGTTAAATTTTAATCAAAGGATGCTGAAAAATTACATAAGTAATAATTTGTGGAAATGAAAATAATTTTTATGATGAGAAAAAAATATGTTTACGTCAGTAACTTAGTTGGTTTCAATGGTAAATTTAAATATATATAAAATTTCGTATCTAAATATAATAACTTACAACTATATTTAAATAGGATTATTTCTGATAAATGAAATACAATTATAAAATATTTAATTTAATACTAAAATATGTATACCATTAAGCAAATTCCAATGTGTGGAAAAAAACTTTTCAATACTCACATTGCCCTTTCCTTGAAATTAAAACGAGGCGCCCTCCCGAATTACGCATTTTTGTAATTTTAACACCGAATGGCACTTCCGAACTCGGGCTTTCGCCTTTCGGCAACTTTTTTTATAACCTGGGGGACGTCGCCCAACTTTTCGAATAAAAAAAACGCCGAGCATTGTTGCTCCTTAATATTCCCAAATTGCGGAATAGCGCCCGCCGGTTTTTTTCTCTCTTCGCTGCCCCTCTTAATCATTTGGAATGGCACCAGCGAATGGGGAAGTTGTCCACATTGTTCACGAGTTAAATGGTGGAGGACAATTGACGATTTCGGTTTTGTGAATGAAGGGCAATGTGTAAAACGAGTAAAAACTGGGGTCCCCTTTAATGCCAAATAGTAATTGGCGCAGTCGATTGGATTGTGGATTATTAAATAACGGTATACTGTGTGGAATCAATAATTAAAATACAGTACGCGGTGGTTTCATTTCATAATTCTTGTTTTTTTTATACGTCATCAAATATTGGTTTGCGGTTGAATGCAGCAGAGTTTATAAATATAATGAATTGCAATATAATATTAAAATCTGTATTTTAACTCATGTATATTTAATTCAGTTTGTAAAGTATACCACAATAAAATACCATAATGTGTTCACTGTATCCCGCATTATATTTTTAATACATTCCACGAACGTCAACTGTTGGTACTAATTATCCCTGAATATAATATTACAGGGAAAACAAACACTCCCTGGATGTTTTGTTATGAATTATAGCGGCTATTATTGCAGGATATTATATTTTTTTTCTAAAAAAATATTGAAAATTTTAAAAATACTGTAATAATCATGTTTAAAATAAATTTTGTCTGTTTAATTAATTTGTACTAATCACTATTATTGGGTAAAATATTTTAATTTTATTTAAAAATGTAAAATATAATAATTTTAAAACATTTAAAAAAATATATATTTTCAACTCATAAATATTCCAATTGAAGTAAATAGAATGAGATTTAATAAAGTAGACCTTAGGTTGGTCTCCAGAGACTTATATAGTATTATAATTAGAAAACTTTGGTAAGTAATCAGTCGCTTTTTGTTCGTCCTCGAGTCGAATTTTTGTTTACACGCGAAGACAGGAAATTGTCCCTAACGCGTCTAATTACTTCCACTGACCAGGAATGAGAAGAAGGTACAGGAGAGAGCGTGCACACAGAGATTTTCCATCTGCAGAAACGTAATAACTTACGCCTCGCTTATAATTGAAGAATGTTGTTCTCTAATTTCGCCCCGGTCTGCTAAAAGTTTTAATTAAGTGGTAATGAAAAAACTTCGGAAAATGTTGCGTTTTGCGGCTTAATATCAGATTTAATTAATATTCTCCCGTGTTTGGTTCATTTCTGTTTATATCTCGGAGAAGACAAAGATGAGGGTGGATTTAATTTACCCTTTTTTTCTATTACTTCATCGAAATGTACTGAAGGCGCAAAAAATTACGTCTTACTTAATTATTTATTAATTAAAGCCGGTTAAAAGCTAGCAGTTATAATACGATTATGTAATTATTCTTAAATGCTGAAGTTTAAATAAATTTAAGAGCTTAAATCATAGTAAAATTATTATTATTGTATTAGATAGAATAAAGGCTTAACACATTTCAATATATATTAAAAACGATAGGAAACATCTACAAAAATAATCTAAACTACTATTTATAAGTTAATGTTGATCAATGATACAATAATAAGATAATCAAAAATATATGTAAATTATGCAATTAGTCTTGGTTGATACTATTCTTAACTGTATTTTCCATTTTATTTGTTGTAACCCTGAAAAGGTCAAGGTCATAGTAATATTTATTTACGTATTATGGAAAAGATCGAAGGATGTAAGCAATAATTGGTTTTGCAATTATTCAAATGGAAGAGATGTCCAGAACGAGGTGTAGTAGAAGGTAAGTTAATATTTAGTTATGAATAGCAATACCTCGTTTGATATCTGTCCATTTAATAATTTATAAATTAATATAATCTGAGAAATGATACGGCGGTTTTCAAGGTTATCATCTCCATTGTTACGAAAATATAGCGTCTTTAAAAAAATTTGTTGCACCTTTTCAAGAGAAAGTATATGGGGCATCACAAAAGAACCCAAAAGAGAAATTCAGAAATAGACACAAAAATGCCGATTCTAAAATTAAAATGATTTTAAGATTTAACGGTAATTAATTTATAATTATCGAGGAGTTATTTTGCAAACGTAAAAAAAGTTAATTTTGGCAATCTTTCGTCTAAAGAAACGTATTTGATTTGGTAAATCTTTCGTGAGTTGAAATAAAAATAATGAGTATAAATGAAGTCTTTGTTCAAAGTATACACCATAGGTCTGAGCACAATGATTCCATTGAATTGTGGCCTTGACGAGTCCCACTTCTTCAAATCGTCTTTGAGTTGGTCGTCCTAATTCTTTCAGGTGTTTTTTTTCAGGGGACCATACACATGGAAAAAGCAGGGCGGCATGTTCGAGCTCTAAGGTGTATAGTCTATGTCTATGTCTATTAATTCTTTGTACATCTTTCTTAAAAAATACATTTCAAAACAAATAAATTACAAAAAAACATACATAAAATTTTGGGCGAAAGAAGCACGGGCGGAGTTATTAAAATACGAGTGGAAGAACCCATCTTGTAAGAAGCTGGCATAATCTTCTACATCCGGGATCAATTTTGTGTTGCTTTTTTATTTGTTAATTTATCCAATATTTGTAGGAAATTTCTGGCAGTTAATGTCAAGCTGTTCTCACTTGAATTCTGCGTGTTTCACTCTGGAGACGTGTGGACGCGCGTTTCTTGGAGCAGAACCGTACCCTCCGTGAGCAGCCCCGTTCTTTTGTTCTTGATAGACTTGCGTTTCTCACAGTACTCATCGGAGTTCTTCTGTGCTCGATTAATTCTAAAAAATAGTGGGCAGCGCTTAAACTCAGACAACGAATTCAAGGACTCTGTATCTTGTTACGGGCACTGGAGTTCTGGGATCACGGACTGCTTCAGCTTGTTAATCAAAGTAATCATTGTGTTCAAGCCTATGGTACATACTTTGAATAAGGACTTCATTTATAACCACAGTCTCGTTTTGTACCTTAGTTTGCACCCCTAATAGATGAGAACAATAAAATTTAAAAAGAAGTCGTAATAATGAGTGTTAACTTCATAAGTTATCAAATAATTAACAAAAATAAATTAATTATGTTTTCCATGTGATGATAATTTGAATGCTAATGAAACAAATCATGAGAAGACCAAGATATAAAGGAAAAAAAATCAATGATGAAAGAAATCATGCAGGAAACACAGAAGAAGAACTGAAAAATTAAATCAAAGAATTGAAAAAAGAAATGCATGCAAAAGAGAAAATCTGGGAACAGGAAAAACATGAATTAAAGGAAAGGGTTTGATAAATTAGAGAACAACATAGAGAAGGAAGAGAGGACTAATAATAGAAATAAAATAATTATTAAAAGATTTAAAACGGATAACCTAGATACAAAGGACGTAGTACAAAGATTTATTAGAAAAAACCTAGAAATCGAGGCAAAAATAACCGAAGCATATACAATTAATATAGGGAAAAATACAGAAATTATTGTAGCCGAAATAGAATCAAGAGTGAAAAAAGACGAAATTATGAAAGCAAAGAGCAGAATACTAAAAATACACATATTTATATCGATAATGACATGACAATGGAAGAAAGAAGAATACAAAGAGAAATAAAAAAACATCGCGAAGGAGGAAAGAAGTAAAGGAAACGATTGGAGTATTGGTTACAACAAACTAAAAATAAATGGCACAGAATACACTTAGAATCGCAAAGAAGATGGACTAATGCGTAATACAAAAAACTAACATTACATGTTAAGGGTACAAGGGGGGAGACAAACACATTAGATAAAATTACAACTAAGAAAATATCTCCGGATATATCAAATGATGGAGACACACAACGTACAAAAAAACCGACAAGGACATCGACAGATTATAAGAAAAACACTTAATTGAAGATCGAAATATTGAATATAAGAAGTATATATGACGATGAAGCACAACAAATTCTATTAAAAAGTATGAACCAGTATAGGATAAATATTCCGGCTTTACAGGAAACAAAAATGAAAGGAAGCGAAATAGAAAAATAGGCGAGCATGTGCACTTCAATAGCAGAGGGAAGGACAGAATGCTAGGTACAGGTTTTCTGGTAGACAAACAACTAATGAAGGAAATTGTGAATTTTAAAGCTTGCTCAGAAAGAATTTGTTGGATTCGGTTGAGAGCAAAGTATAGAAAAATAACTATAATTAACGTACATGCGCCTACTGAGAATAAAAACAAATAAAAATGGAATTTTACGAGGAAGTTCAGAAAATACTAGAAAGCATTCCAAAATACAATGTTAAAGTTATCATTGGAGATATGAATTCTAAGATTGGAAAGGAGGAAATTTATAAAACAGTAATAGGTATGAAGAGTAAATACGAAAGAGGTAATGAAAATGGGAATAAGGTAATTGATATGGCGGCGAAAGTAATTTTAAGACAATGAGTACTTATCTTGATCACAAAGACATTCCATAAAACTACATGAACGTCCCTAGATGGAAAAGTAAAAAATCAAATCGATCACGTATTAATGGAAAGTAAGCACTGGAGATCTGTTAAGGTTGTATGGAGTTGCAGATGAGCCGATATCAACTCTGATCACAACCTAGTTATTTGGAAAATGACTCAAGAGCTACCAAGGGAACCAAGGACAAAAACTAAAAGGATAAAACGATACAATTTTGTTCTACTAAAGGACAAAGAAGTAAAATGCGCTTTAGAAGAGCACTTAAATTTATGCTTGGAGAAGGTAATTGATGCAAGAAATATAGAATGTGAGTAGCAGCATATTGAATCCTCACTAACCGAAGTAGCTGAAAAATGTCTATTGAAGAACATCAAATAAACAAGAATATAAGAACTTTCTATAAGGAAGTGAAAACGCGCAACCAAGGAAAAACAAAACGAGCAGTATACTGTAAAAGTAAGGAGGGAGAGTTAGTTGGTGATGTAAACAAGAAATTAGATTATTAATTCTTAATGATAATAACCGAGAATGGGGAAACTCAAGTAAATGTTTTGACTTATTTTCAAGCAAATCAACGTGTATCAGGTTGCTAGGAGGATTTGAGAGTAAGCAGAACCCCACTCCAAAGAATTTGGAAAATGTATCGGATGCATAATTATAAATATAATTTGGTGGAAGAATTATTTTCTCCAGATGAAGAGAACAGCATTGATTTTTGTGAGTTGTTGTTGCTTAAAATCAATATAATTAGGACGAACGAAACAAGTTTTTCTCATGAAGGTATTTTCAATAGAAAAACCAATCACATGTGTGTCAATTGAAAATCCACATATATCTTTGAGGTCGTATAAAAAATAAAGTTTATGCAAATGCCGACAATACCTGAGAAGAATTGGAAGAAAGGGTGCGAGCTGCATTCGCGGAATCTTAATTCAGAAAAAAATAGGCGAGCAACATAAGAGGGTGACGCAACACGTGCTGCACAGTGTTTACATGTTAATGGTTATCAATTTAAACAATTGTTATAATTTTTTTTTGACAACTTTTTTAGTTGCTGCATTTAATTACTTATTTAAAAATTATTTTATTCCAGTCTTCTTGCTTCAGTTTTATTTGTAATTTGTAACTGGGGATAACTATTCATTTTAATAATATTCGGACGAATTTTTCCTAATTCGATTCAATAAATATTGACAGAAGCCTACTATAGTGCCTGTGTGAATATAACCGGAATTATTGAAATGTGAGAGGAAATAAATTTCGAAATAACTTAAACACTACTGGCTCTAGATATAGTGATGTATAATACTTTTTTTAGCAAATTGTCTTGTGAATCACCCTATAAAAATAAAAAATAAAATATTGGTCATTTCATTTGAAAAAATTGAAATATGATGTTTTTAAGTGGGCGCTGAAATATTGATATTTTTGAAATACCAACTGTCAAAATTGACACATGTCAATTTTTTTTCCGTTGTAGAGGAATCGATTAGGTACAAAACAAGATGCCACACGTGTGTCTATTTTGTACCTATTAGAAATTATAGGCATTTTTCTAAACGCCTATTTGAGGTCAATATTTGACAAATAAATTTTTAAATCAAAAACTGTAAAAGTTAAGTTGACAAACCCATATGGAGAGGTAGGCAATCGAACAAGGAATTTAAAAATAAAATAATATACAGTATGTCCCATTTAAAATAACAAAGTTGGTAGCCATTTCCGCTACAACCGGAAGTGATAGAAAGTCAAAAATATTTCCATGAGGAGATCGCAATCAACCGTACAATGTTGAATTTTTTCAGATTTTTCCTCTTGCAGGAACCCTGTAAACTTTTAATGGTCGTTATCCGTGGCCCACCCTGAATATACAGGGTCCTGCAACAGGGCGTCAGGCTTTCCTAGCGCCTTTCTCGTAAGAGATAGAAAAAAATGTTTCGTATAAAAGTTTATTGAATTAAAAATCTCTATGCCGTAAAATTATTTTTAAATATACAGGATGTCCCAATTTTGCGGTATAACAAAAGCAAACATTTTTTTAAATGGAACACCCTGTATATTTTTTCATTTTCTAATTTGGATAATATTTTATAACTTAAACCTTTTTTTGGTTTTTAATTTCGATATGGCATTTCCGAGTTATTGACGTTTTTCTGAAAAAAATGTAAAAAGCGAAGGTTCACAAAAAAAAATTAGTCTGATATTCTATTTAAAATTTAAGAAATTTTCTTTTTCCTATGGTTGGTCATAAGTACTGTTTATGTACCAGTATTAAAAATTTTTACTTTTGAGGAACCCTGCCTTTGTATCAGACAAGCCATTTTCTAAAATTTCAAAATGTCGTAACTCTTTTTTTTTTAAATGGAATCATATATTTTTTTAAATTTTATATTAGTCTGCATCTAATTTCCTATAAAAATATTAAGCACACTCTATACCTAAAAGTAATATTTTTCAAGATATAAAAGAATGTATATTTCAAACGGTCCTTGAATACGAATTTGTTTTTGAATAGATAGCCATGACTGAAAATATGCATCTGTCAATTAAACAATTAATTTGACATGTAAATCTCTCTGATATTTGCTGCAAAGTGATTCTCTCCGTTTCGCGGTATAAGAAGGCTATCTATCTCTTACGAGAAAGGCGCTAGGAAAGCCTGACGCACTGTTGCAGGACCCTGTATATATATATGACAATTGAGTTTCAGAGTATAAATTATTTCTTAGTAAGGGTAACTCAAATGTATTTTTTTATATTAAAAAAATTATTATGATTAGTTTAAAAAAATAAGTAAGTACATGATAATCTAACTTAATTCTACTAGTTCTCTTCTCGGTGATATCTTAGAAAATAGTTTAGCTTTTACAGCAGTATCTGATAACTTGGAAAATTAAAAAAGTTATAAATTATTATCTACATGTAATATTTATAAAGTATAATTTCAATATTTGAAAATATACTGTCTACTCGAATCGAAACTTTTTTTAAAATTAAAAGACCTCGAAGAAATGTTACATTCTATTCAACAGATACATATTTAGTTCGACAAAATTTCTTAATTTCTATAAATCGTACTGAATTATAATAACTCACTTATTTGAGATAATTTTAGCACAAAGTTGTTTATCGATATTATCTCGCAATTCGATCGATTTATTAAACTAATAAACTAATCTTTTGTGTAGACAGAAATGAAAACTGAATGAAGACGTTTAACAATTGTGTTAAATTGCGATTGATACTTGAGGCCGCTACTTTGTAGTACATTTTGAATCAGGTAGATTAATTAAAAACAAGGTGTATTTTAATAATGATAATAATACACATTTATATTAACAAACTTTTTACATGTTACCATTTATATAATAGATAATGAATGGTGTTTTAGTGTGTTAGTTAGTCAAAAGGCTATTGATCAGAAGTATTTCTGCCTAGTGTACTCTATTAGTATACCTAATTTTTGATATTGTCACTTATTAAACGATACATATGGTAAAAGAGTAAATGAAAATAATTTTTAAGTTTTTATACCTCTATTTATTGTATAATATACACAAACAAAGTTCATAATATATTATCAATTTGGATACAACTATAGTTTTGACCTTTGTAGTGAGAGGATAAATTAGTGGGGTGTTATTGGAACATTGGCTGCTATGGTATCTTTGTTTTTTTGTATTAAAGATTTTATTTAATTTATGTAGGTCTTCTTATTTTGTATCGCCATTATCTGTTTTGGTTATATTATATAAATTAATTGCCATATAACTCAAGTGACGTTGCGTTTTTTTGTTAACACAAAATGGGACTTATATTTTTCTGTTAGTTTTAAATCTTTTTCTCGTGATAGTGATTTGGATTTGGATAATACGTTTTTGTAGGTGTTATGTCTGTGTATATATAAGAGAGTTTTTATTGTAAAAAGCTCTCTGGTATTGAGGGTGGTGTTATATTGGAGCTCTGTTGGGTATAATTTATTTCTTTTATCTGTAACCCTTAGTATGTAGTTTTGCACCAAATTTAAATTTTTCATTGCATTATTGTAGTAAGTGCCCAAAATGCTGCTGCTAAAAAAATTATAGTCTCTTGACCAGCTTCTGTGAGACCTTATCTCGTAAATTGTAAAATTTAATTATTAATATGTTTAATTTATTGGCTACATTGTTTGCTTGAAGATCCCATTTTAGGTGTTTGTCTATGAATATGCTCAGGTACTTTATGTGTGGCGTTTCCTTAAGTATCAATGTGTCCTTTATTTTTATTTCTGTATAGTTTAGAATGTTTCTGTTTGTTAGTGTGAATGGGATGTATTTATTTTGTCAATTTTTAGTCACAATTCCAATTAGTGAAGTATTATTTTTATATTGTTCATGCCTACACAGATTCTATCTCCTACTTCATTTAATGTTTTACCATGGAATGCAATGGCAGTGTCATCAGAATATGAGATTATTTCTCCAAATTCTGAGGTTTTTTTTGTGAGAGCGTTTATATAGGTCGGGAAAAATATTGGTCCTAGTCTTATTCTTTGGGGTGTACTACTATTTTTATGGTTTTCGGCTCGCTAATACTGTAATTTAATTTTAGATATTGTTTACGATCTATGCGGTAATTTTTTTATCAGAGTTAGTGGGAGGCCTCTAATTCCCATTTCTTGAAGGATTTCTAGAAGAGTAGCATGGGAAACAGTATCAAAAGCACGAGCAAGATCAAGAAATAAAAACAATTTGAAACCTTACACTGCGTCAGTGTTTTATTAAGTGATATAACAGAGATTCAACAAGTAACACCTTCGTTCGGAAAAATATATTTATCACCATGATACGTTAACAAATTAATGGATCACTTATAAACCCCACAATCTCGATTTGATTATATCTTTCGCAGTCCAATATTATCGTATGGGTAATCGATTGTTTACTAGAGAAATTTAAAAAGAGAACAGTTTACCATCAGAGTTCCCTATTTATTGTGCGTACGCTTACCTACGTGAATTTAAGAATTTCGTCAAATTAACTGATAATATCATATTGACGAACATTTCGGAAACTAGAATCAACTATGAAAAAAGTCCAATAGCATTGGATTTTTACCAACGACCCACAACTGTTGGTATGTTTGACTAACATAGTGTAAAATTAATAACTAAGAATGTTTAATTATTGACATATGTAACAATTTATTACTTGTATAAATGTAATGATTGTAATTTTTTTAATTTATTTATTTTTATAAAGTTGCTTATATTTTATTTAACTGAATACTTTGGTAAATTTTCGTATTTCATTTACAAAAATTTACCAAAGTGATTATATTTTATTTAACAAAAAAACAATAATTGCATTTTTTTCTACCAAAATTTTACTTCAGTTTTAAAAATTCAGAAATACTCATAGGGATAAATAAAGAGAATAACATTACCTCAATAGATAGTAAAAAAACATAAGAAGATCGTTTGGCAAAAGCTAATCCTCTAGAATGCATGAAATAATTGTCAAGATAAGAAAATTGGTATATATGCTATCAAACTCGTCGTTCTCTTTGATAATAATGCTAAAGAGGAACCAATAAATAATTAATATAACTAATCAGTTCGTTTTCTGAAAATTATCAATTTTATGATTTTGATTAAACATTTCATCAAAACAATTTGTTGCTTTGTTTGAAATAAAATGCGAAGTAGCAACAGATTATTTTAAACATAAGGACAATTCAACTAACCAATTTAAAAAATATTAAACAAATGCATTTATTGATTTTGCTCTAGTTTGCTCCATTAAAATGACCAAAATTACTTAGGAAAGTTGCATAAATATTTAAAAATAAATTGTTTAACACGTAAAATTAAGTAATACTAAGGTAATTTTCAATTTTCCTTATATCAATAAAATATGTATCACCAAGCTGATCAAATTGATAATGTTTGTAGTTTAATTCAACTAGGTTTTAGCTCATTGTTTTTGATAAGGTACAGTCAAATCTATTTAAAATATATTCTTAGATCAAGATAAATTGTGTTATTAACCTCTTCGTTTTAGTAAAGAAACTTATAAATTGATCAGTGCTCCAAAATTATCAATTTCAACGAAACAAAATTGCAAAGACTTGAAAAGCGATTTTCTAAACAGACGGAGATTGGTTGAGTTACTTATGAAAGATTTCCATAAACTTCTTTCGTTAAAATATTTCTTGTATTGTATGACCATACAAAACGTTCCAACATACACTCAATACAATTAGGGAGAAAATTTGTAATTTCTTTAGTGCCAAAGTCACGGAATAATTTATTTTGAAAAAAAAATTAGCAAGCAATTTTAAAGATGAGAATTAAATCTCACCAAGAAGATTTAATTATGTATTTTTACTTGCTAAAAATGAATTATTATAATTATTGTAAATAAGTTGTGTATATGTAAGAAACCCGATTCTGAGATAACTTTTGCAAACAGGGTCTAATAGATTGGTAAAAATAGGGAAGTACCATTTCTTTGCTCTAATTTTAATTCTATATTTATTGATAAGCCACTCCATCTTATCTACTCCTCCCATATATTTGTTGTAACGATCTAAGCACTGCGGCTGTAGTATTTTGACTTGCTTCTTCTGTGCCTTTGACCATCTGCATATTGTTTGTAGTGGTAGAAGGGCTTGGTGATTCGATAACATTTTGACACAATTGTTATCTATCCATACCACCCCAAATATGTCATTTTTAACATCAAAGCAGTAGTTAAATTCACCACGGTGTTCTTTCTTCGTGTCACTATCGGCCTTTATAGGACAGTTATTCATCCTGTTAAAACGCACTGTTCCCATAGCTGCATTATTTTTTTCTTTCAGAGCTTTCATTAGCTCAAAACTCGTAAAAAAAGTTGTCAAAATGAAAGACATGATTCGAAGGATTTCTGACAGTCGAAACATTTATCATAATAACGGAAGCACCCAATCCATCTATCTGATGTCCAACTTCTTGCTTTCCTTCATACAACTCAAAATGAAAGCAATATCCCGTTTCAGAGCAGCACATTGCTCACTGATTTAACACAAATCTTATCGGTTTTCCTCTTATAAACTCCTTCAAATAGTGGTGGCCATAATATCGAATCATTTGCTCGTCGATACTTAAATTGTTTGAAAACACTCCAAATTCAAATTTTGAATTGTTTATTAATTTTAGTAAGTAGTGGACTTTGTAGGTCTTCGTAGATTATTGAGTTCCTATTTCCAAATTGTTATTGAAATGTAAATTCCTCTTTATTTCGAGATATCAATTTCTTGTTAAACATTTCCGCACACTTTCAATACATACATCTTCATCCTCACACCAATACATCTTCTCCTGCGGTAAGGAATGATATCTTGTAAGCAATAAAAATCCAAAGAAGTTTTTTAGGCAATTTACTGAAAAAGTAAAACCATGTCAATTGTTTTCACTTCACAATATAAGTCATAATGTGTTCGTTCAACAACAACTCAAAGGCTTTGACTGACGATTTTCCTTCAACTTTTATTTTTAAATTTTGTCTCATCTCTAAGATCTCATTGTCATGACCCATCTTTTTTGCAAAATCAGCTTTTGTTTTTTGCCAATCTGTTGATTTTATTTTTTTCTGACGTTTTGGTAATGGAATCTTTTCATTCGATTTCCTAGACGTACATGCTATTGGACTAGAAGTAGATGCTATAGGAATTGCAGAAGAATGAACTTCAACTCTACCAGACACGTCTCTCGGATGTGTATCTTCCAATACATCTTCGTCAAAGTCTTCAACATCTGATACCACATCAACGTTATCGGGTGGAAGTTCGACAATATCTATCTCCGCTTCTGGTTCATCCCCATCGAAGAAATTTGGATCATTTATTATATCTTCCAATTGAGAAAGTGACGAAAATTGTTTGGTACTCATATCTGGCAATTAGAGACAATTAATAATTATAATGAGTTTTTAACATTGTACGAGCCACGATCCCCAAATGGGTATCATCATTAAAATGGCCATAATTACATCTTAGATAATTTGAAAGCAAACTGTATGCTACAGTTAGTTACTATTAACTATAAATTAAACATGTGACAAAGATGGAATGTATAAAATAATAAATAATTATAAATTAATGCATTTGAAAAACAATATTTATTTTATGCAAGACTTACCTCGATATTTTCACTTTACTAGTTTCTAAATAACAAATAACAAGCACTTTTTGATATTTTTACAATCAACTAACATGTCTTAATTGTCATAAGAGGTTATATGTTGCCAACAACATACAATTGTCAACTACTAACAACTGCTAAACATTAAAATCACTGATCCCCAAATGGAGATCTTAGTAGGTAATGGATTAATTATTTAATAACATATATGTCAAAAATGACAAAGAGTTAAATTTCTAACATCAATTACCGAAAATATGTTTTTAAAGGGTTTTTAATGAAAAATTACAGTTTCTAAATTTGCCTTAATGGTAATTGTAGTTCCTGGTGAATAGACTGCTAGAAAAAATGATTAGCAGATCTTTAAAGGACATTTGAAGAGCTCTCATAGAATCGGAGATAAAAAATTTAATTTAATTGGGGATTATTTATAAAGCAAACGAAAGATAACTTCAATAAATATTTTAAAAAAATAAGTACTCAATGAAGCACATTCATAATAATATTGAGGCACAATATAAGTCGAATTTAAAAATAAATTGATGCTTTACCGTATCTGATAATTGTGTAGATAAAAATGGAATAATGAACGTGAGATTATTTTCAAATCAAAATTAATGTTTTTATAACCTTGAAATGCACAACCTTGACCTAATCATTAAATTTGTGTATGGTCTCGCGTTGTCATGGTAGAACACATTTCGTTAATGGCTTCATTCAATTTGTCTAATTGGCGACAGAATACAGCCGAAGTTTGGTTTTGTGCTAGCAACTCAAAATACACGACGCCTTTGTAATCTCACCAAAATTAGAGCATAACTTTCTTTTGATGGATATTTGCTTTCGAAGTGATTGCAGCTTGTTTGTACCATGATTGACTGTTTTCGAACTACATTGTCGTAAACTATTTCTTATTGCCAGGCCAGTAACAATACGTTTGAGAAATGGAACATTCACATTGCTTTTTAAGAGCTGGTGACAGGAGTTTATGAGCTTTGTTAAATAAATTTCTTTGAGTTTATATGGAACCCAAAAATATTGAGTTTCCGTTGTGATATATTTTAAATTAATATCATTAATAAAATATATGTCGTTTTTATTATTTGTTGACCTTCCTGAAACAAATGAATTAATACTTTTCTGTCATTTTATTGTTATTGACAAAATGTCATATGATATCACATAACATAATAAATACCTTATCTTAACTCCGTGTACCATTTTTTCTATAATTTAACTGGTTTATCGTTACATAGTTCCTTTGTATTATTATTAAGAAAATATTTACAAAATTAAGGATTCAATTTGCAATGATAAATTCTAAAAATTATGAATGGACTCATCATGAAATATGATGGATGGGATTTATAACATGTATAATACATTACCATATGAGTAATCGACATTTTGTTGCATATAATTATGATAAAATAATTACTTTATAATCACCATTGTTCATTTTGTACATCACAATTACAAGAAAAATAATAATAGCAATAGAATTTCCTTATTAAAAAAGTTCACCCGAATCGATAAACGACGGCCCCTTTTCTGTACCCTTACATTATTCCGAATGCCGAAACAAAAATTCCCTAAATCCATAAAGTTTCGTTTTTACCGGCGTCGCTGTAGCGCCCCGCTTTTGTATAATTGCCAGAAAGTCGTGAACTTTGTCCTTCCTGCCTTTCGATTGAAACGAAAGCCCAATTAGTACTCGCGCATTAATTGCGATGTAATTTCTCGCGAATCTGCTAACATTCCCTCTCCTCGGCGGCATTCCGTGAATGGTTTTAATACACTTCTTAACGGCTTAGAGACGAGGATTAAAGGGAAGGAGTAAATTATCCAAAACGTGAACGCATCCAGACGCCAGAAAATAAAAGAGATATAAAAGGCGAAGCAAGCGAGCGTCGCGACGTCCGGTTCGTAAATTAAAATTCACGTTTCACACGCTCGCCAGATGCTTTAAGGGGGGAAATTAGCAAAGATAAAAATTTATTTATCATAATTTATATGGAAGTTAATAAATATAATTTTTTCTAAGTACTGAATAAAATATTTATATTATTGTTTTTTTATCACAATTAAATCGTAATTTATGTAGCAAAACACTACTTAAGTTTCGACACCTATTTTAAGTTAATACATAATAATTTAATAGTATCGCTCGAATAATATAAAGCTATATTTCAATTAACTGTTTTAAAATAAAGTATATTACTCGTATGAAAATTGGAATTGCATTAAAGAAAATAAGCAAGAATCAATACAATAAGACTATAATTATTAAACAGTTACTTATTTATATGTGTAAACTATACGCTTGAGTAAAGTACAATAAAAGGTAATATTGCAAAAAGGCATGATATTAATATATAATTTACAACAGTTATTAAAATTTCTTTCTGCAATGTTGCAATAAAATTAGGCGAGTAAAATTTTCAGAATAAATGCCACGCTTTTTTTAAGTCAAAATTAGATTTTTTTTGTTTTTTGTCAGTTTAACTTAGCAATTAATAATGAACACACTGTGTTAGAAATGTGCAATTAGAATTTAAATAAATAGACAAAGGCATATTTTAAACTTTTAATATTTTTGAAAATACAAATTTAATAAAGTATAAAATTTAAACATAATTAGAAAGTGGTGGTTAAGGTTTTTAGAATATTACACAAATATAATATATTGACACATAATGTTAAATAATCCCTTCCTAGGGCAAAAAAGCCACAACAGACTAATCATTTTATGAATTATCATCAAAAGAGTCATCGTAGTGCTAAACATCTGCCAGAAGAATAAAGGGTGATAATTAAAGAACATTATGTGTAATATTATAATGTTTTTGTTAGCATGTTGGATGAAATAAATAAAATAATCGAAACAAAACTTAAGAAATATCCCTCCTCATTTCATAGTCATTGTTAAGAAATTACTCTATTATAGATATCTTAAATGTAAAATCAAAAAGTCTCTAACTCTAAATTTACCTGTTCCTCTGTGGTAATACCTTAGTACCTCTTTAATATCGAACTGAAATATTCAGTCTCCACATATTATTTTCGAATAAAATGATACTTTTCTGCGTTTACTCCTAGGAATGTCATTATAATTAAGAGCAACATTTTTACTCTTTTTTTAACAAACTGCTGAAATATGTTTGATATGGTATTTACTAGGATTTTGTCTTATTTAAAAGGTATTTCAAAATTTTTCTTATTTTAGAGATATTGTTTTGGTTTTTGGGATTCCTACGATTTTCTCAATATTACATATTTAATTTTTCATGAATGATTTTCTCATTTACCTCGTGGTGAAACATTGTGGAATAATAGGTAATTGATTAAAACACTTGGGTTGTTTCACTAAATTTTATCACTTACTACTTACTTATACTTATAGTAACTCTTGAAAATGCTGTAAAAAGCGAAACTTGTCGAGTGAATATAAAATTAAGTGAAACAAACCAAGTGTTTTAATCAATTACCTATTATTACATATTTAATAAATTATAAAAGTGAAGTACTTTCTAAAATTTATTATATTTTCTTGATTTAATAATATTATAATATTAACATTATATATCATTTAGGTATTACTATTGAAAATTAAAAATGTTTGATTTATAACATGTTTTTTATATTTTTGAATTTGAAAGTTTTTCATCTATGACAGTCGTGAAGAGTTTATAAGAAAGATCAGAAATCAAATGCCGATGCTTTCTCAGATTAAATTTACTTTAAATGATTTGCCTGCGGACATAGAAGCAATTAAAGCTAACAATGCGAAATTTTAGGTTTTTCTTAGAACAGATACGATTTGTACAATTAAAATTATTAATATTTATATTGATTAAAGTAAATTTATTATCTTGGAAAAACATCATATCTTAAAATAATCACGTTTAAAGTGTTCTTCGCCTTTCCGACGAGAAGACACTTAAATAACGTGCTAACTTATTAAAAATTTAATGTCAAAATAATTATGGTCAGATTGACATCAACTATCTTTAATTTGTTTTTTCGCGCAATAATTATATCTCCTATGGTATTTCTCATATTTGTAAATATCAATAATCAAATTCATAAACAAACACATACTAATAATTTAACCAGCAAGCTGAAAAATAGAGATGCTCTTCCAGTCTAACCTGAAGGTCCTCTTTTCCATATATGCATTATTTCGTAATGTATCAATATTAATTATATATTTTTGATCGACAGTTAATGAGTAGCTTTTGTGACAGAAATGTTTAAGGTAAAAACTACGAATTAATCTAACAATAAAAATTACCAATAGAATCCAATCACAAATTGTATTTATCTAGAAGATCTAGAGAACTACTCATATTTTTTACGGCAGGGGCAGGCTATCTATTTTTTTGTAGTAACCGCATCACTTTGAAAAACAATAAACGCAAAAAGCGAAAAAAGATTAGCATTTTTGGAAATTTAACATTGGCTTATTTTGCGTTCACAGATATGGAATATCTTCTTGTGACGAAGATATTTTTCATTGATTCCAGTGACTTCTTTTTTCATATAGCACAAAATCTTGCACAGAAAGGTGGTGGCCAATGGTTTATTTTAATATTTTAAACAAGAAGACAATAATGGAGTTAAAACGAGGCATTTTGAATAGAATACAATATTAAGTAAGACTTGCCAAGGAGGATCAGCGGCTTGTAGCCAGCAAGTGATTGACACCATATTTGAATCGTCAAAATATTTGTCTTGTGAGTGATCGCCAAAAATAATGATATCTGTTGGTATTTTACTTTTATCTTAAATTGCAACCTTCTGGAGAATGTGTTGTCAAAAAGGAGACCAAACATCAAGACTGACAGGTAATCCTTTTTGGTATTAGGTTATTTCAAATAAAAACACTTGTTTAGTTGTATATTGTTATATTCAGTTGCCTGGAACGTGTTTTGGTCAATGACGACCATTCTCAAAGGAATTACAAAAATAACTCTTATGTAATTCCTTTGAGAATGATCTTCATTGACCGAAACACGTATCAGGAAACTGATTATAATAATATAAAACTAAACAAGTGTTTTAATTTGAAATTACCTAATGTTATAATTTCGTTTTACCAAGGGTGCAGTGAAGAAAGTATATACCAAATCCTTATTCGGATAAACCTACCGTTTTCTGATTTAAAACTTCTTCAGTAGGTGTTAATGAAATTGGAAAATGGACCAAATGAAACGTAGAAAGAAAGTGAGTAAAAATTGCGGGAAATGGTTCTGAACATCAGGCAAATATAATAACTAAATTGAGACAAAGCCATTCGCAGGAAACCGTTAACTATTGTAGTGCTGTCTAGTAAAATGATGAGTGTTATACAGAAAAATCAAGTTATTTATAATAATTATAATTATATTTAAAGTATTATACAATTTAACTCTGCTATTATATGTAATATACAACACACACGGCTATGGTATCAAAAGATCGATTTTGTTTAATAGTACGATAAATTTGGAACATGACATTTGAATTTCGAAGCTTTAGATAGGAGGAGCAGCACTGTTAGGTTTTGGCTTTTCTTGAAAGACCCATACAGTTGACTGTTGTTTAGAGTTTATTTATTTCCAAAAAGAATGAATACATTCATGGATGGGTCAATGAGTAGTTAAATATAACACAGTACAATTAATGCGGATGTAAAGATTGAATATAAAAATAGTTAATAAATAGGCATATAAATTTTAAAATGATAATGAATAATAAAGCATTAATTACTGCAAAAATGTAGTGGATAATGCATGTTAAAAAACTAGGCAAAACTCAGACTAGAATTAGTGTATAGGTAAAATAGAACATAAATGATTAAAAATTTAAAATCTAGAGACACACATTTTAAAATTAATGTATTTATAAAAGGATAATAAATATATAAAACTTAAAATTTAGGTAAGAGACAGATTAAAATTTATGTATAGATAAAATTAGTAATAAATATTTAAAACTTATATATCTAGGTACATTATAAAATATAATAAAAAAGTAAGTAATAAATAAGAGTTCAAGCATTGATGGCATAACACCGTTAAATATAGCTAATGTATGTTTGCCAATGGCTATCTGTACAATATCTATTGTAGAAGCAATTATTTTTAAAAATTTGTTTCTATTTTTTTTACAAGTTGTTTATGTGGAAAGTATTTCAGGAATTGTGGTAGTTTATTGAAAAAAATGATTGGGTTATAACATGGAAGACTGTTGTATAAAACTGCTGTGTTTTGGAATTGTAAGAGTTCTTTTTCTGACGTTGTGACCATGTTGGGTTTTCCATTTTTCAAATAAATGCATATTTTTTATTAGGCATTTTAGTGACTCAAATGTGAATAAGCTTTCATTTGGCATAATTTAAAGATCTCTGTATACTTCTCGGCAACTTGTATTTGGCTTTCTATTGCATATCGCGCGTATTAGACTTTTTTGTACAACAACACTTTTTGAATATTTGTCTGTGTTGTAGAACCCCCGAAAATTATTCCACATATAAATTGAGGCTGACAATAGGACATATACACTAACCTTACAGCTTCTCGATGAATGCCATTTCCTGATGAATATATTAGATACGTGTATTTTGAAATTGTCGAAATTGTTGAAGGGTAACCTCTAGGAATTGTACAGATGTCGTTTCGGCAACTTTCTCGTTATTTAAAATAATATTAGTTTTTAAATTAAATAATTGCATTATTTTAAATTTTACATTATTGCAATAGAGCCACATACTTTCTTGGTTAAGCATTTGATTAGTTGCCACGTTTAAGTTGTTAGATGAAATGTCGTTTAACCAAATTCTTGTATCGTCTTCAAAAATTGTGATATGGCCCTTTACTGCGAGTGGCATGTCATTAATAAATAAAAGAAATAATATTGGTCGTAAAATACTTCTCTGAGGTTCACCAATAACAGGGTAAGCATCCTTCGACGTATATAGTTTACCATCTATGTTTACCAATGTTATATGCTTTCTGTTAGACAAGTATGATGTTAATAAGTTGTAACAATTACTCCTTATTCCATATTTCCAGACCTTATCCAAAAGGAACTGATGTGGAACGTAGTCAAGCGCCTTAGACAGGTCCAGAAATATGGAATAGACATGTGTGTTTATGTTCAAGTTGGTTAATACGTAACTCATAAAATTATAAATGGCATGATTTGTTGTGAAACCTTTCCTTAAACCAAATCGTTGATCACTCAGAATATTATGTTTTTCTATGAAAGCTACAATTCTGTTGCATATTACCCTTTCGAATATTTTTGAGAATATTGGCAGTATAGGTATTGGACTGTAATTTTAGAATTGTGCCGATTAACTTTCTTGTAAACAGGCATAATTCGCCCGATTTTTAGAATAGATAAGAATACACCTTCGGCCATCGACATATTAACTCCTACGTCAATGGCTCAAGTATGTGATGCATTGCATGTTTAATGACAATTGCGGATATATCAATATCTTTAGAGTGAGATGGTTTTTTTGTCAGTTTTTATGTTTTTAATTTCGTTTTCGTTGGCAGGATAGAGAAATATCGAGCCATTTGTTTTGTGTGAATGGTGCAGTTATTAATATTCGACGTGTGCTTTACGTTATCAATTTTGCAAAATAATTCATTGAAGCTACCAACTATGTCTTTTAGATTTTCTATTTTCATATCCTAATTATTTATAAAGTCTGTATATTTATTATATTGCATTATTTTAATTTTTTTCCTTAATTATAGTCCATAATTCTTTAGCTTTGCTATTAGATTTTCCTATACGATCTAAATTATAGTTTTTTATCGCTTCTTAAAAAGCTATTTTATACTGCATTTTTACAAATTTATATTGATTTTAATAAGATACGCTATTAGTGCGAAAATATAGTTGATAATAATATTCAACTCCCTCTATTTTCCGTCGTAAGGTGTCTATAAACCATGGGCTTTTAACACTAAAGTTATTTAACATTTGGATTTTTTTTTGACAATTGAAACATTTTAAGTATATATTATAGAAATTACTAAAGTGAGATTCACTGCTATCAGAATGATTTATACTGCCTCCCCAATTCATTTTACTTAGCTCTCTATTCATATTATCAAGCGTTTTCTTATTAATCACCCTTGTTAATATATTTTTTTGATTATTTTCTACACTGCCTCCAAATGATAATAATTTTCCTCGAGTATCTGATAAATTAGTATGTGATGTAATATAATTAATGTTAGTCAAAATATTATCAATACATTTTTTACTTTTATTAGTTATTCGAGTTTCTGAGGGGACAGTTAATTTTAGATTATAGCATTCAAAAAAGTTGTTAAATAATATGGTTTTTTGATCATCAAATTTCATTAAATTTACATTAAAGTCACCCCAATAATGATGTCAGATTTTAATTGATTGATGAGGCTGATAAATGTTGAAAGTTTATCTTTACTTTTATATAAATAAAACTATAAAAGCACTTTGGAATATATATTGTAAAATGCTACAATTGTTTCGCCATACTGTAGCCTCTTCAGGCGAAGAAATGGTTTAAAATGAAAATGTCAGATTTTTCTAATATAATTAATTTATGTAAAATAATCTCAAAATTATTAAAAAAATTATTGAAGTTGCTTTCCTGAAAACGATAAATAGAAGTAATAATTATTTTTTTATTTGAATTAAGCGCCAGTTCTGCACTTTTGAAAGACTCGTACAGCCGACTACTGTTTACTTTTGGGCTCATACGCATACAGCTATTATTCGTCACCTGTTACAATATAATAAACCTGTTTGAAAGAAACGAAGTCGTATTTATTGAGCATTTCTTTTCAATTTCAATGCTCTTCAATGGAAGTTAAAATTATATAAAAATTATATAAATATAAATTATATAAATATACGTACGCAAATGTTCATCACTTTAATTCATTTTAGTTTAAGACGTCAATTTTTCATGTCACACTGTGGTTTCAAATGCCGAAAAGATGGGAGCAAAATGGATTACTCCAACAAAATTGAGTACTTTAAATATTATTACGAGTTTATCATACACTTTCTTATTCAGCTAAAATAACATCTTAAATCAGATGTATTATTAGTTCATGGCATAGAATATACTGCAATGGCATTGCAGTGTAACT
Organism: Ontholestes murinus; assembly: GCA_963969525.1. Classification (NCBI taxonomy): domain Eukaryota; kingdom Metazoa; phylum Arthropoda; class Insecta; order Coleoptera; family Staphylinidae; genus Ontholestes; species Ontholestes murinus. The sequence continues at coordinate 31,213,683 of OZ018395.1, read as the reverse complement.
TTAAATTAAAGTAGGGGGGGGGGGGTAATGTCGAGGTCCAAACAAATTATAATTTTAATACTTTTTAATTGATACAGTAGTAACAATATATATTAAGAAATTAATAAAATAATAATCTTATAATCACAATACATTTACATCAATTACGATTACAAATGTATAAATAATAATTTAATTACAATAATTACGCAATTTCAAATCATTTTATTTTCTGTAAATTTGCAATCACGATTTTTAATCAGCGATCTCAAAAAAGCCCATACACAAATTCATAAAAATGTAACAATTCTCATCTTTCTTCTCCATCATATTGGATAAGCCGTTTTGTTTTTCGGAAATTTTTCCGTTTTTTATCAACGTCTTCAAAAAAGTCGATACATATTTTTTTATGAAATTGTAGCAATTTTAACCGTTATTGTCCGCTATATTGGATCCGCCATTTTGTTTTTTAGATTTTTCATTAGTTTCCTCATAACAATCTATATCAATTAAATCTATGAACATCTTCATGTTATGACCACTTTTTCGGCAATTATAACGACTATAAGTAACACTGTAAGCAACTGAAATGGCAAATGGACATCAAACGTTCTGAGTAACCCTACTGATAAAACGTAAAACTTACGTTAGATATGTCGGATGTCAGATGGCAGCACTTGGATCGTCTATTTCACAAAATATAAAACCTCGTATAAAAGTTTATAGTTTATAAAATTATAAGTATAAAATTAATAAAATATAATTATATATCATATAATATAACCACTTTTAGTTTGTTCTCAAATTAAAATGTGCTGTTGAGTTAAGTTGTTTTATTTTTAGTTACTGGGGTTTCACGTTGGAATAGGAATAGCAAGGCGGTAGGCAGGAAATGTTTGCACATTAGCAAGTTACGCTTTGGATTATTTATATACACATACTCGGCGACTTTAAAAGCTCGTGTGGTTGGCGGAACCATTAGGATGTTTTTCTAACCGTTCGCGCGACGTAAACACGCTTTCTCCGCCTCCGCCGATATTTTCTTTCGATTGAACTTTCAAAAGCGACCCTCTTACGCAATCACCACATTACCGATCCGGTTACATGAGTCACCAATTAGGCCCGAACTTCAGCCCCACCATGAGGGATGATTCGCGCAAGCGATCAATGGCAGATAGATAAAAAAACACTCATTCGCCTTTTTGTGTGTGCATCGGTGCGTCAGAATTAATGATCGTTCCATTTTTAACCACCGCCACCAGGAGAAATAATGAGCTGGTGCAGGAAACGCCGCTCTCCCCACGTCAATTCCGGCAGGAATTAAAATTAGGCACATTCGCACCTTTGAAATGTGCTGTTGGCGCCTCGTGCGAAACGTCAAGACGTCATTACTCTTGTGACGTGCATACGGGAATAGAATGGAGTCAATCAGGGCGACAAGTTTTTTCTGCGTGTGTGTGTCGTCGGGGCACAAAGGGCCCCGCGCTCTTTGCGAGGATTAGATCAAAGAGGAAAAAACGGGAGAAAAATCAATTCGGGGCCATAAATTTCACCATCGTTGCTTTTGTAGTCGTCGTCCGGGATCATTCCGGCGGGGAAATGTGAACTTGATTGAGTGAGGGCACTGAATTAGGTCAAATTTCAATAGTAGAAAAAAATCAACTATAAAATTATAAATTACAATTTTTTTTGCAAATTCCAGTTAATATATTAAAAGGATGGTGGTGCCTACCATTTTTATTTTTATTTGAAAAGCGTACGAAATTATATACTGATTATTTATTACCACCATTAATTCATAATTGAAAACAAGAAATTACATTCCCCAACGAAACTGCCATTCATACGTCCACAATTCGGTCCAATATCCACACCTCTGTACATATCGTATACATTTACCTGTCTTATGTATCGCAGACGAGGAACGTAAACGCAATTCCCCATATCATTTTTTACGGCGCTATAATGGAATGACGGGTTTTTACAGTTATTTTTATGCGCGGCCATCAATCTCTCCTAAAAGAAAACACAACCTCACCCCTTGGTCCTAGCGGGAAAGGAGGAAGAGTTTAAATATATTATGCGGACCGTGTCGAATGAAGTGGTGATCCCACCAGAGGGAATATTGACCGATAAAGTGCAGTCGGTCGCAGAAATTTATGAGGGGTGAATACGAAAGAAAAAAAGAACGGACAGATCTGGCCAAGGGAACGCAGTTTAACACAATTGCGAAGACAATGAATGTGACTCGAATCTCAGAACCGCCGTTCTATTTGCTGAACGCTTCCTGAATTTAGACCAGGTGATGGGATATTGAATATTCTAATTTGCACATAAAATTGTGGCAGTTGTTTCCAGATATATTATGGGTTAGTTTAAAGTAGTAAGGTAAAAGCTGTAATATACATATTAACCACATTTATGAGAAAATTTAAATAACCTATGTATATAATAAGACAAATAAAAACTAACTAAAATATCAAGTAGGGAAAACTTTTCAAAACGCCGATCTAACTATTGTAGATAAAAATTGTATAGAAATAATTAAACAGGTAGTATTTAAATTAAATGTACTTATTAACATTCTTTTATATATAAAATCAAACGAATTTTAGAGAGTTTGATTACAATAAAAACCCAGTTATACAAAAACTAGTTACAATATTATTCAAACTGTAAATAGCGCAATCTATCAAATAAAGCAAATTACTAAAATAAAATAGATGGAATGTTATATTAATCTTAGAAGAAATGTCGACAATTTAAATGTTATATTAAGTATATTGTGAAAATATTAATAAAAAATATTATACCTCATAGACTACATCAAAATTGTATTAAATTTTAGTATATTAATTTCAATTTATTTATTATTAATTAATGTCATTGAATTTGAAGGAATTTGCAACAACCTACTTTCAATTTATTTGTTATTAATTAATGTCATTGAATTTGAAGGAATTTGCAACAACCTACTTTCAATTTATTTATTATTAATTAATGTCATTGAATTTGAAGGAATTTGCAACAACCTACTTTCAATTTATTTATTATTAATTAATGTCATTGAATTTGAAGGAATTTGCAACAACCTACTTGTAATGTATTTGCCTGAAATTTTGCTTTTAGATTTAGGTTATTTTTATGCAGTCACTCAGTGACAAATTTCAAATATTTTCAAACTTTTACTGATCCCATTGACGCTCCTTTAATTTGATTATAGAAATGTTGCAAATTGGTAGTTTTCAGAACCATTGAAACTCTAAGAATTAGGCAAAACTATTACAATGAACAAAAATAATCTTCCCGAAACTATCTGTACCAACATCATCAGTCTTCCTTTACGACGGGGACACTCTGCACCATATTAAGATGTACGAACCATTAAACTGTAAACGTGCTAAATTAATGTGTTACTTACATTTTCAGAAAATATGCCGCGACAACATCCTGCTCAGTTTTACAAGTTACGGTATCATACTCACTCGAAGCAAACGCGATCCATCATAAACAGAGCGAGCCGGGCAATTCACAGAACCCGATATCTTCTAGCCTAATCCGACAAGCAACTTCTCACACTTCGCCTCCTACTCTCAATGTATTCACAAAATTCTTTGTGACCAACTACTTCAATCCCCGACCGAAACCACTAAAGCACTGTCGACCGATAAACTAGAACAAAAATCCAAAAAACTAGAACCGCTTGACCCCACCACCGACACTTCTAAAACTCAACACCGCAAAACCGTTTTCAACTATTCCGACAAACCTCTAGACAAAGCCTCCATTGATGTCCTATTAAAACGTACCAATTTTGCGGCTCCCCGAACGATTCCTGTAGAAGATATATGCAATATCGAATCCAGTCTCCACAAAACCGACACGGAAGTGGCACCGAAATTATTCGACACGAAGTGTCTCACGTATTTAGATCTTCACGACCACCAAAACTTAACATATACAAAGTGAATTTGTAGCGCTGAAAAACTTAAAGGAAAATAAAAACAAAATCATCTTTCCTGTGAACAAAGAGATCTCCACAGTACTCCAAACAAGTCAAAATACCAACAAAAAATGAACAACTTGTTGGCCGACGCCAGCTATAAATTGATAGATTGTGATTCAACAACGTACCTGAAAAAAAACACCAAAACTAAAATCACGCTGTCGATTTTCGACAACGAAACCAAACAATCTTTAATTCCAAGCGAGAAGTCCTCTAAATTCCCCAAGCTATACGGTCTCCCCAAAATACAAAATACATAAACCCGACAGACCACTCGTCAGTTCTTTCGACTCGCCCACGCAAAATTAGCTAAATTTTTAACCAGACTATTGAAGTGACAAAGTGCCAAATGAGCCAAATCCTGTGTTAAAAACTTATCACACATTCTGGATCTCATTAAACTCATAAAACACTCTATTATGGACATTCTGGTTAGTTTTGACATTAAATCCCTTTTCACTCAAGTACCTATTAACGAAACAATCGAACTTTTAAATACTAAATATCAACAGCCCATCATAACTATAAAACTCAAGAAACCCTGCCCCATAAACACATATTTCAGGTTCGACGGAAACCGCTATAAACAAATTAAGGGAGCACCAATGGAATCTCCTCATTCACCTATGATCGTCAATTTGTTTATATAGAATTTCGAAATCGCTATGGCTACGTTATGTTGATGACACCTCCGTCATTTGGTCCATAGTAAAGGCAAGCTCAATAAGTTACTTATTGAGCTTGCCTTTGAACAATATCCATCCCAAAATAAAATTCACAATGGAATTAGAACAGAACAACCGATTGCCTTTCCTTGACATACTAATCAATAAAAACTCAGACGGAATTCTCGGCCACATCGTGTTTTGAAAAGAAACTCATAGAAACAGATATCTAAATGCCGCTTCTCACCAACACCCTGCCCAACTTCGTTCTGTGACAAAAACTCTCTTAGCTCTCTCCCTCTGACTAGTAGATAAATCCAATCTAAATAACGAACTTGCGGTCCTCGAGACAGCTCTTGTCCAAAACGGCTTCTCTTCAAGTTCAGTAAGATTCTTACTTAAACAAAAATTCAACTCCAAAAACACCGACTTTTACAAATATAACATTTCTTCCGTACATGCGAGATACTACTGACAAAATCTCCAAAATACTAAAAAGACACAAAATATCAAAACAATTTTTACCACTTCACGTAAAATCAGACACTTCCTTTATTTTTTTTCTTTTAATAAAATACTGACACAGTATATGGAGTTCCAACAAGTAGCAGCCTCATCAATCCAGTAATTCCTTAATTCCCCAAAAGACATTATTCCTGTGGAAATCAAGGAGTATACAAAATCCCCTGTGTCGAGTGTAATAAAATTTTTATCGGACAAACGAAAAGACGCATGAAGGTACGGCGAGACGAATACATCAGAGCTCTCAAAAAAGATCTACCCTCCCCATCTCCAGCCGAATATTCGAAATCCAAGGGATTCAAGATAAATTTCGATAACACGACTTCCATTGCAGTATTAGCTCATTTCACCAAGAGGATTATCCGCGAGGCAATCGAAATAGGAAAACACACCGACAATCTCAATAAATATGAGCGTGTATGTTCATAGCTACAATTCGGCTTAAATAATTCAACGCCGATCATTCATCGACAAGAATTTTGTGAAATCATTGCTATCAATTATGTACGTTCCCATTGTGAAGGATTATATAACATGTATTTTCACCAAATGTAACACAGATAACTTTGAATTCCAAAAACCTCTAACTAACAGAGAATTTTTGCTGCTGCTGCGATAATTCTGACCTCAATATTTTGAGTGACTATGGTTGGGGGTTGGGATAACGATTGTTAAGATGAAGTACCAGATAAAAACGCCAAATAAACCCTAATGGCACCTATTAACCCAAGTAAACAAGCAGGATTAATCTGAAAATCCCCAATCTGTGAAAGAAATGAAAGTTTGCGGTAAGAAATGAATCCCAATAAAAAAATTCATGCCCAAAAATGAATTGACCAAAACATATTGTTTGGATGAAAAATGTTAATAATCCAAATAATTGCGACCTCAATATTTTGAGGGATGAGAACATGATCCGGGTTTGAGACAACGATGCTGACGATGAAGTAGCAGATAAAAAAATACTTATTATATTTATTTAATAATTAATGTTTGATTTTCAACTTTTTTAACTCACTACAATTGATTCGCCACACTGTAGCCTTTTCAGATGTAGAATACTTATTTGTCTCATCAAGTTCAATAACATTAATAATAGAATAATACTAGAATAAAAGCCACAAATTATAGGAATCAAAACATAAAAATTTGACAATTGAAAAAATATAGATAATTCGCTAAGTGTATTGTTGAATGTACCAAATTGTACGTATTTAAGAAATTATAACGTTTGTTGAGATACATGTCATGATGAGGAGTTGTCATTATCCAAAGTTACGTTGCTACTGATAACCTGGTATAGCAGTTCCTAGCATGTGAAACAGCATGTCGCTAAAGAAATTTTTTTAATTATGACATCACGTGCATTTTGTTGACACTTTTTCTTCTCGAGCAAGCAATAATAGATTTTGGAAAGTAAGACCCCTATTGACACTGGATGTGAAGTCTTTCTCTCTTCGGCTCCAGATAAATTTTTGCGTTGATGAATAGATGATCCCCTTAAAAGATAATCTCAACGTGTATCAGTATATCAAGAATATACCAACGAAGTGAGGACGAAGAAATTGTTATAACTTCATTATCTATCAAGTTTCGACCACCAATTTGACACCTGGCCATTGGAAAGTTTGATAGATTCGATGTTTATTCAACTAATCTCAGAACCGAATTTCCGTTTATACTTTGACAACAATTTTTACGCTTCATGCACAGCAAGAGTAGATCGTTTTAAGGCACCAGCTTTCTCCTCTGACAGTGTAATGAAGAAGAAAGATCATTGTTAATTAGCTAGGATGAATGATAATAATGATCAAAGGGTATGAATACATGAGCGTCGTAATGGCCTTATATTTTAAAAGTTTTGGAAATGTTGACACTTATCAAGGATGAGTTAAGTCGCAAAAAGAGTATTTAGTTGTAGCAAGTTATTAATGACTACAACGGCTCAATGGAACCCACTTCCTCATAACCCTAAACCGCAGATTAATCAGATTTAGAGCCTACATTCAATAATTCAGTCCCAACAAACCGAATAAACTATTTTCATGAAACATTAGTTGTCCTTGCAGTAGAGCGTTAAGGTATTAGAAATGCTGACATTTGCCAAGGATGGTATAATTCATAATGAGTATTTGGATGTAGCTAGTTATTTGAAGCTATAACTTAATAGAAGCCGTTGACAAACTCGATTTCCTTCTGCACAGCACGTTTATCAGATTCCCTCGCGGAAAAAGTTATGAATGTCACAGTGATATAAAACACATACATCAAAAAAGGCCAACAATTATATCATAAATATGCCAGAAATGACAAAGATAATTCGTAAGTGTAATAGGTATTATCACCAACTAGCAACTGTAATGGATCAAGTCTAAGCACGCAAGAAATCGTCAACATTATGTCCAAGATTGGCAAATAATTTGATAAATCATCATCAAAATAGTCTTCATGGAGCAAGTTTCGCCAGAAGAGTACAGGTTGAGAATATGAGAACATATATTTTGTGAATTCAAACCTTTTTAAATGCGAAGGTTATTTTCATTTGTTTGGTAGGAAAATTTTGCATCAAGATGTAAACATCCCTTATAGCCAGGATCTTGGGTTCAGTGCATTAATAATTATACTAAACAATTATCATTCGATAATAGTTAATAATATAATTTTGTATCGAATAAAATGCCAATTTGAACTTGATTTTTATCTATTTTATCCTATAATCATTTTGTATTCGAAGAGTAAAAACTCTTTGCGTGGTTAAACATTTATTTCATATCATGGTGTAAATGAGCACCTTATTCAGTTTTTTGCGGATAAAGGCAGCTCCTTCTATGAAAGAGGAATTATGAAACTCCCTGAAAGATGGCAAAAGGTTATCGAACAAAACGGAAAATATGTCATTGATTAATCTTTGTACTTTAAATAAAAAAGTTACCCTTGAATAACATAGAAAAAATACGTCATGACTTCGATATTAACCGATTTGAATCAACTAAAATACAAATTGAATGGCCGTTTAAACACTATGCAATCACATTAATTATATATTTTTTTTCAAAATTAACTTAATTGGCAAATGACAGTCAACTTTAATTTTTTAAATGGCTGCATATACTTTTCTTAGTTTTTTTATACTAGACATTATTTTTCCAATAATGCCCAATATGTTATTGAGTTCTAGAAAGTCAGTTTCAACGAAAGCAAGATAGTTTTCAAAAGCAGAACATTAAAAATGGAGGCCGTCGCTGATGTATTGTGCTCGTCTCAAAAACAACTTTTTCCTAAAATTAGTTTTCCCGGTGTTATTGACGCCAGAAGAATAGAAGAGTTAGCGACAGACATTGAAAATTCACTAAATACATCAAAGTTCGTATACTATTCTGTTGCGCTCGTTGAAAGTACAGATTTAACCGATACCGCTCAATTAGCTATATTTATTCGGGGTTTTTATAATAATTTTATGATCATTGAAGAGATGGCTGGCCCTTTTCCGATGAAAGGAACTACAAAAGGATGTGATATTTATGAGTGTTTGATGACGGTACTGAGACGACATAATTTAGAATTGACAAACCTTTTTACATTTGTAACAGATGGTGCACCATCTATGGTAAGAAGAAAAGAAAGCTTAGTGGGTTTGCTGAAAAAACAGCAGAAATATCTTTCTTTGATGCATTACCATTGTATCGTTTATCAACAAAATCTTTGTGTAAAATCCACAAATATTGATGAGGTGGTCGTAAAAACTGTGAACTTCATTCAATCACGCGGCCTCGTCCACAGAGAGTTCCTACACACGAAATTAATGCCGAGTATGGTGATGACATATATTTCTAATGTTCGTTGGCTTAGCAGAGGAAATAAAAAATAAAACGCATTTTTATACTCAAAAAGGAAATCGCCTCCTTCATGGAAACCAAACGGAAACCAGTTCCTTAATTTAATGACCCCTACTGGCTGCGCGACTTTCGATTTCTCACGGACATCAAGCTGCACCTCAATGACTTAATCACCAAACTATAAGGAAACGAATGTCTCATCAACAATCTACTTGACACTGTGAAGGCATTTGAGTTTTATGGATTTATGGAAAAATCAGTTGAAAAAGAGTCTACGCACTTTCCTAAACTAAAGAGTTGTGAATGTACAGATATGGATAAATATGTCCCAGCAGTAGATTTACTCAAAAAAATGTTTCAATCAAGGTTTTCTGACTTCAGAGATAATGAAAATTACATCAATCCATTCAGTGTATCCTTTGAAGACATGGCAGAAAATTGTCAGGTGGAGCTTATCGATTTGCAGTGCAATTCAGAACTGAAAGACAAGTTCGACAAGGGTTTTCTTGATTTTTATGCAAAATTTGTTGATCAAAACTCGTTTCCTGAAATCCGAAAACATGCCCAAAAAATGATGTCTCTGTTTAGAGTACATATATGCAAGCAGCTGTTTTCTCGCATTAAGAATGTAAAGTCTAAAACAAGGTAGAGAATTACAGATGCACATCTGGAAAGCATTCTGCGGGTTGCAACCAAAAAAATATAACCAAATATCAGTACAATCAAACAATGTCAAAAATCGCATTGATTTATTGAACTTTTTAACCAATAAAGATTATTGCAATTTAAAATTATATGTTTTTTTTATTTTATTGATGTGGTCGTAGTGACGTAGAACATTGTGGCCCTTCGGACGATGTGCTTTCGATTTTTGGCCCTTGCACTAAAAAATGTTGAAGACGCTGATATAAGAGGTACATAATAGTTCTAAAATTCATGATCAGGAAGAAAACTATAAAATTAAACAAATTTTTCTTTGTTTCTTTAATAACAACTTCATTCGGTGGCCCAGGTTTCATTCATTCATAAATCATCATCAGAGCGTAAGGGAATCAATTTTATTTCATAGACGAGGATCATCTGGAAAGTAGTACTCGTTTAAGAATATAAAAATGCTTCAATAGAAGATGAAGATGAATATTGGAAGATGGCAAATCCTTAAACGAATGCCCAAGTAAAAAAAAAACAGGCTTAAAATTCAGCTGACAATCGCTAATCTGTGGAAGTTGCAATTTCCTGTGCTCCAGTTATTGCATTAAACCCGGAGAGTGAGTAATAAAAAATAATGTTTGCCTTAAAATCTTGCAAATCCTGATAAAAATATAAAACCATCCTTCAATTTATAATGAATATTACAAGATTGTACATTTCTTGCCTTAAGAAACCTAATTACAGCCCTAACATGACAACTTGAGGAGTTCATTACATTCTTTAACACTCACACAAACAGCACAGTCAATACCAGCAAACCGTAACTGCACAGATAGCTAAAATACAACTTAACATGTTATTACACATCCGGCAACTACTCTATTCGCCAGTGTTCCGCACGGTGCAAACGGGAACTGCTTTCTTACTATCCCTCGTATTTAATATGTCTATATAAGAAAATGTGATTTTGGCAAACAAAACTTAATTACACTAAAAGTGTTCAATCAATATTACCTTTTAAAACTTATTATTACTATTGTTACTCAATTTTTTCGACAGTATAGGTAATTTCTCAATGCATTCAAGTTAAACCAAAAATAAGAACAATACAAATATAACAAAAAATAGTGATTTACACACTATAATGTTAAAAAGTAAACTTGATATATTAAAGAAAATGTTACCCTTTTAATACAAAAATAACAACATATAATAAGAGAAAATAGTAGTTTGAGAAAAATGAATACTTTCTTCAAAACCAAACAAATTTATTCAATGAACTATAAAATTTAAAATAATTTCACCTAAAAAGTCTGTATGTTCCACCCCCTTATATTTTAATAATTTCAAAAAAGTGCTCAATCTTTAAAAAAACACAAACATTTCCCTTACCCGCCCACGCAAACTCCATTCAACCCTCATTTTTATATCCCTGGGTGCTGGTGTGCATCTTTTTATGTCCGGAATAAAGAAACCCCGTGTAATCACAAGACGCAAGACATAAAACACCCCCTGACATCTGCATTTCATATATATATGGAGGGGTTGCAAAATGATAACGGGGTGACTAATTAATAGAGGGATTATGGTAATCGAGCCCCGGTATATTAAGGGCGATTATATGCGGGTCCGATCATTGAAAGCAGCGTACTCACACACATACACGCACACACACACGTATAGGCAGGGAGGCGACCAATTAGTTTGATCGGTTTATGAAAAAAAAAAGAATTGGTAGCAACAATTGATGGAGTTAATTGGATAGCGGCCCTGTGCGGTTAACACTTCATTTATATCACTATAACCAGAGCCGGTGGAGCTCTATTAATACAAACTGCCCCGTCTGTTAGTTTTTTTTTTTTGTTATTCAATTGAACCCGACATATTGATTTCCTGCTGGCCCTTTTATTCCACTGAATTGAAGTAATTTTTCCTTGTTGAATGTGTTAAGTTGAAATTTTTCAAGTTTAACACCCTCATACAATTTTAACCATTTACTCAGATGATTCTATTAACACTATAATAAATGTGTTTTTTTATGTTTAGGGTATAATTACAAATATTAGTTGTTCAATAAAGATATATAATAAGACAAATAACTTAATTTTCATTGATTTAATGTTGGTTAGAATAGTATTATTCAAACCTTTTTAATAGTTTAATTTTCTGATCAAACACCACGTATATTTGTTGATGTTGAAGGCTTCTACTTTGTTACACATGTTGAATAGAAATGAAACACACTTAGAACTTTGTTTGTATAACACGTGTTACAAAGTTATAAATGTGTTTAATTTCTACCACATATATTTATTTATTTGTAGGTATAATTGATTGTCTAACATAAAACATTTAGAATTTTACTTAATTTTCTTGGTAGTTGCATGATTATTTATTTAAATCTATTATATGTAATTGGGAGCCTGCCAACTTGTATTAACTTCTTATTTTTAGTGACGATATCTAGATGAAATCAGTTTAACATTTTTAATGTATATATTAACATTAAGATGAAAGGTAAAAATTTTAGTAATTTTTGATTTTAATATCATATTTCATAAAAAAATTATTGCATAAAGCAGTATCTGCCTGTTGGGCACTAATAATACAATAAAATGTGCTAAAGGTCGTTACAAGTCGCTCAGAAATCGTAAAACGCGTAATATTCGCTTACTTTTCGTCGTGAAAAATTTTAACTCATTTCGGAAAAATATCAACAATGAAAATATACAAATGGCAGCCGGGTAAAAAGGGACGACGATACATTTAATCCGAGCGTTATTTATTAAAGAGAAAAATGCGAGAAAGGAGAAGGTGGAGTGCGAGAGAGAGAAGGAGAGGGCCGGAACGCTTCCGTGCTTCCAACATCCAACATTGGAAAACGTTTTTAGTCAAAAGTGAAATATCCCCAGCTATTTATCTCCTAGTTATTGTATCATGCGCTGATAAATTGGATTTATTTCATGATGCTTTTCGGTCGCAGGAAATACAAAATCGTAAATAAAAACAAACACGCCGAATGGAACTGACGAGAGGGAATCTATTCCATCCCCATTGTGCTCACAGACAAAATATAATGCAATCACATTGAAGCTGATAAATCTATTTCAATTTACTTCTCGACTTGTTCGTGATGGATTTACTTATTTGCCGCTACAATTACTTCTTACGAATTAATATATAGATTGTATCTCAGAATATTAAATTTTACATCACCTTTAGCAATCCAGACTCTAAGTTTAGTTTCTTTTGTTTCTTCAGGTCTTAGTCATTATATTTTCTGTTATATATTAGCTTACACATCGATTACATTTAGTTTCTATTTTGGTAATTCCTTTAGCCATAATATACATTTTTTACACAAATGTTTTAAAATGTTAAATTAAGTAATATACAAAATATTAGAGGACATTTACACACCAAATAATATCATGATATATCTATGTTATAATTTTTGTCCTTTTCATATGATCAAATCATAATAATAGATATATTTAATACCTATTGATAATATTCTTTGAAAACTATTTTAGAAATTATTACAACTATATATATATTGAATAAAAGCATATCATATTAATAGATCTATAATCTATCATTTATAAGAAATTTGATTTCCTCTTAAAATATTTCAATTGCAATTCATAAGACGTATTGCCTTTAATAATATTTTTAAAACCTGTTTTTTTAAGAATAGTAAAAAAATCACTATATATATATATATATGAGCAACTTACAATTTTTCTTGAAACAGGTCTTTGAAACGTTTTGAATTCTCTGCCTTTACTATTTATAAAAGTTTGCAATACCTGTGGCAGCCTTTTTCACCACTGTCATTTTATGCAACTTCATTAGCACAAATTTTGGCTTCTATAAGCTACCAACAATCATATGACATAGCATATTACATTGGTTAAATAAATGCTGTTATATGAGTCAATATTACATCAAATCGAAAAAAAAACAATATTAAATTTTTTAATATTTTGTGTCAATAAAACAATAAAGCTGAAAACATCAGCTTTTACGTTTCTTGCATCATTCATAGAATCTAAAAATTTTGATGTTTTAAGATAGATATTAACAACAAATAATTAATCTTCATTATGAAGTAAGAAGGCTATCAAAATAAACATCGGGAAATAAAAGCAAAAATTCATTCGACATATAACTGTAAAATATCGAACATATTTATTTTCTTTAGAAGTGCAGAAAAACTCTCATAATATTTTGGGAGCGACATCGCCTAGGTTCTACCGTTGTGACAAGTGCCCACATTTAAAAAAATAATAGTGGTCGTCGAGTACTTGTTTATTGGAGACGGTTTACAGAGCGGCATTTGCACTCTTCAGCGTGCTTTTTGGCTTTTGGCGCGCACGGGGACTTCGATTTTTCTACTTTCTTCTCGGAAACAGTTTGGCAGATGAGGCATCTTTGGTCTTGCCGGTTAGGGATCTCTTTTCTCCTACGTCGGCCTTCTTAGCCCCGCTTCGGCTACCACTTTTCGCTGTATTCTTAAGTGATTTTGCCGTCTTTGTGGTCGTGAATTCTTAGCAGTCTTAGCATCAGACGAACCGCAAGCGAGCTTGAATGACCTAAAAGTATGTACCCGAGCTCACAGCCGACTTAATGAATGCCCAATTAATGAATGGCGACATATTTTCTGCGCCAACCTTGTAAAAAATAGTTAAATACGATTGGCAAAAACAATACCAAGAGTTAGTTCAGATTCGGTCTCTAAATAGTGTTATTTTCTTATACAAGGTGGCGCAAAAGTAATTTCATAGTTTGAATTGGCCGCCATTTTTGCAGATCGCTTCGGCTACCACTTTTCGCTGTATTCTTAAGTGATTTTGCCGTCTTTGTGGTCGTGAATTCTTAGCAGTCTTAGCATCAGACAAACCGCAAGCGAGCTTGAATGACCTAAAAGTATGTACCCGAGCTCACAGCCGACTTAATGAATGCCCAATTAATGAATGGCGACATATTTTCTGCGCCAACCTTGTAAAAAATAGTTAAATACGATTGGCAAAAACAATACCAAGAGTTAGTTCAGATTCGGTCTCTAAATAGTGTTATTTTCTTATACAAGGTGGCGCAAAAGTAATTTCATAGTTTGAATTGGCCGCCATTTTTGCAGATGGCGCCAAATGTCAGTGTGCTTTGACATTTAACATGTAGATATATAGTGAATTAGTTGTTAACAAGCCAAGGAGCGATGCACAGCTCAAGATCGTCGATTTATTGTTACTGCTTATTTGACAAATTTTATGTCTGTTGTTTTAACGCGTCGTCGTTTTTTTGCGTTTCTAGGACACAGGGAATCCACATGTAATGCAAGAAGATCAATTGCATCTCCTCAAAGTAACTGATTGGTGCGGCATTTGCAGTGAAACAGTGATTGGCGCCGTAACCGTAAATGGCGAGCGTTACAGGCAGATGCTAAACGAGTTTTTTTTAGCTGCAAGTTGCTGCATTGGGTCTCGATCATTGTTGGTTTCAACAGGACGGAGCAATCGTTCACACAGCTCGGGTAACTATTGAGATTTTGAGACACCAATTTCTGGTCGAGTGATTACCAGTTTTGGAGATTTGAACTGGCAGTCTAGATGGTTAGATCTAACAGCACCAGACTTTCCCGCGGAGGTGGTTGACGTGCACAGCCATTTGGGAGTAGCGACCCCACGTATCCGAGCCGCTCATTGCACACACACGCACATCTCTCTCTGTCACACACACACACACAACGACACTGACACCCCGTGATGTTATGCCTGATGGCGGTTCCGCGGGGTGGCACACATACACACACACACACACTCATCATACACACGCACACATCACCGACACAGAAGAGACCCTACACCCCGTGAATTAATGCCAGACGGCGGTTCCGAGGGGTGCCAGGGCGACTTGGGGAGGTGATTTTTAGTGGGTATACCAGTATAGTTCTGGGGACACCCACACATAAAAGATTTTCCACCTCCCGGCCACAAAAAAAGGACCAGACATCTTCCTTTGTGGCTTTTTAAAATCTCGCGTTTACCACAAGAAACCACGAACTTTGCAAGAATTGAAAGCTAATATTGAAGAAGAAATCGCTAATTTGGAGCCAGATGTCTTGCAAGCAACAATTCAAAATGCCGCAAAATGAGCGCAAATATGCATCAACTCGGGAGGTGGCCATTTGAGCGATATAATTTTTTCCAAGTAATGTAACCAATAACACACTTTCAAATAAACTTTTGATGAAAACAGAGCTCCTTTTTTCATTTATAACAAAATGGCAGCCAATTCAAACTATGACATTACTTTTGCTTTTTTTTACTTTTGCGCCACGCCATTTTAATATATTGGATAGATATAAACTGAAATACAATTGTTTCTGCAGTTTTGCAAAATATACAGTACAGCACTTTTTCATCTACGAGTTCTAACAATCGAAAAGCTTTGGATAGAAACAGTGGATAATAACACTAGAAGATTGAATACAAATTACTTATTTAGTATTTCGTGGTCTCAGAATCTGAGCAGTCATCCGAGGGGTCGTGAAAGAATGGGCTTTCTCGTCTGTGTGAGAATTTTGAATTGTATTACAAAAAACGCCTGCAAAAACGAAGGACAAAATGAGCACTTGTGAAAAATAAAAGGATTAAGGTTCACAGTTAACCTCCAAGTTTTGAGTGGTTGCAACTGCATTGAATTCGCGAATGATAACATTCCTTTTGTAAATTTTGGCAAACGTATGACGGTGCGTGACTAATAAATAAACGATGCAAAACTTAACAATTGTACTGACACAGCACATTTCATGGATGACAGCGGTCAAGGGAAGGTTGGGTTGCTGCTCGGCATGACAAAGGAGCTGTTAGAGGAAATGTGATCAAGTCTAACAGAATCCAATTGCAGTTATAAACTCTATATTTCCGCGATGTTACTAGACTGAGAAAACACAAATATCTCCTAAATATCATTTTAATTGTAGTTTTAGGCAACTTCTGAAGAAGAAGAATGATTTTGCCCTATTATTTTTAAATTTTGATCTTTCCATAGAGATTCTAAATAATTACGAAAAATATTTATCTTTATTTTACTTAACAAAATTTGCCTCTACAATTATTTCTCGATCTAAACAGATTAAATCTCTTTTGGATTCTACTAGCCGCATCAATTGAAGCTGGGAAGAAAGAGGTATCGAAATTGACACCTCTTCAAGTTTAGCTAACAAATTAACCTAATGAAACCTTATTTACCTATATACAAAATATCTATTTTTGTATAATTTTGGACAATGTTTTATATTGATAAATCGTAGTGAATATGATGAAAACTTTTCTGAAATGTGACTGTTGTTTTGAATAAGATAGATAATTAAATTTTAATTATTCGTGTCAAGTTTCGGCAACCTTGTAAAAGGTGAAACCAGCCACGAATCGTGTGTCATACTATCAGCTCACACAATCATTAAGGTTCAGACCAATAGATGTCAACACTTGTATTTTTAATCAATTATCTTCAGTCCAACTATCTAACCTAAATATCATTTGAAAGTAGACACGTCAACTCTCATTAAAAAAGATAGAAAGGCAAACTAAGGAATATCGCTATATTTTACTGTTATACGTCAGACAAGGGAAAACGCAACGCCCACAAAAAGTTATGTGCTATATACAGTAAAGTTTACTTAACGAAACACCAGAACGATAAAATAAAGGCATTGATCGAAGCAAACCAACGTTACCCGATTAAAGAGGTGGCAGAAATATTAAACATTTTCCAATTGACCATGGAAGGACATTGGCACAAGCTGGATATGCTACTAAACTCAATATATATTCCATATAAACTCAAAGAAATTTATTTAACAAAGCACATAAAATAGATAGTTTATGACAACATTGTGCGAAAATGATCTTATTGAAAAGCCCGGCGAACAAGCTGCAAGCACTTTAAAAGCAAATATCCATCAAAAGAAGGTTATGCTTACAATTTGGTGAGATTCTACAAAGGCGTCGTGTATTTTGAGTTGCTATCACAGAACCAAACCTTCAACACGGCTGTAATGCTGTCGCTAATTGGACAAATTGTATAAAGCTATCAACGTAAAGCGGCCATAATTTGCAAATTTAATAATGTTGCGTTCTACCATGACAACACGAGACTACAGACAACTTGTGTGGCCATCCACCAAACTCACCAGATCGTGTGCCGTCCGACTCCTATTTGTTTCGATATTTTCCAAACTGTTTTAATGGTAAACAATTCAATTCAAATGATGGTGTCAAACAACACTTACTTTATTTTTTGCTGAGAAAGGCCAGAAGTTCTTTCAGCGTGGTATCAGATGTTTTTCGAGAGATGACAGCAGGTCATCGAAAAAGGGGTCAATACATAACTGAATATAATTATTTCTTCTATAATAAATCGCTTTTGATGATTATAGTAGAAAAACCTAAATAACTTAAGACTCAACCCAATAAGTTAATTGTGGAAATAACATGTCAGTTTGTAGTAAATGTTACAGTTGAAAACTTCTATAATATTATGCACAATACTATAGATTTGGTCATCTTTTCACTTGCCGACTATTCATTTTTCAGTATTTTACGTTCTGAATATAGTAATAGATATCTAAGGAAGATTTAATTCAATGATTTTGCTAAACCTTGTTTCTTCTGGAAATTTTCAAGTGCATCTAAAAACATTATTGTATTTTTAAAGAATTAAGTATCAAAATAAGGTAATTGAAAACGATATACAGCTTATCGTCTCTTCTTTTATCTTGATACTCAATGTCTTGAGGAAACCAATTTTATTTTTAAAATCTTACAATTTTCCAGAAAAAACGAAGATTAGTAAAAACAACTTCCTTCTTCTCTGATTTAACGTTATCTACTGGATTGATGAGGCTGTTACATGTTGAAACTCCATATCACTTAATGATATATACAGTATATGGTTTCAAAAAAGTTTTTCGAAGCTATGCACTGTGTCAGTATTTTATTAAATTAAAGTTATCGATCTCAATAGCCAATCTTCTTTTTCAATCATATTTTAACTTTGAAACAATTTACTGATTATTTGTGTAAATTTCATATACTATCCCTTTTATATCGTATTTACTACAATACTTAGCAGTAAAACTCCCCTGGGAATTCTAACCTTCATGAGATTTAACAGGTTCTGTTGAGTGCATAAACATGATCTAACATAGACCGAATTCAAAAACCCGGAATAAAATTATTTCCTTCTATAAAATTTAAAGGTGATAGTACAAAAACCAAAATAACTTAAAATTCAATAATATACCTTTTAAAAAGGTTTGTGTCATATTGATGATCTTTTGTGGCTAATATTATTTATATCATAAAACACATTTTTGTCTCTTTTTCGGAGGCAACTCCTTCGAGAAGTCTATCAAAAATGTGAGTGCAGATTCCTTCAGACAATAAACTTTTAGTTTTAGTATTGAAACACTTAAAATGTCAGCTTATCATGCATATTATGCTAAAACATTTCCTGAATTATCCTCAAAATCGTATGTGGTTACAGGCTAATTTGATCCCAGTCATTCACTTGTAGTAATGTATAATAGCTTTCTCAATATAATTACATCTCTAACTTAAGGTATCTTTTGGGTTAAAAATGTGTTTTGATGATATATTTTTTTTACATCATCAATATTTAATCGGGTTTCTTAATCTGACTTGAAAAGGAATTTTAACGAGCTTAAACTTGAACTTTCATCATTTTCTAGTAGTTTATTTAGAGAATCTATTCGAGAAAGTCAATAATGTGAGTCCAATTCAATACTGTAATGGAAGAGTTGTACACTATTCTTAAAACTTTAATTAGAGCCATTCTTCGACTCCTTTTGGATAAGTTATTTTTAAGCATTCAAATAGAATATAGTACGATAAAGCTTAAATGAATAAGTAAATCAATTCCCCAGCAACAGAATAGTTTTTCTGTACAACCCCAACCTATTTTTGAATCAACTACAGCAATTTGGGAATCTATAACAAAGGTCAAAATTATGTCGTAGTCTCTCTTACAATACCCACAAATATATGGCAATGATGCTGAATATGAAGAAATACATTGTATTCAATACTTAAAGATTTAATTATTTGTCCGCTATATTTAAAGTATTCTATAAACGCATGTTGTGTCATAATTAAAATGTTCATCTCACATAACACAAATGTAATGGAAAGCTCTTTCTTTCTTTACAAAATTAGATCAAAATTAAGTTGGAAGATAAATTTTTATTTTTTGTCAGTACCTAACCTCTTTTCTTTAATTTACGTTTTTACATCAAATCTACGAGTAAAAAATATATCTTTGTATTCATTATTTAATTGTAGAAAATCATATTTCATTAATAAATTATAGCTTTTTCTATTGTATATCAAGTAGTGAATCAATTGGTAACTAGTGAGTTCGGAGTAAGGATTTTTTTGAGGACGATATAAATTTTTCTGATATGTTCAGTTTAATTACAACCAGAGAAACGTTAATGGAAAAGATGACGTTCTCGTCTTGATAATGAGCAGGGCGTGGAGTTTAAATTGAAAACCTAGAGAATTGTCTTCGGTCGTTATCTCGCCTCCTCCTGCGACTACTTAAATCCTAAATGCTGTCCTCTTATCAACTCCCCCGCTCCACAGGAAAAAAATCGCGAAACATTCAAGTTGATAAATTAAATTAAAGTTCGGTACTTAATAAATTTATCATAAAAAGATGTTCCATTAAAAAATATTGATCATTTTTAATGAGATAAATTATTTGATTTGAAATGGATAATTAACTGATTGCGGAGGTACTTAGTTGAAAATTCATATTATATTTAATTAATAATAAGGGTTTGATTTTCAAATTTTTATTTAACTTCATACAATGTCGCTTCTTCAGTCGAAGAATATTCTTAAAGTGAAAAAGTCACAATTTGTTAAATGAACAGTGAGTTAAATGAAAATTTTACAATGAAGCACTTATTATTAATTAAATATGAAATTAATTAGAGTTAAAGTTTATTTAATTTAAATGTTAATTAAATCTACTTTAATTAACAAAAGCAAGTACAAATATTTGAGGTAGGTAAGAAGTGGCATTTAGATATTATACAGCTTTAATTTAATTTAAGGAATAAATTAGAATTTTTAAAGTAACTCTTTTGTAATAGATATTATCTGAAACGGTCCAAATTTTCTTTAGATTTTAGGCTTGCGCTTAAAATATTGAATTGTATGCATGCAAATTTATTAAAGCTTTGAGATTAGCAATTAATTTACAAGGTAAATGTCAAGGCGACGTCTTTGGTTGGGCACATATCTTATAAACCTAGTAATAATCCTATTTCAACACAGGGTTAGATTTGATCAGCACAATATATTTTGTTGATAATTATTAAATAAAATTATATATTATTAGTATGAGACTGCATTACCAGAGAGTTTTATTTATGAAAGTTTTTTAAGTACCCGCATCACCAATCCAACAAAATAAATTTACCCTTTTTCGTAGTCTACAAAATGTTAAACCAAAGAACAATGTGAATAGGTTTTGTTTGTTTGGGTAACTACATTTATATATGTTTGGTGCTACTCGAGAGAAAATATATATTGACATATTTTTCACTTTTAAATTAATGAAAAATGTAATATAAGTTTCTAGCCTATGGAAACTAGCCGATGTAAAAATTGCTCTATGAAATAAAATTCTGTTTTCCTGTCTTCAACTAGGCTGCGAAACTCAAATAAGTCGAAGCTGGTCCGTAGGAAAACAATAATTTACTAACAATATTGTTTTTCTTTAATCTGCAAAGCCCTTGCTTTTGAAAGTATTGAAGATCAGAATTCTTTTTAAAAATATCGTTATAATATTAACATATATATTATTAAGTTATTGAAATAACACTAACAGCCGTACTAATAGTCGCGAATTAATTCGAGTTTAAGGATTATTCCTTTATCTCGGATTATTTTAAAAAATAAAAGTCAATTCAATAATCCTGCGCGACGCAAGATTATTTCGAGATTATTCGCGAACTGTCAATTTCTTATTTCTTGTCAACAGATATTTTTATAATTAATTATAGTTAATATATTGTTATTATAATTTTACCTTTATCCATTTCTGTAAAATGACTTACCATTATTATGTACCATTTCCATTAAAAATACGTATTAATTGTACATACTACATTCGTAATTTAATAAATGGCGCTCTTCAACTGACAGAACATGACAATTCTGCCAACGTAAAACCGGTAATAATTAAATGTCACTAAAAAGTTCCCGTATCGAGGATAATTCTTCGAAGTCGCCGAAACTATCCGTAAATACCCGACTAATAAATACGACAAATAATTCAGGATTTTTCAGTTCGAGAATTAATTCGCGACTATTAGTACGGTTGTAAAGTCTAAAATATATCACACAGCATTTTATATTCTATATTTTGAAAATAAATTGATATTCCATATACACTGAATTAAAAAATTCACAATGTTTAAATTACAAACAATAATTATTAGTGGTTAAAACATAGTGATTTTTTTAATTCAGTGTAAGTATAGATTAAAACGTAGTAGCGGTCGCAGTCATTATTGTTTATTAAGATTGTATATGATTATTTTTAAATACTTATTTTCATCCCAATTTAAATTTTGCTTTAATAATACTAATATATTTACAAGAATAATGTAAGTGATGAAAAATTAGGAAACAAATTATTTAATACATATTAAATATAAATTATATAATCTAAAATACATTATATAATTTCAATTGGGATAATACCGAAGTTGATTTCCTCTTAAATACCCAAATAAAAAAATAAATAATAAAAATAAAATAAATAATAAAAATAATAACGGCACCCAAACAACTAAATCGATTTGAACGAAAGTTCATTTAAAGTCTAACTAACTTACTGAGAAAATAGTTTAATCAAAAATTATGAATAGAACCGGATTCGATAGAAAAATGTTGACCTGAGACATATTAGTATTATCACCAGAATTCTAATTAGCTATGTTGAAAACTGTAATCTGGATTCAAAACAACAAATTCTCTATTTCTTAATATGCGAAGAAAAACTAGATGACCTCTATCATAAACTCCAGCATCCTCACATAGAGTATCACAGTTTTTTAAAATAACGCAAAATATTTTGGTATTCTTGATTCTAAATTTAAAGTAAGGAAAGGTTTGAACCAGATCAGAGGAATCTACAACAATCTACAGTAGTGTAAAGCAAAGATGGAATAGCAAGCCGAGGAATATCGCCATGTTGTACTGTTTTACTTCAGAGAAAAGAGAAATTCAAGATAAGCTCATAAAAAGTTAAGTACCATATACGCTAAAGATTTCACACGACTCGAGAGATTTCATAAATATTAAACATTTCTCAAACGACCATGGAAAGGCATTTGCACACGTAACTATGTAAATAAACTGAAAATTTGGGTTCCACTTTTACTCAAATAAATTAGTTTAAAAAAGTGCACTAATCAATGAAAATGATCCATTTCTCAAACGTATTGTCACAGGGTGATGAGAATTGGATAGTTTACGACAACGTCGTAGTGCTACAACCACTTTGAAAGCAAAGAACCAAACCATCAATATACTCATAAATTTAGTAACTCGCCAGAAGTTGCTGAAGATTGCATGGGATTTAATAGACCATCCACTATACTCACTAGACTTTGCCCTACCTGATAACTATTTGTTTCGACGTTTGCCAAACTCTTTGAATAACAATTCATTTTCTGCTAATAAAGGCCAAAAGTTCTTTAGATTCCTATGTTCCTCTCAGCCAGTTTTGCTCCATATCGATCTCATAAATCTAACGTAATTGATCGGAAGGTTAATACGGAGTTTTAGAACTTCAGATATCCTTTAAGATCCTCCTCGCTATATTTAGAGAAGAAGGTCAAACAAATTAAACCGAAAAGGGCGACAAAAACATTGGTCGATAGTCAGTTTAAAATATTATGTATATACTGGGTAGTTGTCAATAAAAATATTTGGGAAGATTTGAGGTGGGGTTAGCAGTGATGAAATAGTAAAACGTCGGATGCCGATCTGTCATAACCTGCATGGTCTATTATTTAGTTTACAATTCGTTAGACAGGTGAACAAGCAGCTAAATGTATTATCAAAATGGCGAGAGTGTATTGCAAATGCTCAGCATTTGGAAATACTTTTTTTTCATTTTGTAAAACAAATGGCTATTATACTTTTGTATTTTCCATTAATATTTTAAAACTTGTTAAAAAATGTCTTTCGCGATAAAATTATTTACGGAATATTCCAATTCACTGGCGGACCCTGTATATATACAAATCAAAAAGAAAAACAGTTTAATATTACAAATTAAATAAAATGGGTTAAGGCAATAAGTTTGGAAACAAACAGTTAAATTTTATTAATCAAAAATACAAATGAGTGACCTTCTTTATAGAGAGCTTTCAAGTCTTTCAGCAAATATTTCATTATTTAGTTTTATCAATTATTTTTATAATTACTTTTATTTAAATACATCTCTGTTCATTTTATTTTGTAAATTAAATTGTATTTGTTATAATTTAAATGTTTTCCAATAATAAAGTAATTGTTTTAAATAAATTTGGATCCATATAAGAAAGTTTTAAACTCTTGTCTCAATAAATACTCCAATGCTTTTTTAAATAAAAAAGTTATTGGTCCTTCTTTGATAAATATGCTACTGTAGTTTTTCAATTGTGTTTTTTGAAATAAGGCAAATTTAATTATTTATTTAGTATTGTTCCCCGTCAATAACAGCCATGGACCAGTTTCGATCTTTTTGGATCTCAGAACCTTTATGGTTTTATCGTATAGATTTATTTAGTTTTCAACAAGTCATAAATTAATTTTATTTACAAATGCCATATTTTCTTTAACAAATTTTTAACTTTCTAGAAAGTTATTTTTTTCTAATTCCAAATTCTGTTCACCTTTCTGTGTGTATAAGATGCATAGGGCATTTAAATAGGCTTCTTCCTCATTTTCTAGTTTTTCAGCTTTCTTTTCATCCTTTTCGTTTCTGGTTAGCTTTTTTCACTTCACCCCCTTTAATTCCTCTTGTTTCCGCAGCTTTTCACACTTCTTCTCTCCAAGATTTTCTAGATCTCCCTCCTTATCTCTTTCCTTGCTCCCACACTTCAATTAATTTAATGTACACTCTTTTTCCATCCTTGTTATGTGCCCTAAGCATCTTAGTTGGCTCTATTGTACTGTCATCTTTACTGGCTCTATTCCAAGATTCTCCCTATATATCTAATTTCGTATCCTATCTAGTTTGGTTCTGAGATTTATTTTCCTTAGGAATCTCATTTCTATAGCTGCTAGTCTCCTCAATTGTGTACTTGTTGTCTACGACTCGCTTCAGTATGTTAATTTTCAATTCTAAATTTAGAAAATAGTTTGATTTATCACATCTTTTCTAATTTTTATGCCAAAAGGTACTAATTTAAAGCAATTTTTATTTATATTTGTAACTGCTTTTTAACCAATATTTCAAATTAAAAACAAATTTATTTTAGTAATTTTAAACTGATTTCAAATTTTAAGGTAGTTTCTTTAAAAGGTTTCAAGTATTTTTTAAATTTTCTATTATTTCTCGTTGATAGATTTTTAAAAAGTCCTTTTTTTACTGAAAAAAATTAAGTATTTTTTACTGCTTCATTTAAAGAAAAGATTTTACCCTCTAAATAATTGTAAATAGATCACAAGATACCCTATCTATAGAATATGATGGGTTCAGGAGTATTTTCCACCGATGCTGTATAAAAGCTTTTGGCAATTTAACAAACTAAAAATCAATATGACAATGAAATGCCATTAAAATAGCTCCACCTTAAATGGACATAACTATGCATATAGTGGCTAAAATAAAATTAATATAAAAAACTAAAAAAAAACTCATTCAGATCAATTTTAATTAATTATTTATTGATTAAAATTATTCTGAATGAGTTTTTTAGGACTTAAAAATACTTAAATTCTCTTTTTAAAATTTTCCTATTTAATTCAATTCAATACAATTCTATGTATTCTTTAGCAAATGTTCTAATAGTAGTGTTCTGCTATCTACCATCAGATCCTTCCACCTTGTTATTTGAATATTTATGTGTGAGTAAATGAGCTTGTTACTTTTAAACGGATGGGACGATCTTAATAACAAAGCGTACAGCTAATAATTTTTGTGTAGAATAAACATCTTTATTAAAGACAGTATTACATTAATATGGTATGACAATTTTAATACTTCTTCGTTTTTCTCTTCTTCGCTATCGACCATAAGTCTTCCAGCCTGTTCTTTTTAATATTGATTACCGCTGCTTTTAGGATTGATTTGCATGAAAAGTTGACAATAACTCGTGGATAGTGATTTTGGGATGTTTGAATTTAGATGGATACAAAGCTTACAAATGGCTTAGGATGTGAAGTATGTGGGTATTAGTGGCTAATTCTGTCGATATACGTAAAGCATTGATCATTTTGGAAAATTTGGATAACTTGATATAGTATTGTGTTAGATGGATCATGGAGAGTAGTGTTAGGATGCCTTATCTTTGTCAATATTATAAGAGCTGATCTTTCACAGACTAGCAAATTCCTTAAAACAGAATGACGAGGATTTTGAAACAGGATCACAGCTTAATCAAGCGCATCATAGAAAATTCCCATGAAAAAATTTCAATTTGTATCTCTATTATTGAAGTGATCGGAATGAAATGGAAATCGTACTATTTTTTATTAACGATATTTCAGAAACATTTTTTTTTCTTTTCTTATTCAATTTTTAATTTAATTATCGCTTAAAAAATGATGAACATAAAAATCAACAAAATAGTAGTTGCTTTGAAAAATCAGTACATCAGATCTAAAATTACAGACGGCGAGTTCAAAGGCATAAATTCATTACTCTTGTTGAAACGAGTTACATTAAATCAAAATATGGTATGACACTTATCTTAGCAAACGATGCATTCAAAAGAGTAAGAACATGCAAAAATAAGCATTTCGAAAATAACAAACATAATTCCTTTTAGAAACTGACTATTCAAATGTATTGACATTAAAAGCAGTAAATATAACATTAAGTGTAATTAAATTAACTTAGGAATGTAATAACAGCAAAACTATCATTAATTCAAAATGCGTGGTATACTAAAAATTTAAAAAAAGTGTTCTTATTACTGATGTAATAAAAATAACGTTTTTATTTTTATTATTATTATTTTGTAATAATAATAAAAATTGAAAATAGTGTAATTGAACAAATTTTGTATGTTGTATAATAAAGTCTATTATTATTATTTTTATTAATATTATTATTATTATAAAAGCACCATTGTTGGATTGTATCTAGGAAGAGCCTTTAATATATTTATATCATGCGTGATCAGTACTTCATCATCAGCAAAAAGCAAGCAGAAGCAAGCGGAAGGATTGAGGTACTATAGGTTCGGATTGTAAATATCGTGGACGTAGCCACTATAATTAACCTTATCTTTGGAATCGATGCTTCCAATGGAAATATTACCTTTTACCATTATCTTACAAGAATTGATTCTTAAGATCGGAATAAAAGCTTTCTTCAAGGAGTCTATTGTTTAGGAAGTTGTCTATTAGATGGAGAGGATGTGGAGAAATAATAAGTGAATTCCACTTGAAGAGCAGACCTCGAAGCCACACCGAGTCAAACGCTTCTTGGTCCACGACTAAGATAAAAGTGTAGAACTTTCTATTTTCTTAGGGAGTTTATTTCCAAGTATTCCTACAAACTGTTTTTCCTTATCATTAATTTTTAATATTTAAATTCCAATGATTCAAATTATTTTCACTAAAGTTTCAATTGTTTCTAGTGAAACAGCTCTTAAAGCAATATTTAAATTATTTTCTTGGGAAATTTTTCGCTGTTTTTTTAACAGATAAAATTGATTTTTGGTAATAACTTAATTCTCAAAGTATTTTTTATTATTTATTAACTGTTTTAACAAATTTTCAGTTGTTCTTTTTTAAATATTAGTTAATAATAGGTTGTTGAAAAAATTCACTCCTATTATTACTATAATGTTTTATCAAATGAAAACGAGAAACAAATACAAGATATAATATTAATTTTTTGGCCAATTTTAAACTTTATTTAGTTAGTATTTTCAACTTTTTAAAGAAAATTTAAATAGTATTTTTAATCAAATTTTATTGTTTTTTTCACTAGAATTTAATCTTAACTTAAAACAAAATAATTATTTTAATCAATTAATTTTTTAACAAAACATTAAAAGAAAAAATAAAACTAAAGTTTTTTTAAATTTATAATTCTTTCATTTTATTTCAAAGACGAATTCACAACTTTTTTAGTAATTATTTCCTTATTATACTTCTAGCAAATCTATTGTGTTTTGTTCAATATGAAAAAACTGTTTAAAGTAAAATTTGAAATTCTATTTCTGAAAAGTTTCTAATTATATCTGGAACAAATTTTCAATTGTTTTGTTCTGGAATGATATTCTAACTATTTTAAAGCAAAATTAAAATTGTGATTTTAAATTTTTGACTATTTTTATACCAAATTTTCAATTGGTTCTAGTAAAATAAAACAAAAACTGATTTTTGTTCTTTTTAGTTTTTATCTAGTCGCTAATTTTGAAACGTTAATTTGCAATCGTTCTTTTTTATGAATACTATTTCTGAGCAAACATTTTTAAGACAGTTAGTATTCAACAGTTTTTATCATTTTTTTTTAACATAAATAATATAGACAAAATAACCGAATGAATATCTTTAACAATTAAAACTATTATTTTTTTAACAAATTTTCAATTGTTTTGTTTTCAATTTTTTTGATCGAATTCCAACTATTTTAATACAAATTTTGTTTTATGTTTTTAACTATTTTTAGTGCCAAACAAAATTAAACGCCTGCTTTTAAGTTTTCGGCTATGTTTTAATACCAAATTTTCAATTGTTTTTGATAAAATAAGAAAGTTTTCAACTATGTACTTATTTTGTATTCTCTTTTAAATTTGCATTCTAACATAAAAACTTTTATAAAGATAGTATTCAACAGTATTTTTAATAATGTTTTTAATTGTTTTTAATAGAAATTTTAACCATAAATAATTGAATTCTACAGCATACACAAATATATGATTTTTAATGATGTTTTTTCCGGAGTTTTCATGACATATACAAACGTATAATTCTTGATTTTGATCTCGATAAACTAACGAAAAATTAAACTTTTTATTTAAAGGATATAGGCAAGTTGACAGCGCAATTCGTTTTTCAATTGTCATCGCCGAAAATTTTTGATTTTTTGTTTGTTACGATTGAAATCAGAGACTAACATTTTTACTTTTAACTCAAAAACGGCCACTTTTATTAATATTTTCAAGGAATAATAAAAGTTTCTAAAATAAATGTATTATTAAAATCTGGAAGAATAAATGTAGATTTACGAGCAAACAAAAAAGTTCTGAGCAAACAAATTTTAGGAACAAAGGCATGGTTCCCGCATTCTGATAAATGTGACAAATTGCCGAATGAATTTACTTAATGTTAGTTTAGGCTGTACTAAATTGCAGCACTCTACTCCCAGTAGAGTATTGAAAATATTTAGAAAAAAGTGTTAAAGTTTATTAACTTCGATGACCTGTATCTTGGTCATTTGATGACTTTTATAATAATTTTTTTTTTAAATCATCATTTTCACCCTAGTTTATGTGTTTAATTTTATTCCCTGAATCACAATAGCATCCTGTATAAATTATAAATAAACATAATTAAGAATGCCATAAAATAGTCACTGATAAATGCATTGTATATTGGATAATTTTTCTGTTTTACCAAAACTATTAAAATCCAATTGTTCACCTAATTAATACACGTTGATAGAAAAAGACGCCCTTAGTAATACCGAAACGCCCATATAGTTCCTAAATAACGACTTTAATTAATAAATTATGTTTTAAAGCAAAGAAAAGCTGAATGGTTCCGTTAACATTTCAACATTTTCATACCATGCTCAACGATCCGTAATTAAAGTAAACCGCCGAGGAAAAGGGAAATAAATAATAAATAAAGACGAGGAGATTTCCTAAGCGGGGTGGATTTTAATCTTGCCCTATCTCATCGCCAGTTTTGTGAAAATTCTCATCAATTATTTGTTGAAAATTTTAAAACCGCTTATTAACAATTCACTTCGAGACAATGATATGATCCAACTTTATACGTTAATTTTATTTGGGAAAATACTGCTTTAATATTATTAAATATTAATCATATGTATAACATAATTAACAAAGAATAACTATAGTAAATGGTATTGTGTACATATTGAATTTAATTATACATAATGATTTTAATAACAAGATATACAAATTTGAAATACACAAAATTAATTGCAAACTTTTTGAAAGAACGATTTTAATCTGAATATTTTTATTAAAAAGAATTGCGGTTTTTTAAAAACTTGTCTTGTACTTTATTATTATTATTATTTCAAAAATCGATGAATATTTATAGATTATTTATTATTTTGTGTGTTTGCCAGTTATAAAAATGTTCGTAGGATTATTAATAAATAAATTAAATCAGCTTACACTCGACATTCTTAAACTTGTCCTTTAATCATATTTCAGTCTTTAATTAATTGAATTGTTCTATAGTTGAGCATGTAAGCATGTGGATTTATAGATGTTTTATATATTTTTTAGGTTTGTGAATCCTCTAGCATTATAAGACTATAACATAAACACGTTATTTTTAATATTTAGTGCTATGGTCAAAATTATTTTGACTTTTTACCAGAGGTACATTAAAGGCTAATAAATTATAATATAATACTGCAACTCAACACAATTTCATAAATTTGGATGATTTTTTTTGAACATTTTGAACTCAGGGACAATTGATATTATTACCAAGTACCCCCTCAACCCATTTCCCACTTTCAGGGGCAAGGGACTGACGCGGAGTGTGTTATTTGAAGTAGCAATTGAAACCCTCGAATCCTGCTAGTAATCGTTAGTAGTCATCAGAGTGCTGCTTAATGTGCTTCATAAATAATGTGCAGTGGACTGCTGCAACTGTCGTCCTCTGTTCCCAAAGAAACAAATGATTTGTGATCCAGTGCTCACCACTGTTTGCTTATGAAACAACAACATCATAACGAGTCCCAAAAAAAAAAAACGCCACTAATTAAAAATTGTTTTCAATGTAACGCAACGTTAAATCGAAACAAGACGCTCGGATAAAACTTTTTAGATGTTATTTTTATTTATAAATATATTCCATTTTTTTAGATTTATAACAGAATTTGTTACTTAAAAAAAATTAAAACATAAACATTTTATTTTTAATCCAATTAAACTAATTACGCAAATTTCGAATATTACGTAATAAACAATGAATCGCCATTGAATAAAATAAATTGCAACTTGTAATAATTAAAAGCAATAAAATCTGTAATTTATTTATAATCCGCATCGCGCAAACAATCGTTCGTTTTTAATCCTAATTAAATTAAACCATCCACATTAATAAACACACCGATAATTACCTATCCGAAGAGAATTTATTTATGCACTATTTAACACCGTCGACATTTATTATTATTATTGTCATCGGTTAATTAACATCCGCCCGCCGATTGTAATAATTAGTTGTTTCATCGGCCGTTCAGTGTTTTAATTAATAAATAATACATAAATTACTTATATTTATATAGACGGATAGATTTATCCCTGACGATTAATTCCCGTTTCCCGTGCCCCCTTTGGATTAGGACCCCCAAAAATATGCTCTCCCGGGGGTTATCTGCCGGTGCAGATAGGTAATTTAGGGGGCGGATTAAGATAAGTTCCCTTTCCGGAGCACCGATGGGGTTTACCGTTTTAGGGTTTCCAATCGATAACTCAGAAACGATTATACACTCGGCTGAACCGATTTAAAAGAGTTTTTTCTTCCTCTTAAAGTTTATTTTTCTATTTTCAGGATCTAACACAATAATTCATTTAAAAATCGTGATAATTGCTGACTTATTTTCTCTCGAGTTGGTTGGATGTTACAGATTTAGATCTTTCGAAATAACTTTTTCTTAATAAACTTTCGTCCACATTTGCTTGGTGCATATTAATAATTGTTTAAAACTTGATGTGGGATGATTTATTATGTAATTTTTATTCAAATGATAATCATGCATTTTAAAATCGTAATATAAACGAAATATTAGAATTAAAAACAAAGTGACTTTGTTTTACCACTATATTTTGTAATTTTTATGGTGGCTATAGTTTAGACTATAAGCTAGACATTATCAGATTAGATTAGACTTAAAATTACGAAGTCAAAGAAAATAGGTCCGTCTCGCCATTTAATAAGAAAATTTCGGGAACAATTTTTGCTTTGTAAAATTCGACCGCTTTCAGTAATTAGAAAGAATATATCATTGCCAAAAGAATAGTTTACTTCTAGTAGATGATTAGAAAATCTTGATGTATTATTTTTAAGCTTTAAATCTCTACAGATCATACAAATAAAACCTGCCAATTTATATTTTTTGGGGTGCGGGGTATGATTATGGATTATTGAATCGGTGTAAATGGAGTTTCTAATAAATATTAAAGAAAAGTTTGTTTTTCTAGTTCTCTAATAGAAAGGTCAACGAAATGAATTTTTAGATTATGTTTCTACTGTAAAGTTGATCGAATGATGACAGCTGAGGAAATTGATTCATTTGTATATTAGCACCTTCGAAGTATTGTTTACATACCTAAACCGCCATCTTGAAGTTTATTAGTATCTAGATGTTTTATTATTAATTTCATGCAGCCTTTGAGCAGAATATTAGGGAACACATTAGTGGTATCAAAGAAAACTAGCTAAAATTGTTATCGATAATTATTTATATTAGTATTTCTGTAAGGTCTATTGAGTTTTTAATAAAATAGAGACCTTTAAAATTTGTTAGGGATCTAAAAATTAAAAATTGCTCAATTGTGATTTGTCTAATCGATGTGTTGATGTATAAAACTACTGGACGTTCGTTTTCTTTATTTATTTTTATAAACCTTTAGAGCCTTGGAGGTGTTGAGTTCGTTTCGAGGATTTTATGTTTTGATGAATTAGGAAATACACAGTTTAAAAATTATTAGTATAAATAGTAATCAGTTAGTAAAATATTTAATTTGTTAAATGTACTTTGTTGTGGGATCTTTTTTTAAATTTTTGTTATGTTTGAGAAGATGATAATTGATTGGTTTTTTGTACATAATCTACATTGTCTAAAAAATGATTGTATATTTCCTTTGACTGTTTTTCTAATAATTAGATTGTTTGTCCTAAATTTTCTAGGGCTTTTAAAATTTATCTTTGAAGAAGGTAAAAAGTGTTTCTTTAATAATTTTGACAACTTTTGTTTTTTTAAAGTAAAATTTTTACAACTTTTAAGAGCGATTTCTGCCCCAACCATTAATTGTTCCTTAAAATATGTGATATTATTATGTAGAGAAAATTTAGGTCCTGATTTTGGTAGAGATATTACTTTGGCCGTAAAAATAATATTGGTTTTGTTGTTGATAAAAAAAAAGATGAAAATCTTGTAAGGTTATATGTGGTGGACTTTTTTCCCGGTTCGTAAGTTTTCCAGCTTCATCTGTCTTAGAGAATAGTACCTTATGTGTAATTTCGATAATGTTTCCTCTTACGTAATCATTGAAGAGATACAAATCTATTAACAGATTGAGGTTAGAGGCACTTACCTTGTAATATATTTTTATCAAATTCTATTTGGTGGAGGTATCCTGGCAAAGCTGTTTTTGCATACGAAATTGGTATGATTGATTCCAATTCTGAACGGAGGCTGTTCCTAAGAATACAAGTTAATAAAGAAATGCGGAAATTTAATTGAAAAATTGTCTGAGCAACTATTAACACTATAACTTAGTATGAATAATGAACATAAATCTGTGATTATTCTACGATTGCTAAGACATTGCATTTGTAATTTGTCTTTTATCATATTTAAATATAACCCGTTATGACGAGCTATCAGTTTCAGCTCTAGGAATTTGGTTCCCCGATGCAGAAGAGCAATTGGCACCCCTCAAAGTTTTAGAGAAACATTGATTATATAATTTTTATTGCTTTATTCTACAAACAGATACATGATTAGTATTACAAACAACAATATGTAATAAATATTTATTTTAAATTCAATAGATTTCAGAATTATTGCATTAAATGACTATCTCTGATGAGTACATTTATTTCCAGTATTAAAATGTAATTTTTCTTGCTTTTATTGACACAAATTCCTCAAAAATTTGGCTTGCATCAATATTGTCACATATTTCGATATCAATTGAAATTAGAGATAAACCAATAAATCTTTCTTGAGATATCGTTGATCTCAAATAAGTTTTGAATAAAGTAAAACTCACTTTGTTAATATCACACTATTTATTTAAAAAGTGACTCGAGTTTCGATCAACAGCTGATCATTTTCAAACTTAAAGTAATTTAAAATACATTTCAACACATTTTTATATACAGTTAAATAAAGAGGAGGATACTAGGTCCGACTGGTCGTTAATTATGGGGAAGTCCGGATTAGATTTTGCTTTGTGAATTTCCAGAGACTCGAGTAAATCCATTTTAAGCCCTTTCTCCGCGAAATGGATTATCTCGAGTGCATTTTCATCAAAGGTATGACGGTTCTCAATTAAATGGTTCGCGAATGTCGAATTTGTTTTATTTAATCGAAATGATGCTTTATGTTCGTTTAGCCTAATTTTGAAGTTGCGACCAGTTTGCCCTACGTAAATTCCTTTACAATCTTTGCATGTTAACTTATAAATACCTGATCTATTTAACTTATCTATAGGAGTTTTTGCATTAAAAATAGAGGTGCAGATATTATTTGTTTTGGACGCTACATCAATGCCCTGTCTTTTTAGGATGTTACGTATTTTTAAACTGACTTCACCAAAGAATGTCAATGATTTGTATGTTTTGTTTTCTTCTTTTGGACATGCGTATAACATTTTGTAAATATTGTTATTCTGTTGTTTTTTAATTAAATTGTCTATTGTTTTCTTCGAATACCCATTTGTCTTCGCTAATGTATGAATGGTTTGAATTTCTTTTTGATAGCCAAGATGTATCACGAAGTGAACGCCTCAACAATTAATCAATTAAATAAGTTTTGATTAACTTCAATTCCGTAAAGGAGACTTCAATATTAGCTACGGAAACAGGAAGTGTAGGTAAATTTTTTTAGTAAAAGTCAAATTTCGAAAAGCAGAATCTAAATTATTATCAAATATAAATCGAAGATTATTTAAAGAATCTTCTTCCCGGCAAATATGTAAATTTGTATTCCTAAAAATTTTCATTTCATTAAACAATTCTGCTCCAGAAATATCAATTTCTTCTTCCTCGCTTAAAAATATTTAGAAATCATCAATACTTTAAAGTGGCGCCAACTGAACTACAAATAATATTAAAGTTTGATAAACAAATAAATTTTTCCGCATCTTGGGATGATAAATTAATTTTTTTATTATAGAATTAATGACTGTATCTAAAATTGTAAAAAAGAATGAAATTTTGATATTGATTTCTGGATCATTTGGCGTCTGATCTCTTGCTTCATAACCGAACATTATATTTTTCGTCTTCGAATGGATTTTTCTTTAAATTCAGGAGAAATGTCTAATCATTCAGCTAAATCTTTTGCTCTTATTAAAATAATGATTAAATTATCAAGTGCTTTTGTTGCGTCATTTAAATGTTTACTTGGATTTTGGAGCATTTTACTAACGGCGTTTATTCGTGATAGTATACGTACCAAATTATTATGGAGCAAACAAATTCAAAATCTTTAATTTTGAAAGCTAAAGATTGAGCTTCGCATTTGACGCTATTATTAAAATGATTACTCTCAAATATGTCAATAAATGCATCCAAAGACTTTTCAAAACTAAACCGTAAGGGTTTCATTGCTTCAAATTTAGACTATCATCAAGTGTCAGATAAATTTTTAAGTGTTATATTGGTCTGTTTGAATAAAACATTCCAACGTTTAATTGATGAGCTAAAAAAGTTGTAAATCTGCTAAACAGTAGCGAAAAAGTTAAAAGTTCTATATTTACCTTTGCTGCATCACAAATCAATAAATTGAGAGTATGTGCTGAGCAAGGAATGAAAAATGCTCTGGTATTTACATCAATATATGATTTTCCCTCACATATTTGTGCTATTGTTGTACCCCTGACTGAGTAGATTTTTGATATTTAACTTATGTTTTGTAAAAAATTCAATTAGATTTGATAGACCCTTTCCTGTAGAATCTCTACCTCTAAAATGCGAGGAAATGTACGCGAGCACTTATTTTATTATCTTTGTCCTTTATGTACAAATCTATTAACTACTGATAATTGTTCAGTGTGACTAATATCTGCGGTGCCATCCAATATAACGGAGAAATACTCGTTATTTATTATTTGTACAATATTTCTAATAATTTAACTGGAAATCAGATTTATAATTTCATGTTGTACATTTTTGCCTAAATAATGGGCAAATTAGCTAACAAATATACTTTTTTCTTACACCATTAAATATAAGACAGGGCAGAAAGACCGCAGGTCCATAGCCCAGACGGACTAACACCATTTATTTATATTTATGTTAAATGTTATTGTGTATATTTATTTTGTCCAAATAAAGATTATTGTATACAACGTGTCCACGTAAGTATGCAACATATCAAGTGATTGTTATTAAAGGAATAATATCGTTAAGGTTGTTAATTTTAAAGAAATATAATTTTTTGTTGATTAAAACCGTATGTCATTTGTTTTGTCATTTTTTTATGTTTAAGATCAAGCACCAACTTTTATAGAGAATAAAATTTTCTGAGAAATTAATAATAAAAAAGTTTCCCATTTGTTGCATACTTACGTGGACACGTTGTATATATATATATATATATATATAATGGGCAAATTGCAATTCTTTATTTTGAATCTTGGCTAAATGGTTTACCATAACAATGTCGAATTTCGATAATAATCCAACCAGTTTTAGAAAATTCTATTATTATTTCCATATATTATAACTGACGAATCTCTTAAAACTAAACATTGCTTAGCAAGATATTTAATAATTTCATAAATTCTTTTTTTTCAATTTCATTATCTATGGTTGTTTCATTTTTCAATTCTTATTTTAATTGGAAATATTTCATAAGAGATTCTAAATGTAGTGAAATTTTTTCATGAGAAGTCAATGTTTTCGATAAAATTTGCCAGTTACAAAAACCGTCAGTAATTAATTGACTATAGTGCAGGATCGTTTACTTTAAAATTTACTTGGCGCTTCTGATATTCCATAATCGTTGTCGAATTCGGATTATCATCAATGCCTCTTGTTGAAGCTGATATTAAAGGCTGCGGTTTAGAAGAGGGCACTGCATTTGTATTATCTTTATTTTCTTGCTTATTTGTTATTGTTTCTGTAAATGCTAAAGTCGAAAGCTTCGATTCGGAAGAGTGCACTGTATTTTCTTTATTTGTTATTAAAAGAAATTTGTCTAAACCGCCTTTCAGTGCTTCTCTTTCAGCTTCTTTTTGAAGCCTTCATTTTGTTATTTTCATTTATAGATTTCTTTTTTTTTGAAAACATAATAACTATTTAAAAAAACCGAATATATTACTTTGCTTTATTTAAAAATTGAAAAGTACTTACCGAAAGTTTAAGCAAATATCTATTTAATAATATGTCAGGAAGCACACAGCTGAATATTTGATTGATATAAATGTCTAACTGATTATCGTAGAAATTGATGTTAGTAATTATTAAATTTTTATAGTATACATACAATAAGTGACATTCACCAGGGAAAGAACTGCACTGAATGCAAGATTTTTGGGGTTTACTAAACTCGTCGATGCCAGGCTCATAAATGGTCATAAAATTTACTTCGTGGTAGAATAACAACGATTGAATGATCAACTGTCAACAAAAATAGAATCGTCATATCGCACTATCTCACTATATTGCAATTTACAAAAGGTGGACTACAAGTCTATAACTATTTTCATTTTTGTTTAAATATTGCCTAAATTATGGCGCCCTTATACGGAAGCGCTCCGATGGGACGCATCTTTTGTTGAAGTATTTATTCGAAAATGTGCAAAAATATATTTTAAATTTATTTTATTAAGTTTATATCAACTTTGAATTGAAGGAAAACGCAAGGAATGCATACTGGAGATGACAAAAAAGAAAACAAATTAAATTTACTGTTAAACTCTTTAGATGTATGCAAAACAAAGCCCAAAATTCTTCTTGCTTTATCACAAGTAAATTAAATATGATTTTTAAAATTTAAGTTTTCATCATATAACACGAATTTATCTTTTTCAAGAGTTAACTCATAAATCATGTATGTATGTTCAATAAAGCGTTTACTTTCATGAAATATTATCTATTTGCATTTGTTAGTTGTTATTTGATACAATGTTTTTAAAAACATATAATGAAAAACACGATCATTTTGAGTTTAGCTTTATTTTGTAGACACTGCTACAATTGTTTCACAACACAGTGGCTTCAGAGACTGAAATACTACAAAAACACTCTGAATATGGTGGGGGTATTGCAGGTACAAAAATTATAAATTGAGTAATTGTGAATTGCTGAGATCCGTTTGTTCATTTAATAGAATATGGCGTTTGTTTAATTTCTTTATTTCCATCTGTTCTAGTAGGTTTAATTTCTTTCCTTTCTGGTGTGTACTACTTTGAAATCCGGATTAAATTGATGTTGTTCATCTTGAAGGTGGTTCGTGGCGTTTTTAAATATTTTGAGCATATAGAAAAGATTTTTGATTTGATTCGATTCTAAACATCGTTTATAAACAACAGAAATAAAAGAGGACCACAGTGTAAATCTTGTGAAACAACTGAAATTGAGATTCATAATTATTTGTTTTTACACTAATATGATTTGGTGAATCGTCGTCTTAGTGTAAAAAATAATAATCATAAAAAGATTCCATCCATGACAGGATAACATCATTGAAACCATAAAGCTTTAATTTACTTAGATACGATATTATGATTTTAAGTGCTTTGGAAAAATCTGTATATTGACAATTATTTTCTAAATCATTCGACACTTACAGGGAGTTGTAAGTAAATAAATTAATAACAGTAGATAGGCTGTGTTACTTCAAAGAAATCACTTGACGAGAAATCCAAGAAAATTCCTCTGCGCCAAGTTTATCGATAAGTTTGGGAACTACGAACTTAATAATAATAATAATTCTCCAATAAAATACTTTGCCCAGACTTAAAAATAAGTTTAACAAAAATATTCTTCAGTTTAGCTAGAAATTTTTCCAAAGTAAGTGGTTTGAAAAATAAAAAATAAATTTTAATGTATAAACATAATATTTTAGCATACTTTGTATTCCATTTGGACCTAGCAGAAACTATCTTTCGAGTTAATTATCCCATTAAACATTTTCTCAGAACTGACACATACAATTGAATCAGTTATATGTATGTTATAATCACGATTTTGTGATATTCCATGTGAAACAAAAGGGCAAAATCGCAAAAGAATCAACAATATTATCACCCCCGGAAAAAGCTTCGTTTTTAAAGAGGATCTCTTTATAGATTCCATCCTTATTTTTCAATTCTCAAATATACTTACAGAAATAACTTTTATTAACATTGATATTTAATTGCACATCGTAATTTTTTTAAATATTTATTTTTAAATATTATGTAGATCACGCAACACGTAAATGTTCAAATATGTTATAGTCAATAGCTGATATCCACTTCGTTAGTATTATTATAAGATCACGTAATTGTATGGCAACCCATCTAGGATAATTTGATTTGAGAAATTGAATATACAAAGTGCAGCAGAAATAATTTCCATATTTCCCTATTCCACTGAGAGGTCCTCGAATCAAGTAAAGGGGAGCGGCACGTCTTGTTAGGTAGTATACGTAATGTAGTTTTTAGCCGCCACCGTACCGTGGCCGGAGAAGCATAGAAGTTTTGTAGTGGAGAATTTTTAAAACGGCAAATCTGTAACTCGCACTGGGCTGCTAAAAAACCGTCGGCAACTTCATTCACAATCTCTTCACAGACCAAAAGCGACCGTTTCGTACGTTATGTCTTCCATGGTCATACTGTTATTGTGGATTCCAGTTGATACTGCGACATGTTCTTGCATCCGAAAATTGAAAATTATCGATAAGAAAAAAAACCTAGAAAACTTCTGGTTACAGCAGGATGGATTTACTACTACTACTCATATAGTACGTTTACAGATGTTCTCGAGTCAAGTGGTTTTCTTATGAGACAATTTCGTGGCCACCGCACTCACCTAATTTAAGCCCGTGAGACTTTTTTCTGTAGGGGTACCTCAAGGCTGAGGTTATCTAACATCATCCATGGTCTTTGGATAAACCAAAGGCGGCTATAAAAAAAGAAATTGAAAGAACTTCGCTCGACATGTTATTCAGAATAATGGAAAACTTCCAAAAAAGGCTTCAAATTTGCATCGCTCCTCAAGGTCACCATCTAGATGATATAACTTTTAAAACCTGGGCTAATAAACTGAGAGCAACATAGTAACCTAAGTTATTATATAAGTAATGGCTTCAAGCATCAACCATATTATATAAATATATTATTATTATTATTTGTCTGATGAAAAATAAATCTAAGACTATGCATCTTGAATTAGAAAGATTTAAATTTTAAAGCATTATTTTGATTGCAATTAATTACTGAATTAGAGTTGGTTATTGATTCAGCCTTCAAATCATTTGAATATATCAACCCATTAGCATTCCATTTTATTTATTTATAGAACTCCGAGCAAAATGATTATATTAAAATATACTTAAAATTAAGGCTTTTATTAAGATTATAGTGACTTAGAATGATGTGTACACTATTTTAGGTTTTTATCTAACCTTAAAAATCACCAAATCAGTTTCTCCCATTCAATGTTAATTTAACGCGTTGGCTTTGCAAACTCTTAACCAATATTATACAATTATAATATTACTATTACATATTATTTTATATTTATTAGGTTTTCTATGGTAAAAATTAAAAAGCACCAACTAAAAATGTTTTGTACTAAAACAACAAATTCAAATTATTTAAGCTTATTTTCAATCAGATTATATTTCATATTTATTGTGCCTAATAAAGTTTTTAATTATATTTGCAAAATCAAATAATAATTAAAAAAAATAATTACAAATAGGCTGAAAGAAAAAAAATACTGTAACATATCACTGTCATATTGTTAATTACATGTATATTACTTTCCTTTTTTCTGTAAATAAAGATGTTTATTATTATTAATTACAAATTTAAGAAATGATTTTGCTAGTAGATCAGTTTAAATTATTGAAATGCCGTTAGTAAAGTAAAAAATTGTGTTTATGTATTGATAGATTTGGTGAGTATCATACACATTGATAATTTTATTGTCTTGTATTTTGTTATTTAAAACAATATAGTATTTTATATTCATTTATGTTGTGTTTCTATAGGCAACTCGATATACAGAAATGAAAATCTGTATTACCTACGGATCGCTAAAATCAGCCCATTTATAGTTCACTTGGTTGCCGCTAGGGTACATCTACCTTACCGACCGATCAATACTTTCAACATAAAAGCGCGGAAAATAAGAATTCAAAGTAGACCATTGCCTTTACTCTGTTTTATTAAAATCAATGTTTATAAATTACTGGATAATTTAAATGTTATACAAAACAGTGTTTTCTTTAAGCATGTAATGTAAAATAAGAAATAATATGAATTAATTGAAAATAACATAGTGTTATTATTACAA
Organism: Ontholestes murinus; assembly: GCA_963969525.1. Lineage (NCBI taxonomy): Eukaryota > Metazoa > Arthropoda > Insecta > Coleoptera > Staphylinidae > Ontholestes > Ontholestes murinus. Next base: position 31,172,075 of record OZ018395.1, on the reverse strand, counting down.
AACCTAGTTGTAATTACGAGAGAAAAGGTTTTTTGTCATAATAAAATTATAATTAAGTTAATACCATTAACACCAGCATCGGACATCTTCATAGCGGCCACATCAAAGAGTAGCACACAAACATTGTATTTTCTCACGTCATGTTTAATTAATGAACACGTTTACGCCCCATAATGCATAAATTCAATTAACGCTGCAGTTGCAGGTGAAAGAAATTATCATGTAATCCAATTATTTCCAGAAAGCAGAAAAATGTTCTCATTGTGCTGAAATAAATTATAAAATATACGTCGGTCATTCTGAATTCTCTTTTACATATTGCAATTTGTAGTCTGTGCGTTGTTTATATCTTTATGATAACATAATAAGTTCAAAATTTCTATATCAACTCTAGTGTAGTTTTAGTGTAATTATAATATTATTTATTTATATCAGAGTTGAAATGTTTGAATAAAAATACACAATTATAATCGTATTAATGAGTAATTAAAAATTCTTTAAAATCAACTATCAGATAGTAACGGTTGCCACTATTATTTTCATAAACTGTCGCCAGCATCATTAAAATCGTGTATTAATAAAAAATAATTTAAGAGATTAAATCGTTCAACTATAATATAATTAAATTTAAGACTTTTAATTTAAACAAAACACTTTCTTTGTCCATATTAAACATAACAAATAGTGTGTTTTGTTTAAATTTGAAAGATGTATGACGAAATTAACGCTTCAACCATTAATCAGTTATGTTTAAGGATTTGTTTAAACTTTTTTTCATTTCATATTTAAATAAATATTATGAAATATTAAAATCGCATTCTTCAGATGTTGATGTGATATTATAAGGTATACATAAAACTATTTTAATTATATGGTATTACTTTATAATAGTATTATTAGTATTTGGACTAGAAACCATATTTTTGTGTATTTATATTTGTTGAAATGAGCTTTTTATTGCAACATTACCTTATATTGTATACATTGTATTATAAATCAAATGAAATAAAACTACGGTCGATAGCCAGAAGAGGACGAAGAAACACAATAATTATTATAATTATATATTGTAATACCAGCTACAATAAAGATGTTTTCTCTCTCTGAAATAACAGATACCTAGAATAAGTTTTCCGTGTCGATGATATAGTTTGCGATAATCTCCAGTAGAGGACTCTGCATTACAGTCCAAAATATTTTCTAGAGTCGGTAACTCCGTTTTCTGCATGCGCAGACGGTCTTAATTCCGTGCTTGTCGGTAACTTAGTATAAGGAAGGTCTCTACTGCCGGTAATGCAGTTTACTGTAGTAGAGTAGTAAGGTCGGTAACCATGATAACCCTTACAGTTTTCTGTATTACGACAATTGATTCGTTGAAGAGTTGAATGAAATTTTTAAATACAGTTGCGGCACTTCCAAACTCACACCGTGGAATAAATAAAAATAAAATCTCTAACAAAAAAAGTCAGGTGGGTAAAATATAATAAATTATATTTTGTCGTTCGAATTTATGGGTTTCTTGGGACGGATAGGACTGTGCGTTGTAAACAGTCCATAGATGTTTGTCATACCACAGTTTAGGGATTATAGGGTGGCCATACCTGGCAAAAGGCAAGTTTGCCCGCTTTCCAGCGCATAAGTGAATATTTCAGTTTATAGGAACTCTAGCTGAAATTCATTTATGGTTAAATTTTTAATACAGTAAAATAAGCATTATTAAACAAGTTTTGTTTATGTAATTGAATATTAATTATTAATATAAATTCTGCTTGTTTTCAATTATCAACAATGTATTATACCTTGACAAGAGTTGAAGTTAGCAATTTTTAGTTGTTAGTATTATAATTTTGTTTGTTGTGTCCGATAAACAGCATTATAGATCTATTGTATTGCATTTAAGTGCTAGCCATAGTTTTTTGTCGGTATAAACTGTAAGGAATTAGTTTATTTAAAAACATATTATGATGGTTCACGAAATTTCAGAAAGAAAATCTACTTTTTCAATTGTTTCATTGACAAATTAACAAAATATTTATATATATATTTTAAATTTCTGCCAATATAAAAGTTAAAAGAAAAAAATACATTTTTTCCAGCTTCATCAACTTATTCCAACTAGAAGAACTCACTAAATTAAAGAAACTAACTAACTAAAAGAAATATAGTTTCATAAGTAAATAATAATAATAAATCTATAAACAAAAGGATGCAACAAGAACTATCAAAAAACAGTACCAATACAATAAAATTATGATATAACTTGACGATTTTAAATTTAAAAAAATTTCCGGTGTATGCGATTGGATGAATCTTATTAAAACTATAGACATTTATAAACATAATTCTTAGATCATTTAAAAAAATAACAAGGTGATTTTAAACTTGTCAGGATCCTAAAACTTAATCTAAATAATCTATAGCGTATAGTTGATTTAGTGTCTTACACAATACGTAAGATGGTAGTTACATAGACAATAGTAAACTTTAGTTCCTTAGAAAAACCACTTATATGGCCGTTACATTTTAGATTATGATCTTGGGCAAATCCTTAAAAATTGTTTATATGTTGAAACCGGTCAAGAATTAAAATAGTGTGTGCTAAAAAGAAGATTATTTATATATCTAACTTAAAAAATGTATCGTAGGCTTCAATCTACAAATCACATTTACTATTCTTAGATACATCATATTCCAAAAAATGAACTAAACATTATAAAAAATCGAAGATATAATTTATTTTATAAAAATTCTGGGCTGAGTTCACTCCTTTTTTTATATAAAATTAAACTCAAACTCTGATTTCTTTAACTGGAATTAACGGTGAATGATCGGATATACAATAATACTTTCTGTTATGTCAGTAACTTTTATTATTTCACAATAAGGTTTTAGAACAAATTGTTTTGTATGTAATGCATTTTTTTTAATATTTACTTTCAGGAATTTATTCATATAGTTTATTGCTGTAAAACCAAAATTATTTAATTATAGAGTGCTTCAGAATCTTTACTTTCATCTATATTTTTCGAAAACTTATATGCATTGTTAGAACTTTAATTTAGATAAGAAATAATAAGAGTTCTAGTTAAGTTTTTAGTAGGAATACAATCTAGTAGTAAATTGTTTCTGTTTGTTAATAAAGCAGTTGCTGATGTATTTTTAAGAAAACAAAATCGACAAACTACTACCTTACAAACACATTAAAAGATCGATAATATGTGATGAGATGTGTAAGACTGACAAGGATCTTTCCATATTGGCTACATTATGAATATGATATACTTTGACAATATCAACCCTTTAAAATATTACTTAAAACTCTCTATAAGGTTATATCATCTTTAATAGCTGTTTATATTTATATTAAAGAAATCTAAACAGTTACTAAAGCATTATGTAAATTTGTTTTATATTTTTAAGTCGTCAAACTTGTTATTTTTAATTATTCAAACATCAAATAACGTATTGGCTTTTCTAATTCTTAAGCAATATTTAGAAAATTAATATTATTTACCAGTTAATTTATTTAAAAAGTAAAACTAGTCTTGAGTAACTATTAATAATATTCGGCGATTAAAGGCAAATTTAAATTATTTTAGAGTATTTATAATTACACTATATTGGATGGTAATCATTACGAATATCATTTGCCTGTTCAGGTCTTTGAATTACATATTTTAATCGGACAAAATATTTGAAATGAAATTATTATTTGTAAAAATTATAATTGTAGATAATTTTTGTTAAAAAAATAATTTGAATTTTAGGAACTGCATTTGCTAATAGATCAATTTAAATGATTATAGAATGCTTGAAGTTTGTAGTAACGTTAGTAAAGTAAACAGTTTTTTTATAGCTTTTCTACATCGGAATAAACTTAACTTTCTTATTAACTTGCTTCACTTGTTAATGATATTCAATCGTCGAAACTTAAGTTTTTGTAATATGTCTATAAATATTCTACAATTTGTTGTAGAAAAACATAGTCAGTGTTTTAGTTTAGTCCACTCATGGTCGAAATTTCAGTAAATTTAAATTAATAATGATTTGTTGATTACTCTGCGATCTGTCTTTTGGTAGAAAAAAAATTCTAGACGTAATAGCAGTAGATCCTAGCATTAAATTGTTTATGTTTATGAATAATATTTGTTTATAAATTTTTATAGTAAACTAAATTGACACAATGTGACAAATTATTACCTTATAAAAATTCTGCAGTTGTATATTTTATGACAATTTAAATAATATTTGATGAAATGTGTAAAATTTATATGGCTCTTTTCACACTGTCTACTTAATAAATCGGGATGGCTTTGATGATATAAGATTACCAAGAAATATATTTGTGTTAAATATACATATATTAGTTATTAGTTGTAAAACCAATTTATAACTACTACTGGATTTATTATTATACATTAACCCAAATTATTTATTATTATTTAAAAAACTTCTCTTAAAATTATTACGCTTTATTAGAATAGTCTTGTAAAGCAAATTTTAAATCTAGAGGATTTAGATTAAGATAATTGTTTATATCAAGACACGGTTTAATATATAAATATAAAATTAAAACATATAGTTTTATATTTCCGATATCTTCAGTAGTTAAATATATCCTAAATTGTACTAGACGTCCTCATTTTATTAAATAAATGATTCGAATCAAAAGCGCTCGCAGACTTCTAAATATTTTATTGGTCGGATAAAGTTTTAAAGTCTACATTTATTGCACCTCACATCTAGTGGAAGACAAAATAAAATATTTATTGCTCGGCTGGATGTGCTCAAACTGGTCTAAAACCAAATTAGAGTAACGGGGCTCGGACACTAATATTGTGTAAGACAGAATGGCGTTTTAAGGAAAAATACTTTCTTTGCAGTTTCATACAGGGCAATAATAATAATAAGTCACAATATGTATTTAATATGAGATATGACGCAAACTTACATTTTTTTTAATGGAAACCATAGTTGGCCGTGACCTCATTCAAAAGGTATTTTTTGTCTTTAATCCAATATGGCATACGACATAGTTATTTATAAAAATGAGTGAGTTATAGTCATTTTAAATTTTATTATAAATAAAAAATGGGTAGCCATGAAAAAGGTGAAAGTAAAACAATTGCAGTTGTTTATAATATTAGCAATATTGTAATTATTAATTTTACTGAGATAAACCAAAATGAAACAACAGCATAAAGTAATTCTGTAATTATCAATATATCAATGGGAGAGAAATTTTAATATTAAAAAAATATGGTCAAAGAGTCCACTATTAATACTCTTATGACATAAATTATATCTTTTAAAATTGAATTTATGGCTTTTTGACTATTCTCATGTAAATTGAATTAAATGTTTCAATAACAACTAGTTTATGATCTTCCACAGATTGATATGATTTTTCATATACTTTGTTTTTTACATAACCCCACAGAAAAAATTCTAAAACGCGCAGATCGGGAGATCTAGATGGCCCTGGGATTGGTTTATTTCTTCCCACTTATGTGTTAGGAAAAGCATCATTTAAATAATTTGTAAATCCAACATGTTATTAGGTAGAGCACCGTCATATTGGAATCATTTTAATTTTGCTTGTAATGATAAATTAAAACAATCGAGCGTATCTTCAAATGTTTTCTGAAGAAAATAAAAGTAATCAGTTTCACTTAGTGAGCTTTCAAAAATATATGGACCGAGAATTATTAATCCAAACACACCATGGATTAAACCCAAATTTAATTAAAAATACCACAATTAGTGAATCGCGATTCATCTGTTCATAATATTTTTGTAAGAAACGTATTATCCTCTTGACAAATGGGTGTATACCACATACAGAAGGCCATTTGATAATTACAAAATTTTATTCTTATGCTGGTTTTTCAATTTGATTTAACTTTGTAGAACTAATAATTACAATATTGCTATTATTATAAACAACTGCAATTGTTTTACTTTCATCTTTTTCATGGCTACCCATTTTTTATTTATAATAAAATTTAAAATGACTATAACTCACTTATTTTTAGAAATAACTATCTCGTATGTCATATTGGATTAAAGAGAAAAAAATTACCTTTTGAGTGAGGCCATAGCCAACTATGGTTTCAATTTAAAAAAATGTAAGTTTGCATCATATCTCGGAAAATAATGGCGATAAAAATTTTCCGATCATTTTTTATTAATCTACATAAAATTATCTAAAACTTTGTTCTTTACAGATTTTTTATATATGTTATAATAACCGAGATATATTGATTTGAAAAAATTGACACTTTTTACTTTTTTCGAAATATCTAGTTACCCTTGACTTTTTTGAAAACTTTGAAATTAAAATTTTTTTCCCAATTTAACCGTTTCTCTATCTCTTATAGTTTCCGAGATCCCCATAGAGAACATCGAAAAAAACTCACCCTGTATCTAACTACATAATTGTAAAAATGGAATCTTGTCAAAGCTATTTCTTCACCATATTAAATTTTTTAACAGTACCCTTTGAAATAAATTAAAATAAGATAATTTATTATTAACATAAGCCTTAGTTAATAATAAATTATCTTATTTTAATTTTTAATTCCCTTTTGCACAAAATATACGTATAGTCCATCCGTTGGATCTTCCGTCTTACGTCACAAAATATCGCTTCGAGAAACGACACAAAAACATTCAGTGTGATAAAGTAAATCAAATGCGTTAGAAAAAGAACGCACTGTAAAACTTTAGTCGTTTTTTGAAGCGATAGTTTGTGACGTAGGACGGAAAATCCAACGGATGGACTATAATTCGATATTATTTTAATTTTTTTAAACTTTTCTAAAATAAGTAACACGGCAAAGATTAATACTACTTTTTATTATAATGAATGATAACTGAACGTTTTCCAGCATGTATTTTTACTTCTCCTACAATAAAAAATGTAAATATTTTTGAAAATATCCATTTTGAAGTTCTTCATAAAAGATCTGTCTCTCTCTCTGTGTTATTCTTCGCTCATTTGATTGTTAATGGATGCTGTATATAATGAAAAGAAGTTCTAAATTTTAACTTTTATTCTTAACTAGAAGATCTGAAAAGTTTGAGTAAGCGTTTAGGTAACTTTTGAAATAAAAGTAATAGATAATATTAATAATAACATTATTATCCAACCATTAAAACGACTAATTACAGAACAATTTTACATATTATCATAATTAATAAATACATGATGAGTCTAGAAGTTCAATATAAAAGGAAAGTAAATGCCGCATATTAAACTTTACATTGTACATTAATAATTTGTGCAAGTTGCTTGACTAGAACTTTATGTGGATTATTGAACAGTTCAATATTTATTCGTACAATATGAATTAATATATCTAAATATTGAAAACAGGTTAATGGCCCTAGATTTGATTTGTAGTACATGTACAGAACACTTAAAAGTAATTTAAAAACAAATATTATTTGCGAAATAACTCGTTGAGAATGAAGAGTTTGGAAATTAAATCCTGACTTTCCTGTGGAAAGCCTTATACAATGTATGTGCCAAATTTACGAAAGTATAACATAGAGATTTCCTTTGTACCTTTTCGAGCATAACAATGTAGGTTTTTTGTGCAGGAACCTAATTATAGCACCGTATTTTAGTTAGCTTATAATAAGAGGAAAATAGAATTTAATAAAAAGCTTAATCTCCTGAAGAGTCTGCAGATTAAGAAGGCCATTAACGACGGTATTAATTTTCTAAATAACCATCAAGAATTACTGCATGTCGACAATATCATAATCGCGAGAATTTCACCGAATTAAGTATTGTATATACAGGGTGTCCGCTTTATTTGATTTGAATGAAATTTATTTTTAATAACTACCATAATATAATACATCATTTCAGTTATTATGACTATTATTCGTTAATAAGAAGTATAAGAAACAGTAGTACCACCACTTAAAAACTAAAATATTTTTTTATTGGTGGATCTAATAAAAACTCAAAAAATACTACTTGAAAGACCATTTAATTTAAAAACTTTTTCATCTCTTAATAATATTTGATATCTTTTACGGTTTTCTCACAAAAAAATAAAATATATATTTTTTATCTAGTAAAAACAAAATCTAGTTTTTCATCGAATCGAAAATAAATGTTTTTCGTGGCCGTCTTTATTTAAAAAATGTAAATTATGTATAATAATAATTATTTAGTGTCTTTTAACAATTAATTTTTAACTTTATTATAGTTCATAAATATTCATATTTGGAACAAAAAGATATCTTGTTTGTATTAGGATTTTGCAAAGAAAATTGTTTGAAAAGTGTTAGATGTTATTTTGATTTATTTTATTAATTGATATTATTTAATTTTTATTCAATTGAGTAAGTTTATTTATTTATTAATGAGTGCATAATGAGTATACTATATTCATATTTTATTTTTTTGTACAAAAACCGTACAAGATATCAAAAACAAGTAAGAGTCAAAAAAGTTTTTAAATCTAATGCCCTTTCAAGTAGAATTTTTGGATTTTATTGGATGCACCAATAAAAAAATATTTTAGTTTTTAAGTGGTGGTACTACTGTTTTTTATACTTCCTGTCAATTACTAATGGCCAAAATAACTAAAATGATGTATTATATTATGATACTTTTGACTAATAAATTGCATTCAAATCAAATAAAGCGTTCAATTGTTATAAACAAAAGAAATGAAAAATTTTGAAACTTTGAAGCCAAATTCCGGCTTAACCTTAAATTTTTGGATATAGATAAGTTGCATTTAATCGTCATATTTTGACCCCAGGAATCTATGGCCCAGCCATTTCCCCGCATTAACGGGACACCCTGTATATTGTAACATTTCTTAATTTTAAATTAGTTTAACCTTTGTAAATGGTCGAGTATAATCGAAACACGTGTCAGGAAACTGAAAATAAATGTAAGAATATGAAACATAATAAGTGTTTTTTTTCGCCTAAATTACATATTCATCAAGAGGGTAGTTCAACAAGTATCAACTATATTAATAAGAGCCATCTGATGCCACAAAGGCCTTGTATTGCAGAGACTATAGCCTACAGTTTTATAACAGTGATTGCAAACTCTCCTTATGTGAGCACTAAAGTCAAGCTTAGAATTCATTAAAATACCTAAGTCACAAACTTCAGAAACGCGGGACAGAATCATTCCGCACAGCAAATAGTCAACTCTAATAGGCGTAATACTTCTGGAGGTCGATAGGGTTTTGCATTTATTAATATTTAAATTTAGAGCGTTTTATTTACTCAATTTTCACAAAATATCGAAGTCATTTTATAGGTTGGTGCAGTCATGAACATCCTCTATATTACTATAGATTTTAAGGCCGTCAGTATTTAGTTGATAGTCGCTTTCAAGATGTTTCCCCACATCATTTATAAAAATATTGAAAAGCAATGGTCCGAGAACAGGGAACACCGCTGGTTGAAATATAGTCCCAAGTTTTAAAACCACGTAGTTCAACATAGTTTAAGCGTGAGGTTAAATAGGACTTGAATAATTAAATTAAATTATAAGTTAGGCCAAAACTACCTTGGCGAAATCTGTGTTTATAACATCGATTTGAACTCTGTGGTCCAATGTCTTAATAACTGTATCTACGAAACCAAGTAGGTTAGTAGGTGTGGATTTACTGCCTTAAATAATAATAATTTTAAGTTTTAAGTTAAGTTTTGAAAACTTATTTAATACAGTTCCGGATTGGTTTACGGTCTCCACTCTTAAAATTGGAATAATTCTGGATGGTTTCCAACATGGTAGGAAAGTCTTGGTAAAAATAATTAAATATGCAGCAAATATGTCATTAGCGGCAGTTTTTCATCAAGATGGCAGAAACGAGATCCGGGCCAGATATAAGAGCAGGTTTGATGCTCTTTACCGATGATATTAAATCAGATTCGCTTCTAGATGTATTGAATTTTTACTTTCCCTATATACGAAGTATATATAGGGGAAGTATTATGATCGTGATTTTATTTTGAAATTTTTTTGCGGAAATATCCGTTTTGAGGTCCCCTGAGTTCATTAAACTAATTTCTGGAAATTTTTTTTGTGTCTGTGTGTGTGTCTGTCTGTCTGTCTGTGCGTGGGTGCTGTATCTCAAAAACGACTGATCCGATTGAGATGAAACTTTAAACGCAAGGTTTTATCGTTAAAATCTGGAACTGAAAAGCTTTTGGTAAACATTCATAAACTGGAAGTGGGTGTTTACTCGAGGCGTTTTTTGTTCTTTTCCGATATTTTTTTTAATACGAAAAATATTACAAAACTTTTCAAACAAAAGTTAAAGAGAATGAGATACTGAACAAAATTTGTTAAAATATATTTTTCATAAAATTCTTAACTTTCGAGCTTTTCAGGAACTGTTTTAGTAATATGTTTATACAAAATAGGATCAAATGTATTACAAGCATCGTCAGAATCGGAAGAAGACAAGATCGAGGCCCAGTTAGTTCTGCTAACAAGATCTGATAGGTTACACCAGTCTGCTTTTCTAAAATCAAATTCCTTCTTATACAAAATTAATGGTTTTAAAGGTTGTGTATGACAAATAGAAAAATTCGTCCATTGTGTGGGATAATGTATACATCCTCGGGTACTAAAACGAAGTCACTCCGATTAACTGAAATTTTAATTGTTATGGCTCAAATTACTAGGATTAATAATAATAATAATAATAATAAACTTTATTTAGCACTATTGGTATATAAAAATATAGTTATAAAATTCATAACAAATAATATATAAAAAATGTCTTATGTTATTAACTTAATCTAAAAAAATATAAAATATGTTATACTTATACTAAAAAAAATAAAAATATAGTATATTAAATATAAACATATATGATAAAAACACAACATAACATAAAATATAATATATGTATAGTTCTTACTCAATTCGAGAACAATACAAACAAAACAACTATAAAAGTATCAGTCTCATACATTTTAATAAAACAATAAAAAATCACAAGATATTATTATGTATGCTCGTAATGAAAGATTGAATTTTTTAATATTTAGTTGAGCTGTAATATGTTTAGGAAGTATATTATATTCTATAGCTGCCCTGTAGAATAATGTATTTTGTCCATTGATTAATTGTTGAGGCACTTAATTGTTGAAAATCCATATTCACAAGCCACAGTGTGGCGAAAAATATGCAGTGTTTACAATAAAAGCAATTTGAAAATCTAACAGTTTTGTTATTTAAATAGTATTTTGTCCATGTTTTGTGTTTTTGTGCTCGAGATATATGTTTCCTCTACTTCGTGTATTATGCGAATGTATATCTGTATTATAAGTAATGCAATTGTGATAATATGAAGGCATCAGACCTTTACAAATTTTGTGAATAAATACAAGCGCTTTAAATTTAATTAATTAATTAAATTACTGTTCTCTGCTAAGTATAGAATTGTTCCCGAGAAATGGAAATGTGGTAATATATTGTTTGCTTGTGATGTGATGTATAATAACTGCATCGTTTTAATACGCCTATTTTTTTTGCTATGTTCTTGCATGTATAATCTATATATTCCGAAAATGTTAGTTTATTATCTACAATTACTCCTAAGTATTTTATAGATTTACTAATCTATTGTTGTACTATTAGATATTTTCTTATTAGTAATTAATATAGCCTTAGTTTTATTTGTGTTTATTTTTAGTGTATTACCTTATAACCAGTTTTTTATATTGTTAAGGTCCAAATTAATTGCATTAGTGTTTTCTTGTATATTATTCGATGTCATGTATATAATCGTATCGTATAATATATGATTACTATTAATGATATTATCCTCTTGAATAATTAGCAGTTAAACAGCTTTTATTAAAATAAAATATTCATTGATATAAAATTTTCAAAATTTTGTTCAAAAATTATTAGATTGAAACATGCCATATGACTTTTTAAAATTAATTTTATTTAAATCAAAAAACAAAACTTGATCAACTATAATAATTGATCAAAACCTGTTAATTTGATTCTGGCAGTAGGTCTAAGAAACTAGACCTTTCTAGCACTAATACAGTCTCGATAAAAATAATAAATACAAGAACTGTATTCCTATATTCAGTATCTTTAATTATTATGCAAAATAAACAATGTGAATTGTCATTAAAATACTCTGTTATGGGATCTTATCTTATATCGTTTCATGTATAGGTGGAATATTCTTTAAATACATAACATGGAAAATGGATACAGTCTATATAAATCAAGGTGATACTGCAGAGGTATATAATGAGCCAAGGAATACATATTTATATTAATTATTGGCGCTGTATCTTAAGAACCACTCAAGTTGTTTTTCTTTTAAAAGTGTTACAAATAAAATTTTCTAACATCTCTATGAATTTAACCTCTATCATTAAACGATGGACTATTAATTAATATTCTATTACTAGTACAGTGATACATCATCGGCTAGAAAATAAATTTTCCTATTAAAAACGTGCCTATGTGTGTATTGTTGAATGTGCGCATATGCGTGTATAAGTATCTGTTGGTAGATGCTGCATCTCAAGAACCGCTGAAGGTTTGAAAAGATGTATTTATTATTATTTAATTAAGAAAAGAAAGCATAAATTAAATTTACTTATGCTTTACTTTTTCTTAATTAAATGTTAATCAAAATGGTAAATATCATTTTTTCGGCTTATACTTTAAAAGTCCAAACTAAACTTTTCAGATAAAGGTTAGAGATAATGAGCAACTGAACAAAACAAATATTTCATAAAAATATTGGATTTTGAAAAAAAATATGATTCAAATGATTATTTAGAAATTGAAAAGTGCTTTATGACCTTGAATTTTGATGAATATTATTTAAAGCCCAGAAGAAAAATATATTTTTAAATTATTATGTTAAATTAGTGATCAAATCAGGTAATTTACTGATTCAGGCCATGTCTGAAAAGGTAAAAATTTCTAGGTGTAATACAGACGAAACAATAATAAAAATTAAACTATATTAAATGACCTTGTTTATTTTAAATATTTTATCGAATATGTGGAAGAATTTTTAAATATTTAATAATGGAGGTATAGATATAGACTATATATAAACCAAGGTGATATTAGAGAGGTGAATAATGAGCTAAGGAATACATTTTTATATTAATTATCGTCTCTGTGTGTGTTTGTGTCTTTCCATAGATGCTGCATCTCAAGAAACACTTGAGTTTAGTTTTTGTTTTTCTTTTAAAAGTATGATAATTTTTTCTAATATAATTTTCATAACATCTTTATAAATCCAAATATTATTTTTTACATCTATCATCAAACAATGCATTATTAATTAACAAATAATTATAAGAAAATCTTTCTAATAATGCTCCTGTAGCACATTTGTCTAGGAACAACCATCTTATTACAACTAATATAGCATATACTGGATTAATTAGGCTATTACTTGTTGAAAATCCATATCACTTAATAAAATACTGACACAGTATATCATTTCAAAAATGTTTTTATTATTCTACCTCAATGTTTCATCGTCAGATAGACGAAAAAAAAACAAAGCCACTGTGTGATGAAACGTTTAGAATAATAAAAACAGTTTTGAAACCATATACTGTGTCAGTATTTTATTAAGTCATATAGAATAATTATTATTGAATTATATTTAATGTTACATTATACATTAATTAAATGATTATTTGAATACTTAAGCTTCTATAATAAACCCCTATAATTATAAATGCGTCTTAATCCTCTACCGCGGTGGCCTAGTGGGTAGAGTGCCTGCTCACGGGCCACACGGTTGTGGGTTCAAATCCCAGCCGGGCGGTGGATTTTTCTAAAGGAAGAATTCTCCGTCCGGATCCATGGATGTTCGTGTATGTCCCTCATTGGTATCACAACGGGCCTATCTAGGCCTAAGTGTGCATCTCTTCGCGGTGCACGAAGAGGTGCTGCCACACCAACCTAACCTAACCTAATCCTCTAAACAATCAAAAGCTTTAAAGTTAAGTATTGCAAATTAATGTTCAAAGTATTTTAATTTGAGGTTGTATTTGCGATAATATTAATAATATTTATTATAAGATAATGTTGATACATGAAAATAGAAAAAAATATAACTAGAGTACTAAAACAGGGAAAAAAATGGTGATGTGGCCATCATAGTACTTTCCCTATATTTTATTCAAAAACTATTAGGTTTACGGAAAAAAGTGATTCTTACTAATTTAAATACTTTTTAATTGTCTACATTTGTTTATTACATAAATTTCATGTAACTCCAATAGTTTATTGGCAATTAGCAAAAAATGTCAAAATTTTCAGTTTTCATTTTTTTTTCTTGAAAGTTAATAATTTTATGAAAAATTTGTTTAAATAAAACTTGTTTAGTTTCTTATTCTCTTTAACTTTTGTTTGATGAGTTTTGTAATATTTTTCATTTTAAAAAAAATATTCGAGAAAAACAAGAAACGGCCTCTAGTAAACATCCACTTCCGATTTTTGAATATTCACCAAAAGCTTTACAGTTCCAGTTTTTAACGATTAAACCTTAAGTTTAAAATTTCATCTCAATGGGATGATTCGTTTTTGAGATACAGCGCCCACAGACATTTTCACGCATGAAAAAAACAATACTTCTCAAATGGTGATGTGGCCATCATAGTAATTTCCCTATATTTTTCTCGAAAACTATGAGGTTTACGCAAAAAGGCTATTCTTAATAATTTGTTCAGTTTTGAATCCTTTACAATTATCTGTAATACAAGTTTCATGTAACTCTAATAGTTTATTAGCAATTGACAAAAAAATGTCAAAATTTTCAATTTTGTTTTTCTCGAAAGTTAAGAATTTTATGAAAAAAATGTTTTAATAAAAGTCATTTATTTTCTCATTCTCTCTAACTATTGTTTGAAAACTTTTGTAATATTTTTCATATTTAGAAAAATATCGACAAAAAACCTCATTTTCATGCATTTTCATGCACAATACTATTCAAATTGTGATGTGGCCATCATAGTACTTTCCATATATTTTACTCGAAAACTATGAGATTTACGCAAAAAAGTTATTCTTAATAATTTGTTCAGTTTTAAATTCTCTATAATTATTTGTTATAGAAGCTTCATGTAACTTCAATAGTTTATTAGCAATTAGCAAAAAATATCAAAATTTTCAGTTTTTATTATTTTTCTTGAAAGTTAAGAATTTTATAAAAAAAATGTTCAAATAAAACTTGTTCAGTTTATAATCCCCTTTAACTTTTGTTTGAATCGTTTTTAAATTTTTTTTTATATTTAGAGAAATATATCAAAATTTTCAATTTTTATTTTTTTTCTCAAAAGTTAAAAATTTTATGAAAAGTATGTTCAGATTTTCTTTAACTTTTGTTAGTAAAGTTTTGAAAAATTTTTCATATTAAAAAAAATATGGATAAAAAACAAAAAAATGGCTCGAGTAAACACCCACTTGCGGTTTATGAATGTTTACCAAAAGCTTTTCAGTTCCAGTTTTTAACGATAAAACCTTAAGTTTATAGTTTCATCTCAATCGGATCATTCGTTTTTGAGATACAGCGCCCACCGACAGACAGACACACACACAGACACAATTTTTTTTTTCCAGAAATTAGTTTTTTGGGCTCAGGGAACCCCAAAACGGATATTTCCGCAAAAAAAATTTTTCAAAAAAAAATCACGAAAACAATACTCCCCCTATATATACTACGTATATAGGGAAAGTAATTATCTAAATTCATTATGTAGACATACATTTTGGAAGGTTTAAGTTTAAGAAAAGACCTATTTAATGTAAACCGAAGACTACTATAGTAAGAAAAGAAGTTTTATGATGAAAAACATCTAAACAAGAGATATATTTGTGTAAATATATACAGTATAACAGTTAAATTCCGTAATAGATAAATAAGTATTACAAAACTGTGAAAGCCTTTGAGTTTCCTATTACAAATAAGCGAAAAATGTTTATGTGCTAATTGGATGAGTAATTTTACGCTTTTGCAAAATCAATTTCTTTACATTTTACTGGTTCGTTTGGAGTTCTTAACCAAAAGCTTTTAGTATTAATAAAGGAGCCCAAGTACTATTTAATGTAAATTAATCTATCTTCTTTCGCATATCAATAAACCGAACAGTACTATAATAAGGACAAAAGTTTCAAAATGAGAAACTGTACAGTTTTTACACCTAAACAAGAGATAGAGTTGTGCGTATACGTATAGTAACTGTTTTGCGAGTTTTCTATTAGAAATAAACTAAATATTCTTAGTATATTTCTAGCATTAAAAATACATACGCTAATTGGATGAATACGTTTTTGCCTTTATAAAACCAATGGTGTTTACATGCATGAATTTCCTTTCGAGTTCTTAAAACAAGAGCTTTGAGTCTAAATTAAAGTTTTAGTAACATTATGAGGAAACATTTAAGGTCATTAAGGTCATTACTTTATAATACATTTTTTGAATAATTGAGATTAATAATCCCTACTGACATGTTTTGTGTACCTAAACATACGTCGTATTTTTTAATTGTTAATTAATTCGAAAATGGTCTTGTAATGATGAAACCCGCCACGAATAAAAATAGTGTGTGATAAAAAAGTATAATTAATAAAGTAGCTAAATAAAATTAAGTGTTAAAACAAAGTAATCATGTGTTCTTCGTTATATTCAAGATGTACCCCAAAGTAAAAGTCTCCACAATTAAATATTTAAGTATGATTAATAACATATCTTAATAGAAGGAATAAATGTAATTCAATTTAAATGAAATATGGAATATTACGGAGACAGTAGTATGAATAATGCAGAAAATAATAATGGTTTTTGATATCAATATCGGTGAAAGTCAGTAGTATCAATGGATAGGTGTCATTTTACTAAATACTTTTTGGTTATATTGAACTTTGGTTAATAAATTATAAGTCTTGACTTTTACTTTACATAAAATATTAAGTGTAAAATATTAGGAGTATATTTTTTATTCTTGTGCTGACAAGGACAACAGCTTATTGGAAGTACTGTGTACATTTACATTATACCGAGTATTGTCAAAATAACCATTTTTAACTTACTAAAATTTAAAAATTTAATGTTGAAGACTTTATATTGGGTTGAGTCTTAAGTCATTCTGATTTCAACCAATAGATATCTACACTTTTAACCCAACAATCTTTAGTCCAATCACCTAATCTAAATACCAATTGAAGTGTCCCGGCTTCAATTGTCATTAATAATGGTCAAAGATTGAAAAGCCAATCGAGAAATATTACTGTTTTACTATCTTACTTCAGAAAAGGAAAAAAAACAACTCAATCCCATAAAAAGTTATGTACAATGTACGGTAAAGATTGCTTAACAGAACGCCAGTAGCAGAATTGGTTTTCCAAATTCCGTTCCGGTAATTTCAGTTTCAAAGATGCGATTAGTTTAGCAAGGCTAGTTGAGACTATAAAATAAAGCTATTAGTTAAAGTAAAAAAAAAATAATAAAGCCATCAACAAAAAGCGGCTAGAATTTGCAAATTGTATTGTGTTCTACCATGGCAACATGAGACTGCACATAAGCTTAGTGACCCGTCAGAAGTTGCTACAGCTTCGATGTGATGTGATGGGCCATCCATCATACTCACCAGATTTTGGCTTTCCGACTACTATTTATTTCGATCTTTGTAAAATTTGTTGAATGATAAATAATTAAAATCAGACAATGGTGTCAAACAGCACTTGCTTCATATTTTGCTGAGAAAGGCCAGAAGTGTGACATCATGGTGTTACCCGAAAGATGACAAAAGGTCATGGAAAAAAGAATGAATAAAATTATTCGTCATTATAAACTTAAATGACTTAAATAAAAATACTTTGTAACTTTCTTAAATAACACTATTATTAGATGTTTTTATTTATATTCAACATGTATAACGAAGCAGAAGCCGTAAAAATCAATAATATGAAATGATTTAAGACTCAACCCAATATATTCTTCAATAATTGAACGAAATTTAATTATCTGAGATGGAAGCGTGAAAAAAAACAAAATCAAAATCAAAAAGAAAATAACATTTATTATCATACATTGTTAAATCGTCTTTCTAGACGAGAAAAGTGATTGCACTAGATAATTAATTGCCACACAAAATTAAATATATGCCAGTGGTAAATCTTGGCGAAATAAAACCGCACTCTAAAACATGAACCGCATTTGGAAATAGGCCATTCTAATACTTATAAAAAAGATCATTTGAGCAGAACAAAAAGAAACTTAATTTTCATATATACTTTTCTTGTACGAGTACAAGTTTTTCAACGAAAATATGTGTTGGTAGATGCTGTACACCAAAAACAGCTGAAGATTTAAAAAAAACTTCGATTTCAAGTAATTGATAAAAATTATTGCCTGCACAGGGAATAGAGGTCCTAATGCCGGATTTTCTTAAAATTAAAACAAATCTTTAAAAGAGATTATTCGAGTAGAACAAAAACTACACAATAAACAAAAAAACATTATGAAATAATTTAATAGTGAAATTAGAAATAAAGAAATAAGCTACATTCCAAAGAATGATCGAATTTATTTGGAATAATATTAAATTTTTAGAAAAAGCTCATGTAAATTGTACAATAATATTTATAATATAATCCTCGTGCTAATAAAGACAATTAATAAATAAAATACAGGTCTAAATAATATTAAATATGGATTATATAAGTAAATTTAGTAAAAATCATTAAGACTGATGTGTTTGTACCATCCGGACTTTTTTAGCAAAAGCTTAACTATTAAAATTAAAACAATGTTATGTAGTATTTAAAATAAAAATCTTTCTTTAAAATATGTAATAGTTGACTATTAAAATATTCAAGAAAACTCTATAGTGAATTTTCCGCCATACTGAATAAATATTAAAGCCGGAATCATTTAATATTTTTCTCTTTCCCCGACCGTAATATATACACACGCACATTATTTAAAACACCGTTTTATTTATTCATGCACACAAAGCCGAGTCTGTAATTATTTTTCGGAACCATTTCCTCAGCGCGCGCTTTTCGCATGCAAATATTTTCGCCATCATTTTTTTTAATGACTCCTCACGACTTAATGACCAAACAGTGCATCGATTCGGCGGGCTCCTGCTCTCTCTCTTTCATTAACGACTTTAATTGTGATATCACTAACAAGGGGAGACTCAGGACGGATGGATGCCCACGCTCTGCCTGTTTAATCGAATTTCCAGCCTTTTTTCGTATTGGCGGATGTGCAGCCGGGAATTTCCCCTGCCGGCCGACCGTCCGGCCGCTGTATAATTCATCAACAGGACGACACTGAAGGTGTAATTAGCTAACTGTTAACGAGATTACGAGCCGTTACGGTGGTCGTGATCCCCTAATTGTCACATTTTAAAAGTCGATAACGTTACTGCACACATTTTTTTGTACGCTGCAAATAGGATTTGTTGAAACATTATCGAGTTGAAAAAAATGGAAATTTGTTGGGAAATTAGAGCAACCTGAATTAGTCTACAAATAAATTAAGATAAATATGTGAGAACCGTTAATACCTTAAGTATTTATTTATCGAAACCGCACGTTTTTTTTTCCGAGTTTCAAAATATAGAAATTTAAAGAAAAAGGAAATATTGTATATAAAAAGAATATAAAAAACATAAAATAAATTTTTACAAATCTTGAAACTGAGAAAGTCACATCAAAATCACGAAGTTTTTAAACACTGTTCAAAACTTACAATAAGGTATTTTAAGCTTATTACCTGATTATATATAAATTTGTTAGTTTATTTATAAAGCCTTAAAATGCGAAACTAGTCGAGTATAGATAAAAATTGTGAAATAAACCAAGTGTAATTTAATTTAAACCTTCATCAGTAATCGTTGAAAATGTTTAAGCAAGTAATAAGTAAAAAAAGTCATTCAAGAAATAAGAAATTAGTATTGATAATAATAAGTTAAGTATGCGAAATGGACATAGACTTATTATTTTTTAAATTAATCAAAAGAACAGCATGGTGTGCATATATAAATCTGAATCTCCTCTTCGGCAACCAGCTAGTATTTAAAAAAACTAAGTATTTTCTATCAAAATGTGGGTGGTATTAGAACCAAAATTAAAGAACATATTCATTTCCTTAACGTATGTTCATATGATATTATTATATTTGTTGAAAGTTGGTTAAATAATGATATTTCTGACAGTGAACTACTATGCGATACTTTTATTATCTACAGAGCCGATAGAGGGCCTAAGTCAAGCGATAATTTGCGTGGAGGTGGTGTACTGATTGCCGTAAGAAAATAATTATTGTCCTTGGAAGTTTCCATATGTACTTCAACCGTTGAACAACTTTTTGTTATTGTTAAATTTTCTAATAAACGTTTCTTAATTGGGGGTGTGTATATTCCTCGCCGTTGGTGAAATATCAAGAACATTGCCACATCCTCGAATCCATTGTCAATGATTATACAGAAAACGAAATTATTATATGTGGTGATTTTAATATTCCCTCTGCCACCTGGGATAATGACGATATGGGTGTAGTGGGGCACTCTGTATCTTCGGATAGTGCATGTGATGTCATTGCTGAAACCTATAGCTTTTTGAACATGTTTCAATTGAATAATTGTCCCAACAGTAGAGGCGTTTTTCTTGATTTAGTTTTTAGCACTAGTGCTAAAATTAATATAACTGCTTCCAATGATCTTCTGTGCAAAACATCTATGCATCATATCGCCTATGATATTGATGTTAACGTTTTAATGGAACAACGTAATTTAACCATCAATGATAAAATTTACGACTTCAAAAGAGGCAACTATAGTGCTATTAATATTGCTCTTGCTGAAGTGGATTGGGATTTGGTTTTCGTAAATAAAGATCTGGATAGTGCTCTTGAAATGTTTTATATAATATTATCAGATCTGATTGAAATGCATGTTCCGGTTAAAACTATCTTTAGTTCGCGATTCCCTAAATGGTTCAATAGTGAACTTATAAGTTTAACTAAAGAAAAAAAAACGGGCACACTTACTATATAAACAATCTGGTGATATTAATGACTATGAGAATTTCAGAGTTTTGCGCGAGAAATGTTCATCCTTAAGTAAATCTCTTTTCAAATCATTTATTAATGAAATTGAAGGGGACATTAGATGCAATCCGAAGAATTTTGTTTTGTCAAAGGAATGAAGAATTCAACAGGTGTTCCCGCAGCTATGATATAGCTAACGCTTTTGCTTCATTTTTTTCTTTTTCTTATTGTGTAAATTTGACTAGTATCCGTAAATTCAATTTTATTAATAAGGTTAATTCGTTGTCATGTTTGCATATTAATTTGGAAGACATGTTTAATGAAATTTTAAAATTGTCTAATAAATTTAATTGTGGTCCGGATGGTATTTCAGGTTACTTCCTTTTTAATTGTGTATATACTCTTTCTAAGCCGATTCACTGGCTATTTGAACAGTCAGTATTTTTAGGTTACTTCCCTCAATATTGGAAGAAATCTTTTATTATTCCTGTTCATAAAAAAGGGGTAAACAACCTAATTGATAATTATCGTGGTGTTACTGTACAATCTTTTATTCCTAAAATACTAGACAAGCTTATTTCTATACAGCTTCGATACTTAACTCGGAATATCATTGTAGATAATCAACACGGGTTTCTTGATGGTAGATCTACTATATCTAATATTTTATGTTTTGAGAATTTTATATTAAAAGTTTTTCTGAGCTTAAACAAGTCGATGCTGTATACACTGATTTTGCTAAGGCGTTTGACCTTGTGGACCACAAGATATTAATAGCTAAGTTGAATGCTTATGGATTTTCATCTCAAATAATTAACTGGATATATTCATTTTTATCAAATCGCTCTCAGATTGTTAAACTTAATAGCCACACGTCTTTCGAAATTGATGTATGTTCTTGCGTTCCTCAGGGAACTCATATTGGGCCAGTGTTGTTTTTGTTATTTGTTAATGATTTGTGTGATTCGTTCGAGTACTGTAAATCTTTAATGTTTGCGGATGACCTAAAATTATTTCATTCTATTAATAACATTGGTAGTTGTTTTGAACCGCAACATGATTTAAATATTTTATTTGAGTGGTGTTAAAAGAACAATTTATTTTTGAATATATCCAAATGTAATTCAATCTCATTTTCAAGAAAAAATAGTGTAACTTTCTTTGACTACTCGATTAACCTTGAGCAGTTGGAAAGAGTCTATAGTATTAATGATTTAGGGGTTATGTTCGATTCTAAATTGTCCTTTAAAGATCATATTAATTCTTTGCTAACAAAGCATTTAAAATATTAGGCTTTATTTTTAGAAATAGTTATAGTTTCGGACCTTACGCGCTAAGAACTCTTTATATATGTTTAGTAAGATCAAAGTTAGAATATGCATCTGTAATTTGGTCTCCTCAGTATAACTGTCATATATTAGCGCTAGAGAAAGTACAGCGCAAGTTTCTTTTTTATATGTTCCGTAGATTTGATGTTGCTGGTGTTTCAGTTGCCGATTATTCCTTTCTTTGTATTAATTTTAACTTGGATTCCTTGAAATTTCGTAGATTTATGTTAGATATGTGTTTTCTGCATAAATTAATTTCGGGTAATATTAATTGTTCTGAAATACTGGCTTCATTAAATTTTTCAGTAAGTTCTACTTACATAAATATACGGCGTAAACCCTTATTTAGATTACCAACAGTACGCACTAATTATGTTTCAAATAATCCACTTTTTAGATTTATGAGTGTAGCTAATGATTTAAATCATAATAATAATATTGATTTGTTTGGTTCTAGTCTATCTAAGTTTAAATCAGAACTCGAAAGAATTGCATTTCAATTTTGATATATGTTATTGTTACGTACGATCATAAGTTTACTTTTAGTTGTATTTTAATTTTATGTTTCATAAAAAGTAAATCATGCTCATTCAAAATCAAATTTAATTTAATTTGATAATCGTGTTATTATTTAATAGCATTTAGCGTTTATTATAAATATTTGTAAACTCATAAAAATAATTATAAACACTGAAATAGTGTTGTTATACTTACAAAGAATCCCAGATGATACAAGTTATAGTATAAATGAGCTCCTTACCTGAAACAAGAGAAAAGTATCAATTTGCGGCGAATTAGTACATTCCGACAATATAATCAGGTGGGAATAAAAAAGTGAGGCGCGACATTGAATTTCGTCACGCGAACATAATTATGTACAAACAATTAGGGTCCTCCTGCATTCGTGTGCTGCCACATAATTATCTCGGAAAGTATATATCCACACAGAGAAACGGGGAAAATTAGAATCCCCCAGACTAATCCCCTTTCCGTCTCTCTCCTTCCGTTCCCGTTCGGGATAAATCCTGACAAGAACACACGAAGGAAAAATGCGCGCACACACACAGCGAAAGAGTCGATAATTCACACTTTCTGGTCGAGTTTTAATTCCGTTATCTGCGATGGTGATTTTTCAGTTTGACGAGATATCGATTTCGTATGGATAGCAATTAATTCGGCTAGCCATGGGGGACTGTTTATCCCTCCATTATCGTGTAACGACAGAGCACAGAGAACAAATCATTCTATTAATGTCCCTCTTTGAACACCACCGATAAATCATAAATCCTCGCATACCTCTACAACGCATCCATATCATAAAGTTTTAGTAGCTAATTTTACTTATGTGACATGCAACTCAGTTTTTGATTAATATATATTGGAAACTTAAAATGAATAGAATTTGAATAGGTTAAATTCTGCGTTAGTTCAATTATACACTAATCAATACAATTGATATAACCAATGGTAGAATTCCATTCGGTCTAGACCAGTGTGTGATAATCAGAGTGGCCCCCGTTAATAATCACGTGTCGCTTCCCAGATTTAGATTAGGACCCCACTTTAAAATAAATCCCCTCACGTTATGGAAATAAATGACTGCTGGATGTTCCCTTCACGCCAGCAGCCTTTCCGGAAAGGGACACAGATCCGGCCTTGTGAATAGGCTAATGTTGTGGATAGACTTTTCATCAACTCCTATACACCAACACCCCCCGGGCGCAGACAACGTAGCCACTTTACATTTATAAATCAAACATTTCTTCTTCACCCTTTTTTAAAACGTTTCTACTGTTACGCCCAATCTCCAAAAATAACACGGCACAAGAGGAAAATTTTCGATAGCGCCCGGCGCATCCACCGCGAATTATAGCGCGGATTATTTATGGCGATGGCGCACCGATGAGGGGTAGAGGAAAAAACTAAGACGGAATTGAATTATGCACCCGCGTTTCTTTTGAAATATTCACGCGTGCTCATCCCCGGAATTCCTGGGCGGCATACGTGATTCATCTTTGCCCATTCAGAGCATATTTAAATATCATATATTGATGCCGGCGAGGGAATCAATGGTTTTTGACCCTTATTCATTGATGTGACAGATGATGAATTGTCGTTTTATGTAACATTTGAATAAATCAAATCGGACAAAGTGAAAAGTAATATATTAATAACACAAAACCCGATTCTGTTCTCTTTTCTGCCTACTTAAATTATTTTAACAATAAAATGTGTAAACTAGCTCTTACATTTAAATAAAGTATTGTTAAAAATGAAAACTAAATGAATAGCAGCTTTGCTAGAAGTTTTCTAGCAATTTTACAACCTCAGTAAATTTAATTGATTTCATATAGAATATTACTGTTATTTTCAAATTTTTATTAAACTCACTACAATTGTTTTGCCACACTGTAGCTTCTTCAAGTGAAAAATCTACAAGCAGTATATTCAATGTTTATTTTTCACCTGAAGAAGCCACAGTGTGGCGAAACAGTTTTAGTTGTTAATTAAATAAAATTTTGTATATAATGGGAACTAAATGCCTCATTATTGAGTTATTTACTGCTATTGGTTTAGAACAACTATATTTTGTGCACTTTTACTGTATGTCTCAGATAAGCACGTATCATAGGGATTTCAAATTTAAAATTTGTATTGTTAATTTTTATCTCATGCATTACGTTAATATAATCGGAATGAAGCAAGAGTTATTCTACATTCTACGACCAACAAGATATAAAAAGAAACAATGGATGACAGAAGAGATCCTCACTTAATGGATAAAAGACGACAGCTCAAAGGAAGAGGTAATCACAAGTACAAAGAAATAGACAAGCAAATAAGTTTACAATTAAACAAGTAAAGGAAAAATGGTTAAAAGACGAATATGAAGAAATAGAAGTGCATGGCAATTTCAATACTCACAAACTTACACTAATATAAAAAGAAAATCGGACCTACTCAAAGATGCAAATGGGAAGCTAACTTACGATATAAATTAGAAATAGACAGAATACATTTCCGACTTATTTGGAGAGAATAGATTAAAGCCACCAAAAATTGAAGTAGAGGAAAACTTAAGAGAAGAAATAAAACGGCCCTAAAGAAAAGCAAAAATGGAAGAGTGGTAGGACCAGAATAAATTACAATTGAAACTTTAAAATATATGAATGATGATACCGCTGATACCTTAGATATAATGTTACATTTATTTTGCGTAATATACAAAGCAGGGCAAATATCCAGACAATGGTTATTCTACACCTTTTGCGCTAATACAGAACAATATCTTTAATAAATCATGTACTTAAGATATTTCTCAAAGTAATATGCAGACGAATTAATAAAAAATTGAAGAGAGAATAGATGACAGTCAATTTAGGTTCGGAAATGGATTAGACACCAGAGAGGCGTTGTTGGCATTTACTTCGAAAAAGCTTTCTACAAAGTGAGACACGAAAAATTAGATAGAGGCTTGAGAATAATAACAAACCAGATTATTCTCAAGCCTCTATGTAATTTTACGTGTCTCACTTTGGAATTGGAATAATTGCGTACAAATAATAGTGGACAATAAACTCAGTACAGATATTGAAATAAGGAAATGAGCGAGACTAGGATGATTTTGTCTTCTTGCTCTTCAATGTGTATGAGGTTGCTCATCGTACCCCTTAAGAAAATAACTGTATAAATCTTAGGATTTATCAAATAAATAGAAGTTAAATGTGTTATTCAGACCTTTGTTAATATTGATATTATGTGTTATAATGAAACTAGAAAATCTATATATTGAATTCCAATGGAGTAGTGCGTAAAGAGTCTTCAATCACAACTATAGAAGCGTAAAAATTGTCTTCAAATGCATGCTTGTTGCATGGCCAAATACAGGTAGATTTGAAACCATTCAAAGCAATATTCATACGAACTTATTTTGAATATGAAATTCCAAATAGTTGTGACACAGTAGTTTGTTGTATTGTGTTCTTAACCACGAAGATGAAGCTTCATTGTAATTTATTTTTAGTGATTTAAAAAAGATCTGTCCAAAGGTTAAAGTCGATGGGTTATAGAGCAGGAAAGGAAAAAAATATATAATTCCATATATCTTGTATTTGATTCTCATTTTTTACTTGGTGAAACATTATGTTAATAATGATTATTCTTGATAATGGCCCAGTGCCGAAACTTGTCGAATATAAAATAAACAACTTAGTGAAACTTATTGTTGCTATTCTTCAACTTTGTACACTTGATGAAATGTTCCAACCATTGAATTAAAAGTTCCGACGTTTTTAGAGCATCCAAATACAGTACCTAGTGGTGCTCCTTTCTTTAAGGAATCGTTGATACGCATGCGTTTAAATATTAACATAGGAGGTATGTATTTACCTGCAGCATCTATACAGCATAAATTTGTCAAATTGGTCAAACCTATTTCATCACTTGCAAGTGCACCAACTTGATGTTTGCCTTTCTCAGAATTATTTTAGATGGTTTCTGAACATTGGATAATCCTGTTTCATCAACTTTATATATCTGGTTAGCACTGAACTTGTATTCATCTAATATGGATTCATATTTATTAAAGAATCCATTACCACTTTCTTTATTGAAAGCCCTGGCCATTCATTTTGCTTCTAGAGTACGTAAAGAGAAATAAGGATTATCTTTCATTTATGTACCTGATAAGCGAGTCTGCTTAGATCAGCTGCAGTAATCTCAAAGAAGCTTGATTCTAAAATGAGAATGTGCGTAACCAACTCCTTCTCCATATTCTCAGTTATATTCTACGGCCTTCCAAGTTTGACATTCTTATTTAATCCTTTAAAATGACGACGTAACGATTGTTTAGGGATGCTATATTGTCGATGATCTTCATTGAATCCAATAACTCTTTCCGATAATTTTTAACGCCTCGTTTATATTTGATTGTTTCCATGCATTATAAATTCGCTTTCGTCTTGACACGATTATGGTTTAAATGTAGGAAACATCATATGAGAGTGGGAAAAACAAAATATAATTCCTTAAGTTGTACCAGTACGATTTAGGAATATCATACGGGTACGACTTACGACACAGCACATTAAAATTTAAACTAAACATAATTTAATATTAAATACAATTAACACAACTTCGTTTTAACCAAATGGTTATTTAAATTGCACTGAACCTATATTTAGAAAGAAACATAATTTTATCAATAATTTGCTTGCAAGATTTACTACCAAAAATATGTAGAAAATTATAAGAAAATTGAAATAAATTTACTTACTGTCAAATTTTACAAAGTGGTTTGTTTACATCCAATAATAATACGTGACACGACGTGGTTGACTCGGATATATATTTGATTACCGACGATTGTGCTGTTGTCGTTGTAGTTTGTGCTAAATGCATGTGGTACGACAACCTCACCTTAAATTAATTTTTGAAGAAGCATAATTATCGCAAAAAGAGGGAATTATAATAAACGAAAAAACCACAAACAACATAAGGGGCACATGACAGATTCCGCTGATGACCTTCAAAGTCTACGAAATAGAACAAGTACGTTTTGCGGAAGATATACGTTAAGAATGAATACAAAAAAGATCAAATAAATGCTAATAACAAAAATGTAGACATACAAGCAAATATGTACTTGTATACCCCAACTAGAAAGGATTGAAAAGTACAGATACCTATGAATATGGATCATAAAAAATAACGACCAAACAAGTGAAATAAGAGTGAGAATAGAGATAGCAAGAAGTGCATTTATGGAACTAAATCAGTTTGTTAAAATTTTTAAAGATGATATTTTTTTCAAAAAGTTACTTTCTTAAGTTTTGATTTTAGCACTTTTATTTCTCATATGAATAATGACCTTATTGTACCACATAAAAACTATACTTACGGAAAATTATATTAATATTGTTAAAAAGTATCTATAAATATCCTGTTAACTTTGTATTGTCACGTAAAAATATTAAGCAAAATTTGCAACTTTCGCAGATCACTGGAAATAATACTACCAGATGAGTCTCACTTAGGTAAGTTAGTTTGAAAACTATGTTGCTACATATTTGGAATAAAGTTTCTTAAATATCTATAGAGCATATCGTTAATATTATTGTTTTTTTTATTATTTATTGAAGAGAAATATTAAAAAAATAATCCAGCTTTAGAGAAAATCCAATTTTAAAAATATAAATACTATATATCTGTTCACTTAAGTTTGTTTTATTTTTTTTTTGCCAGTTACATTATTTCAAAGTTTGCCACTTTTTTGCGAAAATTATAGCAGAGATTGAAAATAATAATCAAAACGTTCAAGTTCTTGTTACAGGCTTGAAACTTCATCACGTACTCTTTTAATGAGTTTTAAAAACATATTACCTCTATCTAACAATCTAAAGTACATTTTATCATTTATTAGTTTATTCAACAGAAATAATTACATTCAAATTAGTGTTGCTTTAATAGTTGTACTATTTGTAACACGCAAATTAATTTGTATTATTCAATGTCTGTCGAAGTATTAGCTAGAGAAGTAGTTGTTTCAAATTAATTTGTTTTGTAGTCTTAGTAAGACTCATTGTTGTAGATTCACGAAATGTTTTCGTATTTTTAAATTTAATATTACCTCTTATTTACACATTAAATTAGCACCAAATAAGATAATGAATATGACAATTAAATGTCATAAAAATAGCTCCATATAAAATAGACATAAAAACGTCAACAATGGCCAAAATATTGCTTGTCAAAAATACTTCGCTGAGAATTCGGTCATCTGTAATTTTGTAAAAATCAATGCATAATTTAAAATGTATTTCTAATATAAACGGGATATTGTAAAGTGAAAATAAATAAAAGTAAATAAATATAGTTACTAGTTGATGTTTAAGCTTTATTCAAATCGATAAATCCAACAGAAAAACTTCTAGTCTTCGAAATAAAATTTGAAATTATAAAGAAATCTATGTTGACATAGTTGCACAGGATGTCCAAAAAAAAGTTTATATTTCTTTAGCTTCTTGCGTCATCATAACGAATCCGAATTTTAATCTTTTTTAAATTTAGTCTCTATGGAGCGTTGTCTGCAGAGCGTTGTCTGCATGTTGTGTGCGCTAGAGTTCTTACAAAAAAATGTCATTCGGTGAGTGCAGCCCGTAGAAGATTATGCAATATTCCTGGTTTTTGTCACTTAATTGAGGCGCCAAGCATACCTTTTATTGGAACATGGACAAATAAGTTTAAAGAGACCGAAAAAAACAAAATCGTTCGACGAAGATCACTGAGAAGGGCAGAAAACGTGGATAGTGTATGACTAGTTCGTCATTAGACCATATTATGCACAAAGACCTCAAGGTGGACTTCTATAAAATTCAATTGGTACAAGAATTAAAGACCCAGGAAGCCGATGGAAGTGAAATTTTTCCTGGCAAATTGATCTCCAAGAGAGATGACATAAATGTTCTTCCGCGCAGTCCTGATTTAACCCATATAGACCTTTTCCCTTCAAATCTAAAATTGTAATAATCATTTTTCATCTGACGAAGTCACTGTGTAGTGAATTATTGTTGTAAAATAATAAAAACGTTCTTGAAACCATATACTGTGTCAGTATTTTATTAAGAAATCTATAATTAGATAGACTTCTATGGTGCATTTGAAAGAAAATATATCAAAAAATGGTAGCCATCACATAAGCTAACTGCCGAGCCGTCAAAACTATTATTTAAATAAAGGAGTGCCATGGCCACGAAGGTTTACCTTTAAACAATATTTAAAAAAATAAATTCTAAGATTGTATACTTTAATAAATAATATTTTCGATATATTGTTTTTAATTGGTCTTCTAAATATAAACTCTTTTGAGATACGTTATATCTATCTTTCAATATTATACAACTCATTATGACTTAGTTAATTTTGGGCATTTTTGCTTCCTATATCCTTAAATAAATATATGAATCAAATATGCCCAATAATACTATCTTATTTTAATTAACTAAGTTAGAATGAGTAGTATAATATTAAAAGTTAGATAATTAGATATATATACAGGGTGTCCCGTTAATGCGGGGAAATGGCTGGACCATAGATTCCTTGGGTCAAAATATGACGGTTTAACGCAACTTATCTATATCCGAAAATTTAAGGTTAAGCCGGAATTTGGCTTCAAAGTTTCAAAATTTTTTATTTCTTTTGTTTATAACAATTGAACGCTTTAATTGATTTGAATGAAATTTATTAGTAATAAGTACCATAATATTATACATCATTTTAGTTATTTTGGTCATTAGTGATTGACAGGAAGTATAAAAAACAGTAGTACCACCACTTAAAAACTAAAATATTTTTTTATTGGTGCATCCAATAAAATCCAAAAAAATCTACTTGAAAGGGCATTAGATTTAAAAACTTTTTTGACTCTTACTTGTTTTTGATATCTTGTACGGTTTTTGCACAAAAAAATAAAATATGAATATAGTATACTCATTATGCACTCGTTAATGAGTAAATAAACTTACTCAATTGAATAAAAATTAAATAATATCAATAAAGAAAATAAATCAAATCAACATCTAACACTTTTCAAACAATTTTCTTTGCAAAATCCTAATATCTGTTTGTTCCAAATATGAATATTTATGAACTATAATAAAGTTAAAAATGAATTGTTAAAAGACACTAAATAATTATTATTATACATAATTTACATTTTTTAAACAAAGACGGCCACGAAAAACATTTATCTTCGATTCGATGAAAAACTAGATTTTGTTTTTGCTAGATAAAAAATATATATTTTATTTTTTTGTGGGAAAACCGTAAAAGATATCAAATATTAATAAGAGATGAAAAAGTTTTTAAATTAAATGATCTTTCAAGCAGTATTTTTTTAGTTTTTATTAGATCCACCACTAAAAAAATATTTTAGTTTTTAAGTGGTGGTAGTACTGTTTCGTACACTTCTTGTTAACGAATAATAGTCATAATAACTGAAATGATGTATTATATTATGGTAGTTATTAAAAATAAATTTCATTCAAATCAAATAAAGCGTTCAATTGTTATAAACAAAAGAAATAAAAATTTTTAAAATTTTGAAGTCAAATTCCGGCTTAATCGTAAATTTTTGGATATAGATAAGTTGCGTTAAATCGTCATATTTTGACCTCAGGAATCTATGGTCCAGGCATTTCCCCGCATTAACGGGACACCCTGTATATTAATAGACTTATTAAAACAAACACTTCCAACTCCTCCTAAAGAAAATCTAAAACGATTTTGAAATGTATAATAAAAAATAATTCTAGAATCTCACATTTTATTTTTGCGAAAAAAAGTTTACTTTTGTATACCAGTGTAATAAGTGACTAAGTCAAAAATAGCAAAAATATGCAATTAATTAAATAAAAATAAGAAATTTTCTGGCCATTTTCATTTACATTATTTTAAAAGTATTTTTGAGTTGAAAATTCATAACATTGTTGTGTTATTTAATGATATATAAAGCAAAATATGACAAAAATTACTATTATCCATTATTTAGATAAGTCAGAATATTTAGTATATGATTTATAGTTAGATAGTATATACAGATTTTATCAAAAATTAAAAAAACAATTTCAATTTCTGCGTGATAGAATAAAAGTATTTTAATTTGGTATTAATTATTTTTATAATTTTTGCAAAAGAAATATTTTCATTTTTATATTCAAGTGTAATTAGTTACTAGAGTAGAAATCGAAAAATAATGATTGATTAAATCATAAAATTTCTAACAAATCCCTAGAAGTTACAATCAATTACACTTTTCTCCTCCCGATTAGGCCCTGACTAAGTTTTACCTTAAAAGTCCCCTCTATCTTCACTATTCTACAATTTTTTTGCTTCGACATGTACAGTCCTGGTCCTTTTTATCTGAATCCTTTTAAATATCTCCAACATTTTGAAGACGGCACGGGTCTAATTTTTAGTGCACCCAGAGTACATAAATCTTTGCAATTCCTTCAATGAAAATTGATCAAATGAGTTATTTCTATTTCCAATTTTTGGAGAAGATATTTATGTTGGAAAATCAAAGAACAATATGCTCTGACTAGAAGGTTTTATAGGCACAGAAAATTTGATTCAAAGTAGAGTTAATAACTTATTAATTTATATTTTTTACTAATTAAATTTAAGAAAATATAGAAGAATGTATTTTTAAGACAGAAACTGAAATTAAATACAAAAAATAAAAAATAAAGAAATAATGAATATAATCTAATACAATTTATTATATTTGACTTTTTTACCGTATTAATCACCATGATTTTCAATTAATGATTATAAGAAGCAAACAAATAATTCCTCCTAACTATAGTGATATTGTTTTGGCTCCCTTTTTAACTTTTCATAAACACTTTCTATAATTATCCTGTAATATTCTTAACGTAGTATATATAAGCTGCTTTCTTACTTTACAGTTTTATCACACACATAATAAATTGCAAGATTTTCTAAGTATTGATTTATTTATTATTGTAAGCCATAGAGAGTATACCATTTATACGGAGGAAACAATTTATACGCGTTCAGTCTATTGTAGCGTGGAATAATTTATCTGGCTGCAAATATCAAACAGATTAACCTTAAGACCATTCCGTTGTACGGTCTCCCCTCTCGAATCGGAGGTGTTTAGCATACACCGGCCGGTGACGGGCCCTCTGAAGAAGTTACGCGAAACCCTCTTCTTCAATTCCATTAAGCCGCACGTCCCGAGCCCAGCCCCGGAGAGGCTCCACTTGCCGCCTGATGGATTAACGAGATCGTCTCGACGATTCTATGCAAATATCCAAAACGGGACGGATTTCGCCCACTTAATTTCCACTAAACGATTGAATCTGTCTTAAACGTTCCAAAATTGATTACAAAAACACCTATTAATTGTTTTGTATATAAGGCATGCTTAATTTAATTTGAAACATTGCGTCATTATGTACGCATATTATATATCTTTTCTAGTTTATACAACTTAAAATGATATTTGTCTTTCTTTTAAAATTACCATTCTTATTATATCAATCATTGTTACAGTTTAGTTTAGAGGTGATTATTAACACACATCTAAATACAAAAGAACATGACAAAATCGTCAATCTTTTTGATATAAAGCGTTATAAACAAGTTATAAAGTTCCCCTTTTGGAGATATAAAAGTCATATTTAGCAAATTAAATGATGAAAATCATTAATCGGAGCTTCAGTGATAACAGTCTCAACGAAACTCAAATGGGCAAGAGTGGAAGATCATCTAAGCATATTGGATGAATAAATACTACTACTACTAAAAAGACCACGTGGTCACACTACTATCAGGTTTCGTTTTATTTTTAGGAAATGGACGATGCAGGTGCTGCCATCTGACGACCGACGGACCTAAGGTGAAGTTTAACTTTTTGTCAGTAGAGTTACTCAGAACAATTTTGAAGTCCAGTGACTTAAAACTTATCGGCCAAAAAAGTCGTGAACATTTTCGTGCGACTATTTTTACAACCTTCAACGTGGATTATCTCAACAACAGTGCAGTGCATCGATGAAATGTATTTGACTTTTGGCAATGAAGCACCATCAAACGCCACATATTTTTATTATAGATAGATTTTACATTATACAACTGATAAGGTATTTTCAGTTGAGCCAGATGATGAATCCACGGTACAATTTTTAATTCACTAGAGTATCTGAGTAGGAATTTGAATGTTATAAATAAATAATTAGACTACCTGAAGTTCAAGCAAAGTAAGGTTGATATTAACAGGTGTTAGCAAACTTTCCCAATTTATAAAGAATAATTATGTTTTTTGTTAATGATAGTAGAAAACTCGTATAAAAAGTATAATTTGTCCTAAAAGCATGCGAAAGTTTACACAATTCGATCATTGCACACGATACGGGGTGGCGGAGCTCTGTTTTATTTCCATATTCATTCGGTGTGTAGTAATAAAGATGAATTATGGTCTCGATCTGAGGTGAAACACCGAAACGCACTCAAAGCGCGCACTAATGACGGATGTGCGCCTTCGATCAGGCCTCTCTCCAGCAAAACCCACACCCCCATACCATCCTTCTCTACCGCGCTCAAATACAACAAATCCACCCGCGCCGTCAACGCACTCTACCCAGTTCCGGATAGGGATCGATCTCCCATTTCCCACAATGGCAGCACAAATTAACTACCCATTTTATTTTCAAATTAACAATTACCTCGGCGGGATCAATCAAATTACTCTAAAAGCCCGAACTGCTTTTTCATATTTCATCCGAGCAAGATCGAGTGCGACAACGTCCCGGAACGACTTCTGCACACCAGACCGACCGACCGTGAGATAATGGGTTAGTTTTTTGCGGCCCGGGGAAAAGTCCTCCATTATTTTAATTAAGATCGTCGGCGATGACCGTCAGATGATCATACCTTTTTTTTTATAGGAAAAGTTGCCGTCGTTTATAATACGGATTAAACTTATTCATTGCTTGAAAACTAAGCTATAATTAAATTATGGACCGGCACTATATTATAATGAACATTAAACACGTTTTTATATTATAAATTATTGACTGTAGAAGACGCTGGAATAATATTGTACAGATAATACTTCATTGCTATTTTTCGTATACCGCAATTAATTGGCGCAGTCGGTAGGATAAGTAGACTAAATTCGTGCAAAATCTTTCTGTTTAAATAGTGAAATTATCAGTGTCCGCAGATCTTTAAAAAAACGGATATTCGAGGAAAAGTTTGCAGCTAGTGGACAAATTAATTGCAATTCAAGAAGGAAAAAGTAATCTCAAGATGAACAATGGATACTTCAAGATTCTTACAATTTCATTGAAAGTTTTCACCAATTAATTATAAGTATTTCTATTCTCCCATTCATTATGAAACGAAATCGTTTTTCTATTATAAATTAATTAGTCATAAATGCAGAATTTCGAAACATTTGAAGCCGTAACTCTTTAAAACCCGTATAATTATGGTGGTGGTAAGCTTGAATGTTGCATTGCTACATTATCAAATAGATAACATCTCGAAATTCAAAAATAATCAGAAACAACTCACACATTCATAAATATTTGCGAGGCGTTCCAAAATAAGCGCGTGTGAAAATGATCTCATTAACATTTGTTTAATAGACAAAATACAAAGTAGTTAATCTCGTTGACTCAAGAACCAAATTGCAACTTAATAAAAGGCGCGATAAATTTTACTACTTTGATTTAAGATATAATTTCCCTAAAGCTTTTAAAAATTTAATATCGATTAATTTTGGTACATATATACACGATGTACGCGACATTTTATTGCGACTTATTAAGGCGATTTTGCCCTGAAAACATCCGTGAATGAATGTTTTGTATATAATGCAAATCAATATTAGATTAGAAATCTGAAGAAGCATTTTCTTACGCTACAAAAGAAGAAAATTTAATTTATTTAATTATTCATCCTTGACTCAGTACTTTACACACTGGGTATAGCAAACGGATTCCGCCAAATTGAAACCTAAAATATACCCAAACATAACCTTTTCAGCTAACCGAGGTCATTATAAACACATTTTTAAAGATATTGCCACTCATCTTGAGCAAAAATTACAAAACCCAAAGAATGACCCAATTAATTATTTATTAAATATGACATCCATCCCAACAAAGGCGTTTGTTTTTAAAGAGGTCAGACAAAATACTGTGAGAAATACAATAATTCAACTTCAAAACTCAACATATAGAGACATGTTTCGGATAAATGGCTGCTAAAGAATATAAAAGAAGCAATTATAAATCCCCTAACACAATTAATTAACTTATCCATAAGATCAGGTACCTTTCCACAATACTTAAAGCGAACCTATACGATACCTATTTACAGAAGCGGAGATCCTAATGACCCAAACAACTATAGACCAATCTCACTTCTGCCTATACTCTCCAATGTCCTAGAAAGAATACTGTTTGAGCAGATAATAAATTATTTTGAGGAGTATAACATCTTCTCAAATAAACATTATGGTTAAATATTGTTTCCCGTCAACAACAGCCACGAACTGATTTCGATCTTTTTGGATCTCATTCGCGTAGCGTATTATTATTTTTGTTATAGTTATCGCTGTTGACAGATACCTTCAATGTTAATGGTTATCCACCCATTTGGGATTTAGTGCAACGTTTAGACAATAGATAGCACCTTTATGGTTTTATCGAACAATATGGTTTTCGCAATGGAAAATCAACGAAGGATGCAGTTATTAACTTTGTAAATGAAATAAATAAAGATTTTGAAAATAGTGTGAACTCTGTAACCACATTAATAGACCTAACTAAAGGCTTTTGCCCGTGTCTCTCATTTTGACCCAAAGTCATGTAGGTTGTTATGCAGCTATCTAATCAATAGAGCACACAATGGCAGATAAAATAACAAGTCATAAGATCAACTAACGACAAAACATGGTGTTGCCCAAGGATCAAAGGATTTTAAAATCAGCAATGTGGGTTCAATAGTACTATATGCTGATGGCACTACGCTAAAAACCCAGATTAAAATAGAGAAATCGCTTTAAACAAGAAGAAGGTGTATGTAGAGCAACCCAATGAATGGCTTATTGCAAATAAACTAACCATCAATATAGATAACACAATAGTATATTGTATAATGAGCATACAATGATACCCATTGCCCACGAGTATGAAATTTGCTGCATGAGCCGAAGGCGAGTGCAGCAATTCATACGAGTGGGCAATGGTCATTGTATGCGAATTGTACACTATACTTTTTCTACGATTATACATATGAATTAAAAAATTCAAATATAGATTTCTACTAATTGACATTGAACAAATTTTTATTTATTAAAAATATACGTGATATTGATACAGTTATTAAACATTCTTGGAGATCATGTATATGATGGAAAATTTACCGTAGGGTTTAATTTTGTAACAAAACTACTCTTATTATTATTACTTACCATTATTTTGCGTAAATTTCAACTCACTCGCAATTTTATTTTGACGTTTAATTTCACGTCAGAAACGTCAACTCAAAAATCAAATTTTATAATGTTCGTATAATATTTGCGTGTAATTGAAAAATGTTATTTTTTGTATTTAAGGAAATAATAATAATCTTTATTCCGTAGACCATATAGTGTACACAATATACATTTATAGTATTGGAAGCGTCAAAATACAAACTTAAAGTATTATTTCTTACATAATATCATCACATAAATTATAAAACAATTTTTCACCTGTATTAATTATAAAAAACGTTTAGTCTGATTCAATATTAATATTATTAATACTATGTTATTGTAATATCCCTCTCCTGTTTATCTATTGTAGCACTAGTGCTCCAATGGAAATATTGTAACACTAGTGCTACAATATACATATTGTAGCACTAGTGCTACAATGGTTGCTATGACAATGAATATATAATATATACTTAACATACAATGTACTACTTTGTATAATCAAAAAGTAACCTACAATGATGTTATTTCATTATAGGAGTAGAAAAAATATATAGGGTTCTCTTTGCGATTAGATACTCAGAACAGTAAAATTTCTAAGCATACATCAAGATTTAAAACTAAAATTGCATAACCAGCAAGACTATTACTAAATAAATACAGAATTCCACAATTCAACATAGTAGTACCAAAAATTACAGTCAAAATGGCATATCACGCATTAATCGAAACTCATTTATTATACAATATTTTATTGTAAGGACACACGGCGATTATATCAAAAATTTTTGGCCTCCAAAAGGGGGCTATTAGTGTAACAGACCAGATACAATACCGGAGTAACTGCAAATCATAATTTTCTAAATTGTATAAACTGTTCCAAGTTTACACATACATTCTATTATGTACACGTTTACGAAAACATCAATTTATATAATATAAAAGCCGAGCATCACGACCACTACACTAGGTCTGCTCACTTTTTGCACTTGGAATGCTTCAGATTTAACAAATCCCAAACTGAAGTCAGTTTCATTGGTCCAAAACTCAATAATTGCCTAATAACATTAAATTATTAGATTTAAATAAATTTAAACAGGCCGTTCACACATATATAAGCAAACATGCATTTTGCATTTTACATCATTGAAGAATTTTTACAAAATAAATACAGCTTTTAAAGCAATTTGAACTAGTTACTACTGAAATGTGATATTAATCTTTTATATTATTTATTCTGAGATCTCATAAACGTGTTTTTATTTATGTGTACATATTTATAAATGTAAATGTGTTTTACATCGACTTTTTGACTTATGTAAAACCTTTTTGTTTCTTTAACAAATTTATTATTATTATTATTATTATGAATTCCAACATATGCCATTTTAATAGAAAAACGCTCCACCTACATTTTAGTTATAAATAACATTATTGGAGGATCAAAAATGCAATCTGCATTGTTTGATTGTTAGTCAGTTTTAGTACATTATAGGAATATATTGTTAAATTAAAGAAAATTTGTAATCGACTCCGTGAAGCAAATTTTAAAATACAGTTGAACAAGTCTGAATTTCTTAGAAAATGAAATATTTAGGTAATGCATGACACCACAAAGAATTAAGCCAAATCAATAAAGACAGCAATTAAAAAGTATCAAATACCTAAAACCTCTAACGGAATTTAATAATATATATGGGACCATTAGATTAATAAAAATATTTATCAAGGGTAGCAAAATGAATGACAAATTTTCTAAAATCAAAAATAAAGTAGAATTACTTAAGTCAATTCGCATTGCCAAATATTGCTAATAAATACACATATTGTTCAATGACCAGCCTGAAGAACCCTTCACCCTGACAGCTAAATAATTAAACAATTTCAACTCAACGCTCTAGTCGATAAACTCATCGCTTAATTAAGCTTAAGAGATTAAAACTCCTTGCATTGTATAGCTAGGCAAATATTTTAGATGATACTTATTTGGAACAAGTAAACTACACACATTCAACGTCTAGCATGTATCACCGACGTCAGCAATGTAGGCGGTATTGTTTTTTCCTTCCCTGGATTTACACATATAGAAGATGGCTCTAAATAGGGAGCTAAGACTAAGGAACAACAGCCTGTGATGTCCAAAGGCGGACCAGACTAGGCATGGGAAAATCGTTGGAAGAGTGGCTCAAAGGGACGCTCATCTATTTCTAATGAAATATCACGACCGTGCTACTCTGACACACCTTTTCAAAAAATACTGCACGACACAAAACTCTGAGGCTCCTGAATCTACTTTATATATCTTCAAGGATGGAACAACAAACAAAAAACAAGAACAGATGTAGGTATATATTGTGCCCAACTGAACCTGGAACTAAAAAGAACTGGAGACGACATTTCTAAATAATAGAATTATCCCATACAGGATCAGGGTAACGATAGGACGGATAGAGAGAGAGAGAGAGCAACTTTGAAAACCGACAAGAGGCCTGTGCCCTTATCCAAAAACAATCTTTCAAATATACTGCAAGATGTGACTCTAGCAGAATATAAACTAAGGTGAAAGAACGTCTCCACTTGTGCTCATTCCAGAAACACAATAGAAATACCCAACAATATCGCCCAATATTGTATTAATCTATCCAGATCAAATTTAAAATCTCTGACTGATATCTTAATTGGACACTCAGTTAAAGAAATACTTCTATGTATTAGGAATCGCTGGACATCCCAACTACAGAGGGTGCAACGAGAAAGCGGAGTCGGCGGAGCATATCCTGTGCTACTCTCCTGCTCTAGCAACATTAAGGAAGATCCTGCTGGAAACGTCCATGCCAAAACCGGCCGACCTGTGATTCTAGTTTCCCAGTAACATCCTTAACTTAACAGAGAGAGCTAATCCTTCTATCACTGGAGGTGTATTATGAATGAAAATTCAACACATGTACCGATCACAGACCCTCATTTGGTTATTTAATTTTAAAGAACCTTATAGCAGGCTCATTCGTAGAAAACTTCGTCTTAAGGAATATAATGATGACCGCGTATCAACCATTAAAATATATGCTATTTAAAATAAGCAATGTAGGAAATAGCAAATACAAGAGAGCATTAAGATATTTTAAGATATCCAAATCCAGCCTCTAATTCCACCTTTAGTAGAAATCAATTTACGATGATTTATGAAGTATATGTGACTTCCCCTCGCCATCTAGAAGATATTTGGGCCTGTATGCTCCCAACACCAGCCAGGCGCGTTTATATCTTCTGGGGAAAACGCCTTCTGCCAGGCATGGTATTGGGGAAAAAAGGGTTTTCACCACTTCTCCGCGGAATTGCGAGCCCACGTTGGGTAGCGGTAGCTGAGTTTCTTTGGCACATTTTTGTATGGGCATCTGGTCTACAACGGAAATTAGACTACGGTATCAAGGCACTGATAGGAACAAAGATCAAGACATTTTTAAAATTACTTACTGCTAGTACAAGATACAATAAACAATATTCTTGACCCATATCTAAAATGCAGAATCCGGCAGGGAAGTATGACGTTTTTGAAAAATTCATAACTCAGAAATATAATGTCATCTATGTGATGTCCGTACATTTCCAAACATTCCTGAAGTCGAGTTGAGAATTTGTTCATGCATCCTTCCAATATGTTGACCGGAGTCGCTTGAATTTCTTGGGTGATAGCAACAAGGG
The DNA here is from genome assembly GCA_963969525.1 of Ontholestes murinus. NCBI lineage: Eukaryota > Metazoa > Arthropoda > Insecta > Coleoptera > Staphylinidae > Ontholestes > Ontholestes murinus. The sequence continues at coordinate 31,130,976 of OZ018395.1, read as the reverse complement.
TCCGTGGTTTCTCAATAAATACGCCTTTAGGCCACAGAAAATAATCACAAGGCGTAAGATCAGACGATTGTCTCGATGTCCCTTTGTAGCGAAATGAGTCGTCCTGCAAAATGTTATCCCAAAAATGCAATAGACTCCCTTAACACGTTAACCGCCACATGTACCGCCGGCGGTCATAGTCGCCTAAATTCAATATACATACAAGATCGCTTGGCGGTGAAAGTGTTAAGGTGTGTCAAGTTGCCCCATCCTGTTGAATTCTCAGCATGCGAGCAAGCTCCGCTACCGATCGACGTGCTTACATAGTTGCCCTAACTCGAGCCACATATTCAGGGGTTCTGACACTTCTTTCTCCAAGGTCCTCTAGGCTTCAATGGTGTTTCGCGTAGGAACCGTAGACCGTGTCTTCCAACATTGAATTGTGGTCAAAATCTGCGATATGTACCTACCACAGAATGCTCAGATTGCGTCCACGGTTCCATAACGACTAAACGAAACAAAATGGCAAAGTCAGGTGGTCACATATCAACCATTTTGAAAATGTTAGGCTTTGCTTGCGCTGAGTTATAGGCGTACCAAGAACATCATACTTTCCTGCCGGGCCCTGTATAACATCCAATACGAAAGTATTCTTAGCCCTTGATGAAAATTGATATTGCAGATTATCTAGAAAACTTCGTATATTTCATTTCATTAAGTCATTTCAGTCCCGACTAATAGTTATTTACACTTGTATTATATCCAACTATATTTAGTCCAATCATCCAAATTTAATATTATTTAAAAGGAGATATTACATTTTTTCCACATGTGTCTACTCAACGTGTTATGATATAATCTACAGTGATACTTTTCCATCATCATCACTTGTTGCAATCTCTAATGAAGCGTCTGAATCCGTATCTTTGATTCTTATCTTGACTTCTAGGAACGCTGGCTAATCGTGCATCAACAGCACTTATATTTTATCTACTTTTTTGAGCTTAAATATTGGTAAAAGTGATATTATCGTTGCTGCATTCTTGATGGAACATAATTGCATAATTATTTTTATTGATTAAAGTCTTGTTTCGTAACATAATTGCTTTATCAGTTTCCTGGCATATGTTTCGACAATTACTTGTCATTTTCAAAGATGTACTATGATTACTGAAGCGGTGAACTTTTATCTGTCAGTATATATAAACTAGGGTAATAATATAATTTTGTTAAATAAGACAATCCGCTAAAATGATGTTTTGGCTTGAAATGGCCTCATGTTGGTTGTTTACTATATTTTTGCCCTCCTTAATTGCAATTATGGAACGAAACAAGACTTTAATCAATAAAAATAATTATTAAATATTGTTTTTTATTATTTCTTTTTTCAGATATAGGGTCTTAAGTGCGCTGATTTAATTAAGTGTAAACGTTTTTTGAGAACAGCAATTTTATATTTTGGTTTTGTGCTCTATTGCTATTATTAAATTTTTGTAAACAATTTCCAGAAGACAAATATTTAAAAGATACATTTTTATTTTGATAATATATTTCATTAAACATGAACCAGTTATCCAATGATTTTACCTATAACTAAATTATCTAAACAGTAAAGTCTTTAAACTTAAGAATCCGTTACTTAAAAATCTTCAAATTAAAAAAAATTGAAAATTCTAATAATAAATATAAGTTTTCATATCTTATCCCTTCTCTTGGGTTTAATTTATTCATTCTATCTAGAAACTTGAGCGCTTTAAAATTGACAGATTCTAGATTGAAAGAAATTATAATTAATTAGAGGATTTAGTAAATCTATATTTATAATTAAAGTATTGAAGGTAAAGAACACATTTACAATTATTTTAAATTGTAGAGTTATTAGAAAATATTTTTCTATTTTTAAAATTTCGGTTAGTTTAATTTCTGGTGTACCGGTGGGGTCTAATTTCAACTAATTAAAAAAGTAGACCCTCGGAAATCTGCAGCTTTACAATTCTTTGAAGGTTTCGAATTGCTAAAAATAGTTCATTAATGGTTGAGTCGTTCACTTAGTGATACATCATGAATATTTAAATAAAGTAAAACTCACTTTGTTGATATCATACTATTTATTTAAAAAAAAAACTTTAAGTTTAAAAATGACCAGCTGTTGATCGAAACTCGAGTCACTTTTTTAAATAAATAGTGTGATCAATAAAGTAAGTTTTACTTTATTTAAATAGTTTTGTTGTAAGTAGATACTTGAAATTATATTATTCATAGTTCTAAGAACAGTTACTTCTTCCTTTGTTATGAATAAGTAATTTTAGATCTTATGCCTTTGTGTTTATAAATTATAAAAGCATCTAAATTATTTACTATAGAGCATCTCGTAATTCAAAAACTATAATATTTTTAACAAAAAACTTGTACATTTTAAGCTTTCGGAAATTTAAGAATGGTAAACATTTTATATTTGTAGGATTTAGAAATTCTTAAATGTTCTGATGTTTCTAAAATTCAGATATTTAGAGATACAGAATTTTTCCAATACCTATGGGCTTTTCCACAATTTACTAGTTCTCAGCAACACTTGCTTCATTCTTTTGCCGAGAAAGGCCAGAAGTTCTTTGAGCGTGGCACCTTCAGAACATATATTTTTTTTGCCCTCTGCATACTTATTATTATTTTACACAAGGTTAGAAAACATATACAAGCATATGTGAGATTAAATATACCAAACGCAAATGTTAAAACTACTTAATGAGGCATAGAAATCTAAAAAAAAAACATAGTTTAATCATTTCCTTATTTAAATATTGAATTGACGAGGCGGATATATGATGAAACTCCATAACACATTGTGTTGTTGTTTTATTTCAACATTTCCTTATTTTTACTTCTGGAGATTAGGTGATAGGTATTTACTGTTAACCAATTTGCACCAGTTAATGCAGTTGATGTTTTGTAATCTCCTGGAAACTGCGTTACAACTTCTAGTAGTCATGATGATGATAATAATAGTGATAACAAACAATTTAAAAAGTTGCTCAATAAACATTACCGCGAGCTAAAATTTATATCCATTTCCAGCTTCTCTTGCAGTACACAAATAATACATAAAGCAGAGGAAATAACCAGCCATTATAAATTACAGATAAAACAAAAAAAAAATATATAAAATCATATGCACGATTCTGCAAAAAGTGTTGGTAGATTGTGTAAAGAAACTAAGGAAGAAGAAATGATACAAGCATGTAATGTCAGGTGTTGAAGTTAGTGCTAAAGTTTATTTTTTTTTTTGGCTGCAATTGTCTTTATCAAAAACTAATGTTCGAATTAAAAAAATAGCGGTTTTAATTAGAAAACCAGTCTTTGGCCGATTTTTTTAAATTTAGATTTAAAAATTTAATCTATAGTTTTATTTTAAACGTGCATCTAGTGGGTTCCTTTTTATTACATATTTAAAAAAATTATATGTATTTTATTCTTAAACATATGAAATTGTTTCAAATTAGGCAACCTTCCTCTATATGTATAAATCCAACGAATTTAGTTTAATAATTTTGAAATTTTAATTACAAATGCATCATGGACATCATCCCGTATTTCCATTTACTGAATCAAAAATGTGTCATTTTTTTTAACGTTATGGTAGCAATAATTAATATAATTTAATCTTCGGACCGTGAAATTAATACTAGAATGCAATTATGTAATTATTAATGCTCCCGTGAAAGAAAATATGAAAACGCCGCCCGGTCGACTGGGCGTTAATTAATTTAACGGGCGACATCTATTTTAATTAAAAATAAATACCACCAGATTATAGACAAACATGAATTAGAATCGTAACAAAACACTGGATTATTTAAAATTAACGAAGGACAGATGTATGCCTGATTAAATTAAAGATACTGCTATAAGGAAAAGTTGCGTGTTTTCTATAGAAATAATTTTAAAAATATCTAATTAAAACAAATATTTACTCATTATGGGTGATAAAAATACTAAACTTAAATAACTTTTAACCAATTGAATACTTGACGGAACAAGATTCTTACAGATCATTATCAAAGTTGAAGTTAATTTGTATATGTTGATTGCCATACTCACGCTTCGAGAATTGTCACTTAACAATTTTCATTTACAAATTAGTTCAAACTTTGATAATGATCTGTAAGTAGTTTGCACTAGAAGTTATTTACTTTTTAATAATATCCGTGTGTTTTTCTTAAATTGCTCTATAATTATGTTCAAATACTTAACGGAAACTCAGGTAGGTATAATAGTTTGGGAAATTAAGACTTTGTAAGGTGAATTATTCGTGCGACGATAAGGAATTAGGAGCTGTGATTTGTGGTGATTGATTTTAATGCGCCATTTTGCAAATCAATGGAGTCAATAAGCTCTTGAAGGAATTGAAGGACTTTTGATAATGTGAGAGCATGTGTTATTAGGTCAGTATTATTTGGAAATTGCAGGAGGTATTTAGACGGATTTAAGTATAGAAGATCAGTGTTATAGACATCAACGCAAAAGTTGTATAATATAAACAAGAGAGAGCCTTAGGGAGTTCTTGTTCGTAAAGGAACAAGAAAATAAGTTGTAGATTTTCTCTATTAGGGATATTTAGGATGTGCCACTTATATACACTGTTACAAAAATCGATGAGAATTGGAACATAGAATGTATAAAGCATGTACAACTTAGAGAAAAACCACAACATAATCTTGAATCTTTCTTTCACAATTCTGCCAAGAAAAATCCATGGTAATAACTAATACCTTTTTCAAATTACCAAAACGTCGCCTGTACTCTTGGAAATCACCACGAGAAAACGAAAAACGTATAATCAGGAATCAAATCGACTACATTATCGTCTACATACCCAGAAGCAGACGTAGGCTCAGATCATAATCTTCTTGTTGTGCAGATATTGGTGAAGCACAAGAAGCTGATAGTCTCATCAAACCAAAGTACTAATGACACTAGCCTACTAAGAAATAATAACGTAAAAGCCAAGGTGCACCAGGAGATAAATGAAAACCTAAATAGATTAATAAACACCCACGGGGCAACTCAGAATCAATCTGAAGACATGTGGCAAAATTTGAAATCAGCCATCAAATAATCTTGTAAGAAACATCTGAAGCATCTGCAAATATTGGACAGGGCTCATATAACAGTGGATTGGGCTGTATGGACGAGGAGATCGTTTCCCACAATTCTAGCAAGAAAAATCCATGCTAATAACTAATACCTTCTTAAAATTACCAACACGTCGCCTATACTCTTGCAAATCGCCTCAAGAAAATGAAGAACGTATAGTCAGGAATCAAATCGACTACATTCTCATCAACATACGCAGAAGCAGATGTAGGCTCAGATAATAATCTTCTTGTGGCGGAGATTATGGTGAAGGTCAAGAAACTGAAAGTCTCGCCAAACCATAAAACCATTGACACTAGCCTACTAAGAAACAATAACATAAAAGCGAAGGTGCACCAGGAGATAAATGAAAACGTAAATAAATTAATAAACACCCATGTGGCAACTCAGAATAGATTTGAAGACATAAAGCAAATTTTAAAATCAGCCATCATAGAATCTAGTAAGAAACACAGGAAACCTGAGAAAAGGACAAACTGAAAAGATCGGATGACCGAGTAAATATTAAAGCTTATCGAAGAGAGGAGAAACATAAAAAATCAGACAAACAGAAGTATAGAGAAGTACAGAAGAAGATCAAATATAAATGTCGACAAACTAAAAAAGAGCGACTGAAAGAAAATGTACCGAGATTGAACATCTGCAGAAACTGCACGACTCCCATAATGTGCATAAGAAAATAAAAGAGTTCACTGTAATTGGTCCGAAACAAACAATTTGAAAATGAAAAGTTAAAATTGTCACAACTATAGTCTCTTAATAAAGTCAATGTTATACAAACAAAGTTAAACAGTTTTTTATTTGTTATACGTCCCTACAAATGAGGAGAGAAACATTGTCTTAGATATTGAAAATACACTAATCCTATGGGAAAAATATATTAGATTCATTTTCAATGATCAAAGAGAAGAAATAACTACCAACGGTAACAATGAAACTGGACCATCTATTTTAAAAGAAGAAGTACTAACAGCAATAAAATCAGCCAAAGATGGAAAAGCTCCTGACCCCGACGACCTGCAGATGTGGTTAAGTTGATTGAAAAGCAACATTTAGATGTTATAACTTCTCTATTTAATAATATTACCTATAATTTAAGTTTAATTCCTAATTTTGTTTTTGCACCTACATCAGATCAGCTTGTTTTCAAGCTATTAAAGAAGTTACCAAATAATTTCAAATCCGGGGATGATAATTTAGCTTTATTTTTATTAAAAGATTGCGCTAGTTTACTAAATGTTCCTCTTGCATTAATCAATAAAAACCTGTACCTTTCCAAAGTGTTTAAAAATAGCAGTAATTTGTCCTATACCTAAGACATCTCTGAAGATACAGAATATTAATAATTTCCGTCCTATTGCCATCCTCCTGCATGTTGCTAAAATATTTGAACGTTTACTTTTTGATCAAATTTATAATCATATTAAACTTTATATTTCTGATAAACAACATGGATTCATTCCCAACCGATCAACTGTAACTAATCTCAACCTCATTACTCATGATATTGCTGAAACCGTTGATAGTAAGGGACAACTTGATGTGATTTACACGGACCTGTCAAAAGCCTTTGATATAGTTCAGCATAATAATCTGTTATCAAAGCTAAATACTTTCGGTTATTGTGCGTCGTTCATGTCCTAAATTCAAAGTTATCTTAGTGAACGAATTGCATACGTGGTGGTTAATGGCTTCAAATCACTCGAATACTCTCCAACCTCTGGGCTACCCCAATCTTCAATCTTGGGACCGCTTCTCTTTAATCTATTTATTAACGATCTTTCGGAATCTCTGACTTGTAAACACCTGCTTTATGCAGATGATTTAGAAATATATAGCATGTTAAAAATATCAATGATTGTATGGTCTTACAAAGTAATCTTAATACTATATATTCATGGTGCGTAAAAAACGGAGTCAATCTAAATATCTCGAAATGTAAACACATGTCGTTCATTAAGGTAACTACTCCACATAAGTTTAATTACACGATTGATGGAAATATTTGAGTGTATGTTACAGTATTTAAAGATTTGGGAGTTTATTTTGACAGTAATTTAACCTTCAATTATCATGTTGATGCTATTATTAAAGAATCTTGTAAATCTTTAGGTTTAATCTGTCGGCATTCCTCCCAATTCCACAATCTTAACACACTAAAATCGTTGTTTTATTCTTATGTACGCTCAAAGCCGGAATATGCAGCCATAGTTTGGTTTCCTCAGAACCTGGGTCAAATCCATCAAATAGAAAGCATACAACGTAAGTTTTTAAAATTATTATGTTTTAAATCAGAAGGATCTTATCCAGATAGAGGTGTAGATCATAACCTACTTCTGCGCAAATTTGATTTTGAGAGTCTCGCGTCTCGTCGACAAAAAATTATGCTGCATATTCCATCTTTTTATAGTCGACGATCGCCAACGTCTAATGTGGTAGCTAATAGAATCGATATTGGTCGGAAATCACCTATCAGAATAATGTCAACATGTTTTAATAAAATATCTGAATCCTGCGATATATTTTTCGATAACTTAATTACAATTTTAACTACTTTAGAACGATGTATTCCAGAACTATGATTATTGTAGTGCGGCTATTATATTATTTTACAGTTTTTCATATTTTCTTTATCTTATATTTGTATTTGTTTATTGTACATTTGTCTCGTAATTAGGACCAGTTTCCTGTTGGATAATAAAGATTTATTATTATTATTATTATTATAAGATTTGTGAAACAGGAATAATACCACAACAATGGCTTCACTTAATGTTTGTCACAATTCCTAAGACATATAATGCCAAAAAGTCATCCACAGTAGGATCTACAAGAAACTGGAAGAAGATATAGAAGATACCCAGTTAGGTTTTAGAAATGGAGTTAGTTGGTTGGAAGACGCTTACAATGTCTTGATGCAACGGTGTCTGGATGTCAACTAAAAGGTATACGCCTGTTTTATGGATTATAATAAGGCATTTGATAAAGGGAGACACAAACAACTAATAAAAGCACTGGGACGCAAAAAAAACTCGACACAAGAGATATATAAATAATAGTAAAACTGTACCTAAACCAAAGTGCGAAAGTGCATCTGTTCGCGTCCAATCCGAACTAACAAAAGCAGTTGAGATCAAGCGAGGAGTCAGACAAGGGTGTGTTTCCCCACTCATCTTTAACATCTATAAAAACCTTCACCGAAGCCTTTGAAAGAGTACAAACAACTAATAAAAGCACTGGAACGCAAAAAAAACTCGACACAAGAGATATATAAATAATAGTAAAACTGTACTTAAACCAAAGTGCATCTGTTCACGTCCAATCCGAACTAACAAAAGCAGTTGAGATCAAGTGAGGAGTCAGACAAGGGTGTGTTCTCTCCCCACTCCTCTTTAACATCTAAAAAATCTTCACCGAAGCCTTTGAACGAGCAGCCGGTTGAATACGTCGAGAACATTCAAAATATGTTGAATAACTTTGTCACAATTAATCGAGAATATGGGCTGACACCCAATGTTAAGAAGACCTAATACATGATTGTCACCAAAACTGAAGTACTTAATGAACATCTGTATGTGGAAGACGAAATGCTGTAAAGAGTCGAGAGGTATGACTATCTGGGTACAAACGTCGACTGCACCGTGGATTACTGCGCAGAAATAAGGATTCGCATTGAGAAAGTAGGTGCGTCCTTTGTAAAGCTTAAAAAGCTGCTCTGTAGCAGCGACCTTAGAACTCGAATGCTCAAATATTACATATTCCCAGTCCTTTTGTAGTAGAAGCTTGGACCTTCAGCGTGTATTGCGAGAGGAAATTAGAAGCTTTTGAGATGTGCCTACCGTAAGATGTTGAGAGTATCATGGACAGAACATGCGACCAACGTGAAGGTTCTGAGAAGAACAGAGAAAGATAGAGAAATCCTACAGGAAATACTAAGGGAATTGAACACAGAAATTATGCTTTTAATACATAAAAGAGGAAATGAAAGACTTTGTAAAATTTACAGAGGCAACATAATAACTAGGCTACCATGCAAAATATTAACAAGAATTTTAGAAAATAAATAATTAAGAGTAATTAGAAAAGGAACACGTAGAAAAGATATTAATAAAAAGGCAAACAAGGAACTAATGAATAAAAGTAATCAGACATATGTTATGCAGATGTAGAAAATACTACTGTATTTCACGTGCTTTCAGTGAATCCCATTTTCGATTTTAATGCCATTGTTTCCACACGAATTAAAGGGTAATTAATTCCCCTAACGTTCTGAGTGATTGCACGTAAAAAAAAAGCGCCCATCCCCGGGGCTAAATCGCCTAAACGCTAACACGGACCCTCATATGGCTGTTGAGATATGCCCGCGCCGCCATAAATTATCTAACAACCGCAGGTCTTTCTGGCGAAACAAGAAGTGCGTTCGGTTAGGGATATATACGAGAACACGTCCACCCCGATATTTTATTGTTCAACGACCCCCCGGTGATACTTTACAAGGCATTGTTCCGCTGATAAATTTCCGCATCAACCGCGACGTGGCCGAGCCCGCATTGTTTGAAAAGTAGTCTTCGCAAACACCGCCACTTCAAAGCTCTTAATTAAGAGAAAAATAGGTATAACAAGGCTTGAAGAATGTAATCAATTAATAGACTGAATATACATGTAAATGTACGTATTACGATACGGGATTACGATTATTTACAATGGCAATTCATAAAAATAGTAGATTTTAAGCCTGAAAGCTCTGCTAATATTACTTGTTTATTGTGATTAGTTCTTACATTTTATGCAATATTAAATGAATAAATATTTATATTTTAAAACGAAAGCACCTTAAAAATATTTCACAATTAATTGTGATTACGAATTCTTTAATTTATTATTACTTTTTCGATCTATTCGAATTAAAACAGATTATGACTGGAATTTTAGTAAAAGTAAAAAAATAATTGATCACTTATTAACTATAAGAATATTTCATTACATATCGAGCAGAATTCCCTTATGAGACAAAGCTCTATACATATTTTTCTAGACTACAAATAGGATGACTGTAATTAAAGAGTTCAAGTTAACAAGAGAAAAAAAATAATATTCGTTGCATCTGCTGATAATACGACTCACGAGTACAATTTCTATTTAAATTGCACACATTTTCCACAAGGTACATATATAAGACACGGAATTGCATCGAGTGAGTTCTCTCTTTTATTGCCCGAAAGCCACAACACTTCGACGACATAACGTAATAACACTCAATTCTCTGTATTTCATAAAGTCGCAATCTATTGTAAACAGTGTTCCGATATTGCTCTCCCGAGCACAATTCACGTTCACGTGATTTCCTGCGAGAAATTATGAAAATATATTCGTAAATGCCGTGTTTTTGTACATGTATGTATATACTTTTTTCTTTATTAAATAAAAGGGTATCATTTTAAGCTTCCTCCAGATCGTTTAGGATCTACTCCCGTACAAAGTACGGGTCTATAATAAAAGACTATTAACTCAGGTTAAAGTTCAGATTTATCGCCACTTTTATTGTTAATAATTGCGGCTTCGTGCGGCCCTCGCGTTATTATAGGGACTTTATGCCACTTTTTGTGTAACCAAGTATGAAATTGGCCCCGTCCATTTTTATGTGTATTTTTTTCTGATATTTAATGATTTTATACATAATTACTTACTACTTATATAAAATTTAGGGATATGCTACTTTTTCATTATACAAACTGGTAACATTATAAGGCACTGATGAAAAATTGCTAGTAATATACTATCGACTGCACCAAATTGCAATATAACGAATAGAACTGATTGTTTGAACATTGAACTTAATTTGTAAATAATTTTCTTTAATAGGAACTTTTATTTACAGCAATTATTTTCGTAACGCAGGTCGCATGCTTTCAAATAACACGAACAAACTATTACAAATGACGGGCTAAATTTTTCTGACACGAAGTGATTCCTCTACTCGGCCTTCTTGCAGGTAACGGATCTCTGCCATTTACTAACCCTTACGTTGAAATGGTCCATGTAATATTACACAAGTTTTAGTCTATTTTATGTCGATTATTTAAACAGTAATTCATTCATTTTGCAAAGAGAGATATATACCACTAAAAATTGGGAAAATAAAGCAAAATTTTCGGTAAACTGAAACAAAATAAAAAATCCAAGCCTAAAATAACAGTCAGCTGTAATTTTCTTAACAAAATAAATGGATTTATTATACAATTTATCTTTTAATTACTTGTTCTAATGAAATTGAACTCTGTACATAAAAATAAGCAATTTAAACTCTATTAACTTTGGGAAGAAGACTAAGACCCAACAGTCAGCAACAAAGTCATTCTCTTTTAATGGCAAGAGCCTCTTCACGTTAGTACCATCACTTGAACTGAAAGAAATCTTACGTAAAAAGAATAATCATCGACTTATAACAGGGAAGAAATAACCAACTAAATAAATACTTGTCTCGACCAAAACTACTTCCGCTTCAATGGCACCTTTTATATTCAGAAGGAAGGTCTGTCCATGGAATCGCCTGTTCTTTACAGAAATATTCATGAGTGATTTTGAGGAACAATTAATTAAGATTAACACTCAAACAAAAAATATAAGACTTTTACAGATATGTTGATGATGTTTTCTGTATCTGTTAATGATTCATATAAACGGTTTGATACAATTTTAAAAATGCTAAATCCAATCAATAGGAAAATTCTATTTATTATTAAAAAATAAGCTAAGATCATACTCAACTTTTTAGATTTAAGCATTTCAATAGAAGACAATAACATAAAATTCGCTATATATAGGAACCCCACTGCTAAAGATACAGTTGGTTGATAGATAAGGCGTTGAGATGTTGAAAATCCATATTCATTTGTATATTAAAGTTGTAAATAACTAAGATTTTCAAAATGTGTGTTTATTTTCACTACAATTGTTTCGCAAATTTATTGCTTCTTCAGGTGAATGAAAGTTTACAATAAAATTAGAAAAAACTTAGAACTATATATATACATTAACACTATTGGCACTATGGAGGGGTAAATATTTTAAGTAGTGGGGAGTTTGACAGTTCAATTTGTTCGTTTAGCAGGAGGCCCGTTTTTTCGAATCTGTTGATTTCCAGGTTTTCGAGTAGATTTAATTTTCTCCCTTTCTTCTCTGTGTGGAGAATCTGGAAATCCTGGTTGAAGGTGTGGTTTTCGGATAGTAGATGATTTGCATATGTTGAGGTGTTCTTTTTCTTTTCCCATGCACTTTTGTGTTCTGCAATCCTTTCGTCAAAGGCTCGTCCTGTTTGTCCAATATATTTTTTAGGGCAGTCATTGCATGTTAGCATGTACACTCCACAACTATTGAGTTTGTTCATTTTGTCTTTGTTATTTTTAATAATTTTGCCAAGGCTATTGTTTGTTTTGAATGCTATTTTAATATCTAATTTTTTCATTTCATTACTTATTTTATTAGTTAAATGTCCATTAAAAGTTAAGGAAGTATAGTTATTGTTATTTTTTGGACAATTGTTTGAGTTACTAAAAAACCTAAAAACCAAATTGAACTGTCAAACTCCCCACTACTTAAAATATTTACCCCTCCATAGTACCAATAGTGTTAATGTATATATATAGTTCTAAGTTTTTTCTAATTTTATTGTAAACTTTCATTCACCTGAAGAAGCAATAAATTTGCGAAACAATTGTAGTGAAAATAAACACACATTTTGAAAATCTTAGTTATTTACAACTTTAATATACAAATGCTAAAGATACAGTCACTCCATCGACATCACTGCACTCGTTAAACAACATGCCGCTAAGTGAAGAAGATTTTAACCGAGAATTACACATACAATCTACCAACTAGAAACGAACAACGGATACTAAAAGACATGAGAAAGCATGCAGTTCAGAAACTACTGTTCAATAGAGAATAATTAAAAGTATATAAGAAGTTCGCAGTCATTCCTTAAGAAAGCTGAAGCAAAAAAACAAACACAACGTCCAAAGTAATAGATAATAATAAAGTTAATCGGATTGGTTTAAAAAAGCATTTGTCATTTATAAAGTAAAATGCGAGAACTTTGACAGAAAATATTTAAGACATATAGGAAGAAATTTCAAAATTAGGTTCAAAGAACACAAGAAAACAGCAGAAAACAAATCGAAAACAGGATTATCCGAGCATTGGTTCACAACGCGAAATCTATTAGCCAAAATTTAACCTATCCGCTTTGCAGAAAAATGTCCCAAAGTTATCCTTGAAGATCTGGAGATTAAGACGGCTATTAGGAACGGTGACAATCTTCTGAACAACATGTACGAACTATTGACCAGTTCTAACCTCTTAATTTCTGGACTTAACCCCAAATCCAAAACTTCTTTTTTATTTTTTTATTTTTAGAAGTAATTTGCGAATAATTATTATTGATTGAAACACGTATCAATAACACATATAAGGTATTACGTATTATTTTTTTATCCGAAATGCTAACAAAAACAATTTAATATTATACATAATAATTTTCTACAAAAATTTTAATCCAATTAATTCCGTTTTCATCCACTCTTCTCATGGTGACTCTCTTAATGAGGATTCATCAATTTATTCGACAAATATGACCTATTTTGCTCTTTAAAATGATATTTATTCGACACTACGTGTTATTATATTTGATATATAATATAATGAAACCAAACGAGTGTTAAAATTATAAACCAAAAAGGTCTTCAAAATAAAAAAATAAAACAGAAAACAAAAATATAATTATTGCTATGCTCTTAGAAACAGCTACAGACCAGTTTCGAACTATTTAGGTCTCGTCGACGCAGCGCAGTTGTAGACAGAGAAACGAAAAATTACTATGTGGTTTACATGCCTCAAGTTCTGGTTAAGGATAGACATACCATTCGGATGACATCTATACGCTAAACGATGCACTGATTTCCCCAATTGAGTGTATATTAACTACAAACTATAATTTAATGTTTACCATTGTTATTGTTAATTGTCGCTGTTTAAATAACTTACATCGAAACTGATAGTTGTGTGGTTGCTACACAGCGCATATTTCGAATACAATTCAATCTTGGAAGGCACGGTCATTTTCCTATGCAAAACAGCAGCTGTAAGTGGGGGCAGAACCTCCTTACTAGAGGATCGTTAAGGCCTGTAGTAGTAGAGGTAGAGAAACAGGTATCAGAACTCCAGAAAATGTGGCTCGAGTTAGGGCAGCTATGTAGGTAAGTGATTTTTTCCTTCCAGAGTTGACAAAGCGTAATGCTGATATTAGAAGAATCATCTTTCAGCAAGATAGGGCAACTTGCCACAATTCAAGGGAGTCTATTAAGAAACCACGGACCTCTAATCAGCTGTCCAATGCTATAATATAAAATATTTAAATGTCACACTGACACAAGCCCATAAAATTATAGAGGCCTCAAAAAAATAGACCAATATGTGCCAGAAATGTACAAAATATTGCCTTTGTGGCTACATATGCATCATCAGCACCTAGTAAGTGTAATAGGTCGAGTGGAAGAACACGAAAAACTGTGAACTCCGCCTTCAAGATCTATCAAATTTCAAAGTGATTAATTTTATTTATGTATGTATTTTTGTGTTATTTTTAAATAGATCTTGTAAAGTGAATAAACTAAACTAAACTATCACCCGAGAAATTCAATGGATTCCGACCAACATGTTGGAAGGGTGCATGATTACTTCTCAACTCGAGTTGAAGAGTGTGTGGAAAATGAGATTGCTTAGATGACCTTTTTTTAAAACTTTTCTTTGATATGAATACGAAATGGCAAATCCACACCTACCTATTAAATAAAAAAAAAGATTTAATTGAAAATTATTGGAGTTATTTAAAAAAACGTCATACTTCTCTGCTGGACCTTGTACATTGATTCTTAATTCACTAATCTTGTCCTAGCGTACTCTTAACCTATACCAATAAATTTATTTTTGCCCTATCGTATTTAACCAAAGTCAATATTCATTGCCCAAGCCTAAAGAAAATATAAGAGGTTAGGAGCAATCATCGATAATTGTCAAAAATATAGATTTGTGATAATATTTAAAAGTTCCTAACTTGACTAACAAATTTTATACAGACAAACTTAAAATAATATAATTTAAACAAAACTTTGTCCTGAAAAGTATTTGCAATAGTAAAAATTAAAGAATGAATTTATTACTGCCGAACATAGATTTGGAAACTTAACATTAAAAAAATATTAATTTTAATTAACAATAGTGATTAATGACAAACCACAGAAATTCAGTTGACAATCCTAAAATATACAACAGATTTTAAAATATATCTTAAGCAAATACTTACACAGTACATGGTTTCAAAAACGTTTTTATTATTCTACAACAGTGTCAGTATTTAATTAAGTGATATACACTGCCACGGGTTATTATAACGTTCTTCGATTTATCCTTAAAGCCCTTCCAGAAAATATTCATTAATATATTGTCAAAACCGGCAACTAACATTTAACTATATCTAGTTCCCAGATCATATCATAGGAATGGAAGCAGGGAATAATAACGTGTAATCATAAACAAGACGGTGATCCAATGGCAATCTTTAGCTATAGCCCGATTACTCTGCTTCCAGTTCTTGGAAAAATATTCGAATTCATCATTAAGAAGAAATGAATCAGACCACATCCATCCCTATCGGTTTGGTGTCCTCCAACATAAATCCACTATTCTACCCCTATCCATTCTTACATCAAACTACAAAACATCACACCTCGAAGGCAAAAAGTCCCCTATTATATTTCTTGATATCCAAAAGGCGTTTAACTAAGTGTGGCATCGAGGTCTGCTGTTCAAGTGCCATTCACTAAATATCCCCCCCCCCCCTCACATCTTCTCTACCGAATAGACAACTTCCTAAATACCAGACTCCTCAATGTCCGAAATGTTCGAATCCGAAATACACTTTCCAGATCCTTCACTCTCCAATAAAGTGTTCCGCAAGGTTCCCTTACTGTCATCACTCCTCTACACCATCTAAGTCCACGACATTTATAACCCGAACCCGAAATACTTCAATCCTTCTGCCAGCTGCCTGCTCATTGCTGATGATACACCATCGATAAGACATGAGAAACACATATTAAAAGCTCTTAACACTCTTCAGGGGCTGATCGACACAATACAGCAATGGCTAAATGAATAATATCAATCAACTCAAATAAATCCCATCTAATTATTCCATTCAACCGAGCTAGTACCCTTCCATATATCTCTAACGAATACAAATATTCCTCCATCAGAGACTTGTAAAAATCTGGGAATAACCTTTAATACTCCTCCTTCAAAACCCATACAAAAAACTTAAAATTAAATCAAGGAATCTCTACAAAATGATTTGCTGTCCCTTTCATAATCTCCGTCCCCCCGTTTTAAGGAATTTACAAGTCGGTGAAAGATCAGCTCTCAGAATATTAACAATTTACGCTATAATACATCTTACATTTAATATCAAGAAACCCCAATTAACCAACGCCCCATATATCCATCCACAAATTAGCTACTAACACCTACATACTGCACATCCTAAACCACCTTTGTACCTAACGCAATCATAACATAATTCCTAAATCCAAACATCCAGAAACAACAATTCACGAATTCATCTCATCTTTTTATACAACACAAGGCTAAAAGCAGCGACAACAAATGTCAAAAAGAGGCAGGCTGAAAGACTTATGGTCGATAACCATGGAAAAAAAGAAGAATACGAAGACGAACAATCACAAAAATTTCTATAATTATATGTAACTACTATCTTCCATAAAGATGTTTTCCTTTCTATAACAATTAACGATTATCATTAATGAGAAATTTATAAAAATTAAAAACATAGAGATTTGTTAAAACAAATCATTTAAAAAACAACTGACAAAGAAGGCACTGGATTTTGTTCTTAATTTTAAATTGTTTTTGGTTATTTTACAACCCCATTGTACCAAAAATTGTTGTAGAAGGCTATACGAAAAAGCAGTTTATGTCTAGATTGTAGTCCACGTGGCATTGGTTTCCTCCATAGATTCACTACCCTACTCCTATATATTCTTACATCAAACTGCCAAACAGTCTACAAAAAGTCCGATATTCTATTTCTTGATATCCAAAAGACGTTTGAATCGGTGTGGCTTCGAGGCCTGCTGTTCAAGTGCAGTTCACTAAATATTCACCCACATCATCTCTATCTATCTCTTCCTAAATCTCAGACTCTTCAATGGTCGAATCCAAAATACACTTTCCAGATCCTTCACTCTCCATCAAGGTATTTCGCAAGGTTAAAGGTTAATGTAATAACCAAATTGTTGTAATTTATAAGACCGTTTACTAACGAAATTTTCAGTAATATATGCATTACCCTTCATCTATAATCGCTGGTAATATGTCTTTCCCTTCTATTAAATATTGTTTTAGAGAAGTTGCTTTGAACCATTTTAATTTGCTGATTAGAAGTAAATGTTAACCAAACCTTTGAGGCCTACTCAAGGGGTGGCCGAATTAGGGAGATGTACAAAATACGAATGGTACTGATTTTAAAATTGACACTAATTCTGTTAATGTACTTCAAAAGTTTAAAGCATTGTTGCAGATATACGTTATGTGAACTGAAAAATTAACTTTAGGAGCTTAAAATGGCATCTTCTGGAGCTCTAATGCTTTTGAACATTTTTAAATTATCAGCATAAAGAAGAATATGGGTGTCTTTAATATTCATTCCGATCCCATTTATAAATAATAAAAACAACAGAGGTTCATAATGAGAACCATGAGGAACACCTGACTTTAACTCTATGCTACTCGGCAGGCATTTATCGATACATACAGGCTATGTTATATCCAGCAAATAGCTTCCTAACCATCTTATCACATTGGCACCAAATTCCATCAATTTGAATTTATGTAGTAATTACCATGCTGTACACGATCGAAAGCCTTAGAGAAGTCTATATAAATCCTCTCTCTAAATACTCGAACAGATTTGCTTAGTAAAGTATTAATTAAGTTTGTGACTGTTGATTTAACTTTTAAAATCCGTCTTGTTCATCAATAATGGCATGCGCACGAACATTTGAATTGTTCCAAAATAAATAAGTTTTAATTTTTGGGGATAACGATATTCTCCAATAATTTTTAATATTTACTAGTCATTTTTAAATATGGGTACGACAAAACTATCTTTTCAGTACGTAAGAAATATTCCGAACGCTAAGGAACGTGCAAAAATTGCATAAATAGGCTTACTCTGCGTATACAAACATCGTTTTAAAATCGTATTACGAAATATAAAAAAAAATAATTGTTTTTAACAACTGTTAAGAAAATATTTATAAATTCTCGAAAAAAAAACAATGTAAAATATACCAAAAAACACGCCGGCGGTGGCGCATTCAGTTGCGACCGACCTAGTGTTAGCGAGAGTCAAGCAACGTTAGTTTGGGTCGGCAGTTGGATGGGTGACCGGTACCATTCACCATTGGGATACAATTAATGGTTTTAGAGTGACGGGGCGATCCTTTAAAGTAACAAGCTCATTTACACACACACACACATATATACACAAATAACACATGGCGGAAGGACCACGTGGTCGATAGCCTAACACTACTACTACTACTACTATACCAAAAAATGATTAATAAATATTTATCAAAAATAAATATATTTAGGAACAAAAGAGTTAATTTAAACAAAGAGAAACATTAAAAAATATTATTAAGAGTTAACTGCTAAAAACAGTAAATAAAGAAGATACAAATGTTCATAAAAACACTCAATAATTTCCCAAAGATTTGTGTATACAAAAACATGTTTATTAAGAAAAAAAATTGTCAAAGAACTGTCTTTTCTCTTCATTCAAATTAATAATAATAATAACATTAATCCGTCTAGGCTATAGACTTGCGGTTTTTCTGCCCTGTCTGCATTTAATTTAAATATAAAAAGAAAAAAATGGGTCTAAGGGTTAAGCTAGCTTAACTGTCATGGTTATTCGCACAAATTAGTTGATGAATTGTGAGAGATGTATGTTGAAAATTAGAAGGAATATTTGGATTTCGAGGAAAATGTAAAGGCTAGACTTGATGAATTGTTTGTAAATTTAATACCAAGGCTTAATATACGTGGGGATATTTATGTGATTTGGGTAATTGTATAAATGAGGTCGTTGAAGGGATTATAGAGTGGATTATTTGAAAGTCGGAATTTAGTTAGAGTTCTATGATGAATTAGTTTTTCACTTAACCCGTGGTGAAACATTTTTATATTAATTTGATTGAATTAAAACACTTGGTATGATTTCACTTGTTATTTATTTTACTCCGATTAGCTTCGACTATAAGTAATTCTCAAGGAGAAATGTACATTTCTCCTTGAGAATGTTTTAATTCAGTCAAATTCAATCTTTCAGCAACTTTGATGTGGTGTGGGATGGATGGACGAAGTTGGGTAAAGAGGAATGAATTATAATATAACAAGGGCCAGAATATCGATGATTACGATGTTTGTACATTGGATTTACTGGGATTTATTTAAATTCCCCATTTTGAACACCAAACTTGGATAGTGTCCAATGAGGATTGAAGGGATCGCTGAGAATTTTGGAGGGTGGGAGCGTGTATAATAAGGGCAGTGTCCTTGACAAAAGTAAACAATATTGTGATGGATTAAAGTATATGGGATCGGGATTATGTACATCGTGACAATATATGTTATACATGAAGGGAAATAAGGGAGACCCAGAGGTACACTTGTAAAATTGGGAAGGAATTAGAAAGTTTATGCCGGGTTCTTACTATTAGAGAGGAAGTTGTGTATTAGGATAAATAAATTAAAAAGGAATTTTAAATGGGCAACATTTATACTGGAGCTCAATATGCCAAACCGTGTCGAAAATGTCCAAAATAGTATGACCAACTTTTGACCTTCAAATTGTTTGGTTTGTATATTGGAGGTAAACATTGAAAGTAGAAGCGGGGTTAATGTTTAGGAAGAAAGTCAAATTAATAATCTGAGATGGAATTTATAGATATATGTAGGAGTTTGTTTCATGAGGGATTCGAGGTGTTTGCCTTCAGTGTAATGGGACCATAGCTTGAAACAAATTTGGGGTTAATTTTGGGTTTGGGAATACATACAATAATACCATGTTTCCATTCAGGAGGGAACTATTGTTGAAAATAAGAGGAGTTAACTATGTTTAAAATAAAGAAATGCATTTTTATCAGTGCGTAATATCGACTATTCCACTCCTATTGCATGTAGCCAATGAAAATGAGGCACGTGATATTTTTTAGCCAATCACGTCAATTTATAAGTGAATAAACACTAAGTTGCTATTTATTCACCTGAATAACCTGAAGTTAGCTATTTCCCAACAAATGAATTGAATTAGCCTTGATAAAAAAGCGAAAAACGTTGTTTCTACGTATGTCAGTTGCAAGTAGGTTATAAAATCAAAAGGTTTGGTAACACTTCATCATCCATAATAAATGCGACGGTGACAAGTTCTGCACCAAAAAATCAAACTTAAACGAGATCGTGTGTTTGGAAACGATTTGAAGAAATCTGCGCCGATAAAAACTACCAGTTGTTAGCAAAACTTTAATGGAAACTCTTGCCGCGATTATGATGACTGGGCGTATAATATAAAGAAGGTAAATGCAAATGATTATAAGGGAGGTGTTATTTAATCAATGTCGAATTTTTCCACCAAAATACTGCAGGAGATATATCATAAAAATTTTAATATAAACATTGAACCATTCACCGATATTCGTTTCAAGTCGTGGAATAGTTTTTCAAAATACCATTCGTGATGACAATTAAATCGGAATAAATTTTGTTTTCAGCGCATTCAAGTTTGTTGCTTAATCGCGATTTTTATTCGAGCAACTGATAGAAAAAATCACTCGCCTGGCGGCTCGTGATTTGTTCGTGACAGTTGCTCTCATTAAAATCGCTAAGCAACAAACTTTCATGCAAAAACAAAATTTATTCGAGTAAATTGCCATCACTTATGGTATTACTTGTGAATAATAGTTCCTCTCGTCTATAGAATCGCTAATTGGAGGGTTGTAATGGAGTTTTGTCATATTAAATTGTGAAAAAACAAATTGCCGAAAGAAGAAATTAAATTTAAAAAATAAAAATTTAAAAGTATTAATAGTATTATAAAAAATACATATTTAAGAATCGAATAGTTGAAACAACAATGGAATGATCTCGAAAAAAATTTTGGTCAACTCTTAAAAATATTAGAAAGAGAGAATATGAATGCCTAAGAAAAACACTTGATAACTGTCAAAAAACGTGAGATTTGTGAAAAAAAAAATTAGTAAATTTATATAAAAAGGAAATTTTACAGAATATAATTGGATACTCCTGACGTATTTATTTTCTCTGTATACTCTTGGGCACAATCAATGGATGGATCAACAGTAAAAAAGGTAGAAGTGCATGTGATTTTATCATAAATGTAAATAGCGACAAGTTCTGCATTGGAGGTGATATGATAAACACACTAGAATACTATCTTTTGGACAAAATGGATAGATCCACTTATAATTAGTAGTATACTAAATGGATTTATGGTATACACTTTCTTTTGTTGTCTTAAAAATTAGTAGTATACTAAATGGATTTATGGTATACACTTTCTTTTGTTGTCTTAAAAATCTTAGGATGAAAATATGGGCAAGTGTAAACATATTTTAGATATTTATTTACTTTGCTTAGAATTAACAATGGTTAGACCTTTAGACAAACATTCACAGAATTAACTAAAACTCAATTTTTGAAAGAAATCCTAACATTTTCATCTTTTATAGCATTATAAATTACGAAAAAAAAAACTAGTTTACACATTTATTTTTTTATAATATATTCCATCAAGATTTACGTTTTCCTACAAGGATTTAATTTATAAATAAGTCGTTTTATTGTTGGATGTAATGGGTGGTGATCATGCGTCGCATGCCGCGTAATTGCTCAGTTCAGCACACGGCCATTAGACATGGCGGAATTAATAAAGAGCGCGCGGAATTTTATATTTTCCAGATGTGTCGGAAGATATGTGAGGCGAGAAAAGTGGGATAAACAAATGGAAAAAAGCGATTGTCGTTTCCGCGTTTTAGTGGGCGACGGCACGCCAACTACTCCACTAATTTATTTACACAGAAAGTTTTAAATTAAGTTTGCCAGGCAACAGTTACACAGTTACACCACTGCTTTAGTTTCCCGGAAACGAACTGATTTAGCAACGCTAACGTTCTTAATCTATTGTCTTGGAGATTAATTACTTAAACACGCGAGAGCATACGCGCACATATGCAATTACTAACTTAAGCCGTTAGGTTTGCCATGATGATTAAACGTGTGCCTTTTAAAATATAACTCGTATTAAAGTCATACGGTATACTACAAAAATTAACCGTATCATGTTAAATGTAGCCAAGAAGTTAAATAATTGCGTGCAATATCGAAAGCTTTCTTGTGAACTTAGTTACCGCACGCGCTCGGAGAGTTGTTGATTTTGATGAGATTTCGTGGCAAAGGGATATTCTCGACTTAAACATTGTTAACTAACTTTTACGATTGTACTAATGGTCCGTGATTTACGCCATTAAGATTATGTGATGGTTTCTCATTCAAAAAATTGCAGCCACTTCTACTTTTATACAGAATATTTAGAGGTAAGAAGCTATTTTACCTATTTTAGTTTACTTATCTTTTTATAATAACTTTATGCATGATTTTAAGTTAATACTAGATTTAACTAAAAGCAACTACTTATTTATTAGAGAAATAAGCAGATTATCTCATGTTAATTTTAGTTAGTTTCAGAAATATAAACTTCTAATGAAATCAATTCGCATCTAACATATAATGTTTATTTTAAACGATTACACAGGTAATATTAGTGTTGGCCCGCACATTAACTGATTAATAACTAATTAACGTATCCGGAAGCCAAAGCACGTCACAACACGACGAACTAGTAGCAGTTAGTTAATTAATTCCATCTGATCCTGGATTAATTGGGTTATTTGGAAATTTGGTCTCGTGACGAGGATTTCTTGTAATTAATTTAGGGTTTACGGCCGATTGTCCGAGGAGGGCCATTTTTACTGCCCGGGGAACCGGTAACTTTTCGGTGGCGGAAGGAGGGACGGGATGAAAAATTTCAATTAGAAGTTGATAGTTTCCTGCCTTTTATTAGTGCGACTGGATTGGCTCGTTAAAGGAGGCTGATTGGAACGTTTTTATTTTCGGTCTGGGATCAATCTAATTCAACATTTGCCAATTAAGGGAGGAGGTCGACCGTACCCTATGTTCTATTCTGTTTGTTACAATTTACTTCATTTATTTAATTAAAATTATATATACTCATCGTTTTTTTTTCGGTGCGTTCACCATTTGCATTTCGTTAGGTACATGGAATGAAGAGCCGGCTGAATAGAAGTAATTAGATGATTGTGATGGACCGCAAAAATATACTTTCAATTAACGAAATTTTTAGATGACAAATATGACTTCCTTCAGACTACCCCCAATATTTTACATATTATTAATTTGGTTATGGTGGTTATTTGCTATAGCATAAAGTCATATTTTAGACAGGGTTTCCAAGATTTTAATATAAATTCTCAAAAAATTTCAAATTCTTGTAATGATTAAGAATGAAAACAATAATTACACTCTACATTTTTTGCAGAATAATAAAAATATTACAGGCATATAAAATAAAATAATTTTACATATAAAAATATGTAAACTATTTCAAATTGATCAAATCATCTTTCTACTAGACCACCACTATCTCAAATTTTGATAACTATAAGAATAAGAATTTATTGGTCTTTATCATTGTTAACAACAACAAGACAAGTCAGTAACACATCATAACTAATAATAATTTTACAATGATTAAATATAGTAGTAAAAAATATTATAGTTAACATATAACATATACACATAATTAAAATTATAGCTAAATATTCAATTTAATGCTTTTAAATTTTGAACGCAGTTAATAAATTCATTAATATCGTAAAAGGCATGTTGGGAGAGAAATGTTTTTAATATTGATTTGAATTTTTTATTCGATAACGATGTCATTTCATAAGGAATTTTATTATATAAGTTAATTCCGGAATTATGAGGTGAATTTTTGACACAAGTATGCTTAAATTTGTATTGAACAATTTTGTAGTAATTTCGAGTTGGGTAATCATGGACATTGATGTGTTTTTTAAACTTTCCCCTGTTACAATGAATGAGATATAGTGTCTTCAAAATATATATATATATATATATAGATGGCAAAGTTAATAATATATGTTCAATAAATTTATTTTTACATGTCTCTGAATAGTGTAAATTAAACATTAGTCTTGTAATTCTTTTTTGTGACATAAATAATTGACTTAATTCAGTAGATAGACCCCATACTGTTATATTATAAATAAGTTGCGAATAAACGATTGCGTTATAAATGTTGATAAGAGAATTTATATTGAATTGATTTTTAGACGCTATATCAAATAATATGACTTATTAATTTTTGCACAGACATTATCTACATCTTTTGTGCATGGTAGATGCTGATCTATAATTATCCCTAAATAGTTTGTCCATTCGGTTGTCTGTATTATCTTATTATCAAATGTAAAGCATGTTGTTTCAGTCTTGTTGTGTATATTTGATTAATGTAATATTTCCGTTTTTGGAACATTTACAATTAGATTATTTTTTTGACGCCATTCTTGAAATTGGTCCATAACTTTAGATACCTTGCCTTTAGTCCCCTGCAATGATTTGTCGGACACTACAACGGCAGTATCATCTGCATTCATAAATACTTCTCCATCAACAATATAATCAGGCAAATCATTGACGAAAAGGAGAAATATTAGTGGGCCAAGATTACTTCCTTAAGGGGTTCCTGTATTAATTGTGTATTGGTGTGAGAATGCATCTTTGTATTTTACAAAATATTTCCTATTGCTCAAATAAGACACAATCCATTCATATATGAAACCACAAAATCCTAATTTAAATAATTTGATATGCAAGTAGTTTATATACTATTAATAAAATAAAATATAAAATGCCTTTTTTAAATCAAATAATATAATAAAAGTTTCATTTTTGTCATCTAAATTATTTAGGCTGCATTCTATTAAATTTATACAAGCGGTAAACATATTGATCAAATTTTCACTCAATTTATACAATTGTTATTTAGATCTTTTATTGCTTTACCTTATAAAATTATCACAAGACAGAAAATAGATAAGATAAGAATTTACATAAAATGACACAAAATCATCACTACATTTTTTAAATAAGTTCAAAATAATTCAATTTTTGCTTTATTTGTAAACACAATTAACATAAATAACAATAAATAAAATAGTTATTGAGACGTTCACTATATGAAATTAGATTTAAAAAGTTAAATAATAAAAAAATAAGTTAAAATTAACAAAAAGATAAACTCGTTGATTGTTGAGGCACTTATATTTTGAAAATCCATTATCACTTAATATAATAATAATAGTAAACTATTGATGATTTTCAACTTTTTATTCTACTCACTACAATTGTTTCGCTACACTGTAGCTTCTTCAGGTGAAGAAATATAATATTATATTTATATAAATATAATATTATATTTATATAATTTATATTTTATTATATTTATATATTATGTATTGGTTATTTTACATGTAAGGCAATTTCACCAAGAAAAGAGGTATAACGGTGTTTTAAATCTTTATATGTAATAATGTAGAACTAAAATTAATAGAAATAAAATTGCAAAGACAAGAAACAAAATATTTATGTTATTAACCTTTAAAAATAATATCAGTCACTATTAAACATTTCTAAATTGACTATAGGTTACAGTTTATTCAATGCCAAAAAATATTTGACGTTTTAGTTACTCTTATTGTTGATGTTTTACAGATATGCTACATAAAGTGAAGTAATATTTAAAAAATGATAAGAAAAAGACTTAATGAATATATTTCTTCGTTTAAAGTGGTTGCACTGGTAAATAAGAAATAATTAGTGTTATGTCATAAAATCCATTGAAAATCCTCTGACAATTGGTGCATGATAAAAGATCGAATTGAATATTAAGTTCCATTCGCAAGGATCTGATTAAAGAAAAGAAGAGAACTTATACCATCGCCAAGAAAAATGCAAATTATTTTAAAATGTATGGACATAATGTTACAGAATTAATTCTAAAGAAGAAAACATAGGTTTTAATCTGGTTCTCATACCAGTTTATATGAAAATTAAGTATAAAAGCATATAATTGTATAACTAAAAGGAAAAACGCATTATTTTATCTAAAATTATTTTTTGAGTTAAGTAAATGCAGTATTTATTTATTTATTTATTAATCTTTGGTCTCCTTTCTTAAAAATTACATATATTACAAATCATAACATTTGTAGAGTTTGAATATTAACACTTCTCTGGCACTGCCTCTAACTTCTATTAAGATCAGTATCAGGCATTTGTGAGATCTGCTATATTAGAAACACACCTGTTAATAAACCTGGTATTTATAATGCACCAAAATATTGTCTTTAAGAATGATATGTTGCCTATTATCTTTAATAAGTTTATTTACAGAGATTCCTAATAAATGCAGTATTTAAAAGGCGTCATTACAAAAAGATAAACTATTAAATTATACAAAATAAAAAACAATTTATGGTTAAATTTAACGTGCCAACATGAAAAACTTGAACAAAACATATTAAATTCTACTGCCACCATAAGTCTAAAGAAGCTCACAAAGTCGTAGACCAAATATGTCAAAAGTAAAACTTTTTGGATATAAATCCATTGACAATGAGAGATACCTCTATCATCATCTTACACTGATATAATGATATCCAATAGAGTTCAATTATTTAGATAATATATAATATCAGGGTTGAAGCTAGGACGGAAGCTTACAATTAATACAGGAGACAAAAACAATATAAAACAGTAAGAGTGCAGTAATTTAAAATTAAATTTAGATGTGCCTTTATAAGATATGTGAACTTGCTTGGGCAATCAAATGCTTTTATAAATGATGCAAATTATAATGATGGTGTTTTAGGAACCTTCTTGAACATTTTTTTTCAAATTCAATGTCCAATAATGCAATTTCTTATCAATAATGAAAAATCGAATATAACTTAGAATCCAAAAGGAAAAAACGAAAAAAAAAATTGAAGGAAAATGTTAGTTAATAAAAATCTAAACAAAAATGTTTTCTTTTTTAATTTTATAAATTATAATAGTAAGTAACAGTTCTATTTCTGGATTAAAAACTCTGTGTGATAAAAATTAAGCACTTAAAATTATAGTATACTGAGTGTACTTCGTATGGC
Organism: Ontholestes murinus; assembly: GCA_963969525.1. Taxonomy (NCBI): domain Eukaryota; kingdom Metazoa; phylum Arthropoda; class Insecta; order Coleoptera; family Staphylinidae; genus Ontholestes; species Ontholestes murinus. Next base: position 31,103,377 of record OZ018395.1, on the reverse strand, counting down.
AAAAGAAAAAAAATTACACAAGCTTAACAAAAATTGCAATAATTCTTTGGTTTAAAAAAAATGAAATACAAAAAAACTGTGGAGAATATTGTGATATTCAAACTTTCACAATACCAATATAGTTTTAACCTGTTTATTTAACCTATTAAATAGATCCAGTTATTTTTTATTAGAAATTCGTAATATAGAAATCATGATTGTAAGAGTATTTTATCGTTTACTAATAATTGTACATACTCTCAAATTTTAGCGGAATAATTTGAGTTTCATAACCTACGACAAGTTAATGATGTTTCAAATAATCGTAGCGATATCTTGATTTACTTTTTTCTAATGTATCTAACATTACCGTATGTAAATCAGATGATCCTCTTTCTAAAGACAGTTTTCACCACATGCCTTATAAGTTATCCGTTAATACCAGTGATAACCAATATTCTTTATATTATAGTGATATTGTTTATAGACTCTTGTTTGGTTTCATATTGGTATATTCAGTTTCCTGACACATCTTTCGGTAAATGACGACCATTCTCAAAGGAATTACAAAATTAACTAAGTCCTTTGAGAATGGTCGTCATTGACCGAAATACGTGTCAGGAAACTGAATATACCAATATGAAACCAAACAAGTGTCTTATTTCAAAATCAGATAATATTCTATTTTCGTTTCATCAAGAGTGCAGTGAGCAAAGTATTTACCATATATTCACATTATATGGGAAAAATAGAATCTAACATTTGCACCAACACTAATTCATTCTAAAATTATATAAATGAGCGAGGAAAACATTGGGCTTTCCTAAATCCATGTGCTATAAAGGTTTATCATTTACTTATGGAGAAAGCTGTGTTAACTTATTTACTAAACATTTTTCAAACGTTTATTTATATTAATAATGATATCCAATCAAATAATGCAATTCGGAAATTTTCTGACTGTGACTCAATTAATCCATGTAATTTTAAAATTGATAGTGCCGACATCTTTGAAATAATAAATTCTATACCAGATTTTCTCAAATCCCGACCTAATGGTATACTAATTTTTTTGTACAACGTTGAATTTTTCACTATGTCCATCTTTAAACAAAATTTTTAACGTCTCTCTCATAAAAAGTGAATTCAACTCATATTTAAAAAATGCAGTATACTGCAATTTTTAAATAGCGATTTCAATTCAATCCACTTTTCCAAAGTTATTAGATAAACCCATTGGAGATCAATAAACATTTATTCACGTAAAAGCATTGTCTGTAACGAGCAACAAGTTTTTTACGATGAAAGATCTACTGTTTCCAACTTGCTTATCAGTCTTATGTTATTAATGCTCTTGAGAAAAATGGTCAAATGTATACAGTGTATACAGATTTCTCCAAAGCTTTGGATTATCTCATAGTATTTTAGTGAAAAAATTACGCGTGATGGGCTTTGGTGAATATATAACGAAATGAATTCGTAGTTTTTTAGCTGATAGGCAACAATTTGTAAAAATTAACAATTTCATCTCTTAACCAAGATCGGTGTTTTCTGGTGTTCCTCAAGGGTCACATTGTGGCCCAGTGTTATTTTTATTATTAATTAATAATAATAATACTTACGTTAAGCATTGCCGATTTTTATTGTTTGCAGATGACCTTAAAATATTTCGCGCGGCAAACTCCCTCCACCTTTGACTCAGCGTACTTGCATTATGATTTATACAATATTTTTAAATGGTGTTCTGATAACAATCTTTCGAAAGGAGTCGCATTATTGAATATTTATTTACAATCGATGGTCATTTATTACCATCTGTTAAACTGATCAAAGATCTAGGTGTGTTATTTGACTCCAATCTCTCCTCTAAACATATTTACTGCGTTTGCTCAAAAGCTTTACAAACGCTTGGCTTCATTAATCAATTTGGTAGAAACTTTTCGATTCATACACAAAAAATACTATATACATCCTTGGTAAGACCGCAAGTTGGATATTCATTTTGGTATTCGGTCCCCGGCATACAATAGTAAGATTTACCAAATAAGAAGTGTTCAAAATAATGTCAATTTAAAAAAAAATGATATTAGTAGAATTGAATATAGTCACAGCAGTATGCTTTCTTCTCTCAAAATACAATCCTTACGCGATAGGCAAATACATGCAGATATGTAGGTATATAGTTTTTAAATTAGTAAATGGTTTAATAAATGTATTGAACTTCTTGCATGTTTAAATTTGAACATACCTTTCAAGACAAGTAGCAGTTTAATTTTTAAAGAATCTTTTCATCAATCATTTTTTGTAGAAATGCTGCTTTTGGTTGAATGGAAAGATTATGCAGTCTGGTTTTTGTGTCTCTAAATATTATATTGTATGGTACCTCTTATAATAAATTTAAACGCTATCTTAAATATATCAACCCCGCACTTACTTTTTGTTTTATGAGTATAAATTTTGTTTCATTGTTAATTCTAACTCTATGTATTGTGTAATAGATTCTTATTTTTTAATTTAGTGTTGTTATTTATTATAATATATTTTCAATATTTTGTTTCTTTATCCTATTTATCCTACATATTTATGTTATATTTTTCATGTAAAATGGTTAATGTCCGTCAATAATATTTTGTAGTTTCAATTTAGTTCATCATCAATCTTCAATAATATTTTCTTTAATTATATATAATTTGTTCAATCCTGCAGTAGAAAATAGAACTTTCATACGTTGTTTTGTGGTTAGAAAGTTACAGTTTACCTCACGCAAAATGGTTGCTATGGAGATTTACTTTCGCCCACTCTTGTGTCACTTTCGCCCACTCTTATGTCACTTTCGTTCACGCTTTTATAAATACACATTATTATTTTATTTGAACCTACGTTTTAAAATGAATTTTCGGCAGGATTGAACAAAACGTAATACACCACTCGTGGAGTTACGAATTCGCTCACTTGTGTACCTTCGCACACTCGGCTGTCGCCTCGTGTGCAAATTGGTACACGCGTGAGCAAAACACGTACTTTCTCCACTTGTAGTGTAATATACTATTACATTGTAAATAATACGATTTTCATAAAAACTTACTTATATCAATGTTCTTAAGGTATACATTTAATTCTCATATAGGCATATGAGAATTAAATTTATGAATTGGCAGAATTATGTGAAATTATAAACTGTGGTTCCAAACTTAAGCATACCAAATATTTAATAGGTATTGCTAGTATTTATTATAAATTGCACGTGTAAGAGATTTGTAATTTTTATTAAATTATAAAGTATTTTACCAGGTTTGTTAATTATCTTTGACATTATGCTGTGTGTTTCTAAATGTATATCGGGTTTTTAACTCTTTGTAGTACTTATTACGTAAAAATTAAAATCATAATTAATACATCAAATAATGATAATATTAATAATAATAATAAATTGTCTTTATTTTCCAAAATTTTACATATAATAATGCTTAAAAAACAGGCGAAGTTCAGCTAAGTTGCATTAACTAATGCTGCTCTTCCACTTAATCTGCGTTTAAATAAATGCATATTACAAAAGAGTGCATACAAAATAGTGATAATTATATACGATGAAAAAGAAATTATAATAAAACATGAACAAAGACTTATACTGTACGAAATTAAACATGGAACTCATGATTTAATAATATATGAGTCATGGCTTTCTTCAATTTTGAACCTGTGAGGCTTTTAAAGCTGGAGGGAATTGAATTATATATTTTGTAAACGTAATAAGTAAATGATTTTTTGAAGAAAGAAGTTTTAAGCCTTGGAGGTGGGATTGTTCCCCTAAACCTCACATTTATATTAAGGACATCAGACCGGAATACAATTCAGTTGTAGAGATAGGGTGGTGGGCGTAGTTGAATGATCTTACTATAGAGTATATAACAATGCAAAGTCCTACGTTCAGCCATATTTAACCAGTTCAGATCATGTTACTTACCAGAATGTGACATAATCAAGACAAGCACTGTTCACAACATCTACAAAATTGAAATGACTCAATACTAAAGTATCGCACAAAACAAAAGAGCAAACAGTTCTGTTTTTTGTTCGCGCATGCGCTAGAGGATGTAACCACGAAAAATGGTAACTAGTGAACAGAAAACATCTGGGGTTCAGATAATACTCACGAGATGGTACAATTTCAACGAGATTCCCTAAATTGAATGTTTTAAGTTATGGGCATTTTTTGTTCGGAGATACAATTGTAACTGGTACGTCTTATCTTGATGCTTCACAACCCCGATATTTATTTAGAAACAACCGGCATTATACAAGTAATAAATTTAAATGAAATATTTTACAATAATCATAATAGTAGTCGTCGTAGTATTGTTTGGATATCGACCACGTGGTCCTGCCGTCGTATTATTTGTGTATATGTCTGTATGTAAATGAGCCCACTTCACTCCAAAGCGCCGTTAATTGTATCATAATGGCGAATGGTACTGGTGACCTATACATTTACTGACTAATACTAACGATGCTGTACTCTCGCTATTGCTAGTTCGGCCCCAATCGTATGCGCCCACTACCAGAGTTCTAATTAATATATGTACTTGCGCAGTAGATGTAAAGATAAATAATCAAATTTATTAGTGATTTGAAGAAGTTTATTTTACACATATCAAAGATTATGGTTTTAAAATTTGATATAACAGATTTGTTTTATATACCTGAATTTAAATACTTATAATCACACCTGTGATCTTTAATATAATGCAGCTTATTATGCATCTAACACGAAATAATAGAAAACAGTCACATTTTAAATAGGTTAGGTATTTTAAAAAGGTGCAGCAAAGCGATAATATGCTTTAATCACCAACTTTAGATTACAAAATTGGTAGTTTCATTAATTTCAGTTAGAAAACTGTAATGTTCAATAATCTAAACATATATTTAAGCAATTAAGAAATTTGTACGTTAAGACATATCAATGTCATATTCATCAATTACACGAGTGATAATAGGAAAGTAGTACGCCTTACACCGTGTGGGGTGCTAGCGAATAGAGTAGCCGTCAGATGTCTGCTAACATGATTAGTTATATTTCAGCTCTCTATTTGCAATGTTGCGTCTCTTTAGTGCTGTTAATTTGAGTGTTTTTAATGTTCAAGAAAATAAAACGCAAGAAATGGAGTAAATGCTATAGATGAATCGTCTTTTAAGCTCTGATATTCTAATTTTAGCTTACTAAGAAAGAACATGTTGACTGACGGCCGTCAGTCATTTCGGACGAACTTTCAACCAGCTACTCTATAGTACAGAATAAGCTCTTTCAGATTACAATCTGTTTACAAAATTCAAGGATTTTTTAGGCAGGAAAGAAAGATAGCGTATCTTAATACACTAGTGGTCATACGAGGTGCTACATAGTCACCTCATAGAAGTAGGTTATAGTATTTTCTACTGCAGGATTGAACGAAGGTATGTTATTTACAAATGAAACGTTAATATTTGTAAATATATACTAGTTTTTTTATTATATTCACAAACGAGTGCTACTTTCCTAATGGCCTTCGTATATAAATATAATTAATAAAAACGAACATATTTGCTTGTTTAAAATTTAGATAATAATATTCTCGAAAAATGTACGCAATAAACAATATTTCAACTAAATTTGATAAATTGTTTTAAAATTATAATATTATTCTAATTGTATAAATAAAATAAGTAAAATAGATGACTTACTATTAAATCAGACAAGTGAGGCGTGCTGTAAAAGCTGCTTTCCGTAAATTAGCTGATATCGTCAACGTAATGCCACTGCTTTTACGGCGCATAATTCCGCAAACCATGGCGTTATAAAGTCTTGAAATGTCCTATTTTTACAGGCACATAAACACGTCGTGATTTTTCCATCGCATAACTGTCTCTCATTACTGCCAACGTGTGCAAAGTGGAAAACCGTGTGTGTGCGTTGCATCCCCCCCGACATAAATCCCGCCGTAATAATTAATTTATCCACTGCAGTAGTCTGGGAGAGTGCAAATTTCCAAACTGAAACGAACGAATCCCTTCTTCTGCGCCGCAGAACTAGCGAAACAACGATAAATTCGCAACAAAGTTCGCAGTTTATGCGGTCGGCCCGATTTGCATGCGGGCGTTCTCCCAAGAAACGAGGGATGATTTGCAAAAATTCGCCACGGAATGGAATTAATTCGCCGGCTTCTGCGACAAGCGACAGGTTAATTAATTTGCAAAGTTATTGCAATGAAACCCGAAATATAAGTTCAATTTTTATACGTACTCATTACGACAATAATTTTTTCGTATCTCGACATTCTGTTATAGTAATCCATCTTATACCTAGTATTTAATGAGTTGGTGGTATACAAAAGATAACTATTAAAATGTATGCAAATATTACCTAAATACACATAAGTGTAAAATCAATATTACAACAGCGTTAAAATTTAATTATATAAATATTAAATCGTTAAAGGGAGAATCGTATTTCACGTTGAAATAGAATATTGAACCCATGGTAAATTTAATATTGTTTTAGTTACTATAAAAATATGATATGTAAAATGAGAATAGCTAGTAAACCCTTATGTGCAAGATAAATTAGATATTTGTATGAACAACAATTTGAAATAAGCAAAATTTGCAATATTTATTACACCAAAAATTGCAATGAATGACAACGGTTGACTACATACATTCTTTAGACAAAACGTACATAGATATAGACCTAACACATGAAGAAAGATTCGTACATAAATAAATTACTAAAATAGCAAGAGAAGAAAAAGCAAAAGGAAAGATAGTAAGAATAGGATACCGAAAGATAAAAATTAATGGAGAGAAGTATAGATGGAGCAAAGAAGCAAATAGAGTAGAAATGGTTCCAAAAACGAATAAGAAAGCAACACATACAAAAAATAAACAAAACAGCACAGCGAGAAAATGGTACAAGAAAAAAGATAAATGCATTAAAAATAAGAATATGGAATGTAAGAAGTATTAAAAGAATGAAGAGGAATTAATAGAAGAAATGAAAATACAGAAGTGAACTACCTAGGCTTACATACTATACATACTATACTGGGCTGAAGTAGATTAAAGCAAGAGAGAAGTAGAAGGGGTAAGTTTGATAGTAAAACTAGATAAAATAAAAAACAGAATAAACGAGAAATATGGGGATGGCAGAAAAGTGAGCATGGAAATCGAAATGGAAGGAACTTCATAGAATATAATTTTGGCATATGCACTAAACGTAAGTGACAACAAAGAAGAAAAGATAAATTTTATGAAAGACTGCAAAAAAATAGATACAACAAACAATCTCATTAAATTAATATTTGGCAACATTGTCCGTGCTGTCACTAATATTTCTAAGTTACCTTATAATCAAAAATATAGTGCTATTCAGGAGAGATGGCGGTCGGGGTGACATGTCCGTCCGAATCAAGTAGTGTCCGTTGCAATTTTCCACCATAGGCGTGCGCGGCTAAATAAAATGAATGTCACAAATTTATTATGTTTTCATATTAGTTATTTCATATTTCATTTATATTATTGTATTAGAATAAGTATTTTTGTATTAATATCCATTTCCACATTTGCTAAAACGTATGAAATAAATTCATTAAAATAAATTTTCTTTCAATTACCCTGCGTAATTGCAATGCTTGACTAAATCGCGCGCGCCTATGGAATAACCGGTAAGTAAGACACGCCGTAAACTATTTCTTTCTCCTTCTACCGCTCGGTCTAAGACCGAGCTACGCAGGCCGCGTGTGTCTTTTCTAGATACGGCCGACGAAATCGTACGTCTTGGAAATATCCGCTCGGTTATCAGGTAGTAGAAAAGGATACCAATATTATTTGAATGTTCCGAACTTATGGTAGTTCGTAAACCGCCCTTACTCATGAATTGGTCTATAGTTACTGACTGTTACAATTGTTAGTTCAGTGCGTGTTAACACAATTTAGTGCTCCTGCCGTCGTCTATCAAGTTGGCAAGTTTTATCACTGAATTATTAAATTTTGGCTGTGTTGTGTTTGGTTAGGCTGTTACAGCGCGTGCGCAGATCCTAATATTGTCGCCGATAGTATTTTTGCAACGTTGCCAGCTATCTGTAAAACGACCTTTTAACAAGTAAAATGTCGAAATGGAAGAAATGGTCTTTAATCTGCCTGAACCCGCAGGGACTACCGACGATAATATCGAAAAGGATACCATAGCTATAAAAGCATTAATTGATCAGGATGTAAAATTCGCCCCAACAAGAATTACGCGTTTAGGTAAACCTGGTGTTAAACCGCGACCAGTTAAAATATGCTTTTCTGAGAGTAAAGATGCGCTCAATATTTTAAGAGTTACCCGGGCCACAGATACAGGAAATGTGCGATTTAACAATGACATGACAGCTTTACAGAGAGAGCATCTTAAAAAACTGAGAGCAGAATTAGATAGAAGGAAAAATAATGGCGAACAGGGTCTAATTATTAAATACATCAATGGACACCCATCTATTGTAAATAAGAAAAAAAAAACTAGATATTTACTTCCAGAACGTCGGTGGCCTCAAGAGCAAAATTCAATCATTTATGTTAAAAGTTAATGCCTGCATTTATGATATCATTATATTATTGGAGACGTGGTTTGATGATAATTATAAGCAGTGCCGAGCTTGGTTTGTCAGATTTTGTAATATATAGAACCGATAGATCAATTCTTAATAGCACAAAAACAAGAGGTGGTGGAGTTTTCATAGCTGTAAGAAATAATTTAAAAAGTATTTGCCTTAAAAGTAGCAGCAATGTAGAACATTTATTTTTCAAAGTATTGGATAGATATATAATTGGTTCCACATACATTCCACTCGCTTCAAATTTGTCGTATTATGAGTCACATGCTGAAGAACTCGATAGAATATGTGGCGACAACCCAACATGTGATTTTATCTTCTGCGGTGATTATAACCTACCTAGTGCTACGTGAATACTGGTGAATCGATATTAAGTGCGAACAATAATAGTTATCCAGCCAGTGTTTTGGGCAATACTCTTAGTTACTATCACCTTCAGCAAGTAAATAAGAATCCTAATAGAAGAGGTACTTTTCTTGATTTAGTATTTTCTACTATTAGTAGTTTAGTAATTAATAATTTCTTAGCGAATATTGACTGGAATATAATGTTGTCCAGCAATTGCGTCAATAATTATGTCTCCACATTTAATGATATTATATATTATGTTTTTAAAATGTTTGTACCCGTCAAATGTGTAAAAATATTTAATTATCCCAAATGGTTTAATAAGGAATTGATTCGATTAATAAAAGCAAAAAGCGTGCTCATTATGAGTACAAGAGCACAGGTCTCACATCACATTATGAGGTGTTCCAAAATTTGAGAAAACAATGGAGTGATCTTAACGATTTATTATATAAACAATATATTGATCGTGTTGAACATGATATTAATAATAATTCAAAGCGATTTTGGGACCATATTAATAGTTGTAATAAAACTGCTGGATATCCTAGAGAAATGTATCTAAATAATTATATAAGCCGTTCCACAGCTACTAGTGTGGATTTATTTGCAAGACATTTTTCTAGAGCCTACCAGCAGAAAAATGCTATATTACCCAATTACGATGGCCTCTCATCAATACATCTAAATAATTTTAATGTTACTCTCGTAGATGTCTTCAATTCTTTGTCAATTTTACCGGAGTCTTGCAGTGCCGGTCCTGATGGCATTCCCGCTTATTTTTTAAAAAGATGTGTGTATACTCTAACTAAACCTATCCATGCTATATTTGAACGGTCACTATTGTCTGGGATATTTACAACATTGTGGAAAGATAGTTTTGTCGTACCTATATTTAAAAATGGCTGTAGGGCAAACATAGAAAATTATCGTGGGGTGTCAATTCAATCCGTGCTCCCCAAAATGCTGGACATGCTTATCTCTAAAGAATTAAGGTGGTCATGTGCTCATGCAATTATTGATGAACAGCATGGATTTCTGAGAGGTAAATCGACAATAACAAATTTAATAGTCTACCAAACATATCTGTCAGAGTCTTTGGAGAGCGGGTCACAAGTTGATTCAATTTGTACCGACTTCTCCAAGGCTTTCGACTGCGTACAGCATGGGATACTACTTTATAAATTAGAATCGATGGGTTTTGGTGCCAATGTATTAAAGTGGTTTGGTAGCTATTTGCTTAATAGAACTCAGCGTGTTCGAATAGGCAAATACTTATCAGATAGAATTCAGGTAACATCGGGTGTGCCTCAGGGCTCTCACTGTGGACCCTTATTATTTTTACTATTTATAAATGATATTGGTAAAAATATTATAAACAGCAAATTTCTTCTCTACGCCGATGACTTGAAAATATATAAAAGCATAAAGACACCGACTGACCAAATGCAACTTCAGGCTGATGTAGATAGTGTGGCTTTATGGTGCAAGACAAATTATCTAGATTTAAATCTAAAAAAATGTGTATGTATATCGTTCTATCGGGGGGTTATTAGGAATAATAATTATACACTGTATTATATTCACATCAAAGTTAAATTTTGTGAATCACATAATCAATCAGCACTATTCGTTTCTTATACCTCGCACTAGTTCGGCCTCATCTTGAATATGCTTCAACCATTTGGTCGCCATATACCAATAGCCTAAGTCATCAGCTGGAGATGGTTCAAAGCAAGTTTTTAAAACAAATGTTTTTTAGAATGAACAAGCATTTTACTAGCACTTATAGTCATAGTGAAATGCTCTTGTTACTGAACATCAAGTCACTGTCGGAGAAAAGAATATATTTAGATATGTCTCTTTAATACAAGATTGTAAACGGTCATATTCATTGTATGGATTTAGTGGAAAAATTTACCTTCAACATACCACGCGGCCCACAGTCGAGATATAAGCCGTTGTTTCGTTTAGCCTTCCATCCTACTAAATATGGTATATACAACCCCATTAACCGCTTGATGAAGCAGGCAAACGATCTTAGTAACAATGACAATTTTACTTTATTTACACCTTCGTTTGCAGGCTTTAAAGACCGATTGAGACGTATCAGTTTTTCCAAATAATTTTACCATTATTTATATTATTTAAACTCACATTTTACTTTGTATTATTTAAATGTTTTATTTTATCTTGATTGTATTTGTTTAACCATTTTATTATGTTTATGTCTGTTTGTTATATTTTCTGTACAACGTTTGTTATATACAATTTATTATGTGATTTATACTTCTGTGATATTTTTTACTTTTACAAAAAACTTTAGTCATTTTCACCTGTGATATAACTCTTGTACATATTATATTATTTATTTATTTCTTATTTATTTATTTATTTGTTTATTTATGTATGTATTTACTTATTTATTTTGTATATTACTATTTTTAAAAAAAATTTTCAGGATAACCGAGAGTAACATTAAGAACCTATAGTGATTGTGATTAGTTAAACCATTTGGGATTGGGTTTTAAGCTTCATGTAGTGTGTATGAACATATTTGTTGTAACTACTTTTGTATTGTTATATTTTGTAATTATGATTTATATATTTCGTATATATATTTTATTAATGTATGTAAATGGAGATTCCGTATAATAAATTTAAAAAAAATTAAATTAAAGCGAACACAAAATCCAAACACAAAGACATACACAAATACATTAGAAGTTAGATCAAGAAAAGAGATCAATAATAGACTACTTCTTAATAGACGGAGAAGAATGGCAAAAGGTGAAATATATTAAAGTAACATGAAATAAGGAGCGACCACTACTTAAAAATGAAAATTAACACAGGAGCAGAAAACTTTAAATCGAAAAGAATAATAAACAAAAAGCTACAAATTGAATGAGGAAGAAACTAGGAATTAATACCAATCAAAAATAGAAAAAAAAAGGTATAGTCAAACAAACAAAATAGAAGGAGCAGAAAGCAAATGGGAAAAGTTTAAAGAAAGCATAAGTAAGAGGGGAAGAACATGGTGGTCAGAAGAGAGAAAATAATTAAAACAGGGAAATAGCAAGACTACAGAAGATATAAAATAGCAAATAAAATAATGAAACACAAAATCAAGGTAGCAAAAAAGCAATCTTTGGAGGAGTTTGTTAAGAAACTGAAAGAAACATTCACAGAAAACCAAACTATATTTTACAGCATAACAAAACAAATAAATAATTAAGCCAGCCAAGTATAAAAGTCAAAAATGGAAATATAATAACAGAAGAAAAGATGATATTAGAAAAATGGAAAGAATACTTTAACGTAATAACAGAAACATACCGTAATGGAGACGAAGAACAAATTAAGGGTGAAACGAATACAGGAAATAACGATAAAATAACTGGAGGCAGCAATTAAACTAATGAAAGCAGGAAAAACTCAGGAAGACCAAGGAAGGGCTGGAATGAGCAAGTACATCAAGCAGCGGAAAGAAGAAAAATATAATGGGAAGAAATAAGAAAAATGGCACAAGATAGAACAGTGGAAAAGAAGAGTAAAAAAATAACATAGGATAAACTTTACATACTCTAACTTCCATGTGTATTCAGCCCTTATATTATTCACTCAATAAGAACAAATTAATCAAATCAAATAAATTAAATCTAATTGAAGTAAAAGCGTCCAATCTATTCTTAAAAATCAGTTTCGTGGCCAGTTGTGATATTTTCAAGTTTTCTGACAAAAAAGCAAAGAATTTGAGTTTTTGACAGGAGGGGAGGTAAAAAAGGTTATAGAAACGAGGTTCCGATAAAAATGGCAATAACAATAGAAAATGGCTGGTTGATTTTAGGTGGAATAAAAAAGCTTTGATAACTAGGTCAGCATTCTTAAGTGAGCACGGCAACGTTGGTAATTACCAAAATAGATTTAAGGTAGAAGAAACATACCTTTTCCAAAACTGTAAGGAAGTGACAAGCACGACTACAAATAAATTGCTGGTTATTAGGACGAATTGGAAAACAATTAGGCCGAAATATTTTTAAGACAAATTTACAAGAAAACAGTTATAAACGTAAGAATATAGGAACTGAATTATGTACGTGAGATTTTAGTGGCTCAACTTGTGGAGGAGAATTCTAATAATCGTCCATAAAAGCATATTCCCTTAAGTGAAAAATTTGTGATACTAGCAAGGTGTTTTTATTTTTCAGCCTACTTTAAGTAATTATAATTTACACGAAGTTTAAAAAACATTCATTCAAACTATTTATATTGATGACAAACGTCACATGTATCCTTTTTAGAGTTATTTAATACAAACATAATTAAGTTACTTAAATTGTATCTATTAACAGTAAAACTACATCGGATACCATAATAAACAAATTTAATAAGTTGATCCTTGAAGTTGATATTTCGTTTATAAATGTCTTCTGCTTGGTAAAGATTTAGGTTTCAATATGAAACTATATTTTGACAGTCATACTTATTTGACTGTAAATATAGTTTAATATTGAAACCTAAATCTTTGCCAAGCAGAAGACATTTATAAAAGAAATATCAACTTCAAAGGAGAAGGCATTTGTTCTAACCAGCTACAATTTATGCTGAAATAAATTAACAAGATGTATTTTTTCATACGACTTTACTTAAGGCATATTTTTTAAAATAAGAAAATGATGTGAAATATATTCAACAACAAAAACTTTATAAATTTTCATTAATCCAGTGTTGTACTTCAAGGATCCAGCTTAGGCCACTAATGTTTTCCTATGCCTAACAAGTGTTTAATTTCTATTAATTTAGATATTATATAATTTTATAAGAGTGTTAGTAGTTAGTTAGTGGTTGTAGACCTATAGAGCTGATATAGAATGTTTTCAAGAGAAAAGTAAATAGAATACCCAAATAATTTACTTGATTAACTTGTTATAATTTATTATAACTTATTGAACACTCAAATGTATTTGCATTTCTATAGATTAAGCTGCAGTCATTTAACAACCGAGGAATGTTAGAACTACTTTGAAGAATACTGTTACTTAATATCCTGGAGTAAATGGTTTTGGACATTAACTTTTTTAGCAATAGATATTTGGTAATCATATTTTACTGTTAATCAAGTTAACGAAATTATTATGGAATACAAACATTATGATGGCCATGTACATACTTATATGAGCAGATCGGAAATTATTATAGTGTATAATAAAACTAGATAAGGTGGAGTTGATGTTGTCAATAAACTAATAGTCATTTTTCTGTAGTATGAACATAGCTGCTATCAATGCATATATAATATTTAAAACTAATAACAAAAGTCAACCAGTATCGAAGGATGATTTTCGAAAAAGATTTCTATTTTCAGCTTGAAGAAATTACAGAAAAAATAAATATAGTTGCAGAAAAAGTGACAAATATTTGTGTTTAGTACACATAGAGTACTTCTATCCCTATGCTTTCGATGATGTGCAAGCGTTAATTCGTAGTTTTAATCTACCATAACCTAGGCTGACATGGTTTTTGGTGTTTTAAATTTGATAAGTGTCCTAAGCTAAAAGGGTAGGTTGATTCTGAATGTGAATTTGGTTTTAGCCCATCAGGTCAAGAATTTTCACAAAATTAGCAAAACCTTGAGATATTTCGTACCTTTATGATATTTTCTAAATTGCATTAAAATTATTTCTTTAAAATACTTGATACATCGAAAGAAAATATTTTAGTTTAGTATTATGTTTATTTCATTTCAATGACAACACTGTTTCATTTTCGCATTTGTCAAGGTCAACTTGATGGCATCAGCAGTTATTTACGAAATAGTTAGTTAGCGTCAGTTGTTTGTAGCATCGAGTTGTGTTTTGTTTTCTGAGTGTTTAGTGCATCATAATGTCATCGAGAAAGTGCAAAAACAGTCCTGATATATTTTGATACGTGCGTGATGATTTAACGAAAGCAAAGCATCAACGAAACATAACAGAATTTATCAAGAAAGCTTATCTCGCTTACATCGGTGTAAAGCTTGGTGATCAGGACAAACTTTGGGCTCCAAACAAGGTGTGCTTTCACTGTATCGCCCTACTGAGAAAATTGACAAAAGGTACACGTAGCTCTTTGCCTTTGGCATTCCTATGGTATGTAGGCAACAATAAAACCATAGCTCCTGCGATGTTAAGTGTTTCAATTCGAAAAATAAGACCAGGAATTCCCATTCCTTCACCTTTTCTTCACACCATCCAACAGCAATCAGATGAAAGTTCAAACGAAAGAACCGATGAAGGCGAATTCAATCCTGATAGAGACTAACCTCAACAGTTTATCCAAGCTAAAATAAATGACTTAGTGAGAGACTTGGGCCTATCGAAGGATGCTGCACAAATCCTAGGATCACGACTGAAAGACAAAAATCTGTTGACTCCAGGAACCACATTTTCGTGGTATATGTATCGCGAAAAAGAGTTCGCGGAATATTTCTCTCAAGAAGGTTCACTGATGAATTGTAATAATATTCCTGAAGTAGTCATGAAACTGGGAGCTGACAATAACGATTTTACATCATGGAGGTTATTTATAAATTCTTCTAAAAGCAGTCTGAGGAGAGTTGCACAATGTTAATACTTATGCCTCGGTGCCTCTTGCTCACTCCGTGCATCTCAAAGAAACGTATGAGAATCTTGAGCTGCATACAATAAAGTATAGTGAATATTGTTGGTAACTCAAAATAATATCCATGCTTTTGGGTGAGCAGTCTGGATTCACAAAGTATCCATGTTTTTTGTGCGAGTGGGACAGTCAAGCATGAAATTTACATTAAGTAAAGAAATTATAGTTGACCCAAAATTAGTTCTTTTGCCTCCCCTTTAGATAAAGTTAGGATTGATGAAGCAGTTGGTCAAAGATTTAAATAAACAAGGTGACTACTTTAAATACCTGTGCGACCAATTTCCTGCACTTTTTGAAGCTAAACTTAAAGAAGGAATTTTTGTAGGCCCTGAAATTCGAACCTTAAAATCGGACAGATTGTTTTAGAATACAATGACCCAGGATGAATCTGAAGCATGGAGTTCTTTCGTGGAAGTCATAGACGGTTTCCTTTCCAAACTACAAAGAAATTTTAGCCAACATTTAAATATGTTCATAAATGGTTTAATAGACTGACGTAAACGTTTATGTACAATAGCCGCACCTTAACTCCGGAGGGCTCAATAAAAATAACCATTTTAACAAACAATTAACAAATCTTAAAGTCATAAAAACTCAAAGCAAAGAGCTAAATCGTTATTATTTTTAGGACCGCCATTACAAAATTAATTTAAAAGATAAGATTACACGCGTATCAATAAAACGCGACCTTAATTGATAATTTCAGTCGATCATTAAATTAACTGTATTACGACAACAACGCCTAACCACCTACTGACGAATGCATCTGGCAATAAAACGAAATGTGTTAAAGCGCGTTATTAAGATAAAACCGTCGACTGGGGATTACTTAATCCTCTGTTCCCCTTAATAGACTTGTGTGTGTGGATTGTTTGAGTGAAAAAGTACGTCCTCTGTGTACTGATAATGTGCTTATTGAACATTTTTAATGGCGTAACGTTTAAGGGTAGATTATTCCGGTGGGGATTGTGCTAGGAAAAGGCCGGACAAATTCGATTCGATGATACACAGATAAAATCTTAATCGAAAGTGACGCATTTGCGGGGATGAAACGAACCGGGATTACGATTGCGAAAAGTACATTCATTGCTAACTTAATATGAATTAAATCCCCAGGGGTCTACAAACACCTTAACTAAAATAAGTATATTATATCAAATACTCTTATGGTATTAAATAATTTAAAAAGTTCATCGTGTTTGTGTATATGTAATAATATTAGGGAAACAATTTAAAATTTGCATAGAATGGATTAAATATGTAAACCGACATATATAAAACAAAATCCAAATTTGCAAAGCTTATTATTAAATACAATTATGTGTGAATTTTAATAGTGGCTACTTTACAATAATGAATTTTAAAAGCTTCTGCTAATGCTATCATATCATTTCATAAGTTAAAATAAAAGTAATAAGAATTATATATATATATATTTTTAAAAAGTCTAACACAGAGTAGACAGACATATTTTTTGGACTTGATATTAAATTTACGAGGAAATTGAAGTTGTTATTTACGATTGTTTAACCCCGAAATTAATTTACGTACATGTTTGTAGACATCCCTCGTGTTTTCCCCAGAATGAAACTATTTCCGGGACGATCCGAACGAATTAATTTAATAACCGAACCCCGTACCTAATCAACTGGACTTAATTATTTTCTCGTGTATTAATTAAATCCAATTAGTCGTCCGGTCGCCGGTGATAAATAAACTGGCCCGGATTACTTCCACCTTTAAAACTTTCGAGTTCACTTGCGAGTCCACCCGCAATTAGAGTAAGTGGTCATGGGACCCAATGCATGGGAATGTTTTGGTTGTGGAAAGCGAGGTCAAGATAGTGTAAAAAGTAATTATAAAAGCGATTTATGGCGCCCGACCGAAACGCCAATAATTTACGGTTTGCGGACTTTAATGGACAGGCATTTGTTAGGGCGCGTCGGGGGACTATTTAAATTCTGCGGGTGGCCCAAAAACACCAATCAATATGTGCTTGTTCGAAAGGGAAATCCATAATTCCTGTACGATAAAATGTTATAAGTAATTTTGGAAGTTAATTAATTTTTTTAATTTTATTACTTCAAAGAAACATATTTGCAATGATTGAATTATTGTTTCCCTCTCAACCACAGCGACGGACCGGTTTCTATTTATTTTAGATAATCATCAGCAGAGCACAGATGAGGGCAAGGAATTTTACCATGATTTTCCTCTAGATATTCGTATTGAAAAAAAAGCAAAACTGTCCCTCTAATGGTATATCTTGCTTAATAATTTGAACTAAAAATGCAACACACAATTTTGATTTATCATGAATCATAATTATTTTAATACAACCTCTGACAATAAAGTTAGGTGAATAATTCTGTAACATTGCCATAGATGAAATATTAAAAAATATTACCTTTCTGTCTTTCGAAATAGCACCTCCCATAACTATGCACCGCTGAGATTCTCGAATTTCTTGCCTTTTAATATTGCAAGGTACATTAAAATTTTTAACCGTTTCATATTTTTAAATCCATGATTAACACATATGATCAATAAATTTTGAAAGTAGATAAAGGAAGTTTTTTCGGTGATAATACTACAATAGTTATATAGCGATAGTGAATAAATAGATGTTATATCTTACTCGTGTTACTGATACTGGAAATATTCGCTCCATTAACGATTTTGTACAAATACAACGTGATCATTTAAAACTGCTAAAAATTAAAATAGATAAACGGAATCTACTCACAGTAAAAAAAAGTGGACGACATGAAAAGCAAAATTAGATCGATCATGTTGAATGTTAAGGTATCTAATTAGGTGTCTTTGTTCTTGTTGAGACTTGGTTGGAAAAAAAACTGTTAATAATTCTGAATTTGAGTGTATAGATGACATAGTAAAAGCACTAAAACCAGGTGTGGTGGTGTTTTAGTTGCCGTTCACAATAACTTAAAGAGTTGCATAATTCCTAGTTACGACAGGATATAACATATTTTCGTTAAATTAATGATAAATTAATTATTGGCTCAATATATTTCGAATTATGGATCTCACGCTGATGAACTCGAAATTATTTGCAGTTCCAACCCAATGTGTGAGTACATTTTTCATTCAATCTTCTAAATGCCATATGAGAAAGTTCTGGAGAGAATGTGTTGAGCGTACGGAATAATAGTAATCCCGCTGACATTTTAGAAAATGCTTTAAATTTCCACCACCTACTCCAAGTGAATCAGATTCCAAGTTTATTAATGTAAAAATTTAAGGGACAGGAATTTTACACGTAATTAACATGGGCCCACAAAAGATAAATCTTGTGCATGGGTAAGAATACATAAATACAATTTAAAATACATCTTAAAAATTATAATACAATACGTTCAAGAAAGGACAGCAAATTTTACCATGAAAAACTTTGCTATGTATTAAATCATATATTAGGAACCATTTATATACAATTCATAAAAAATACACGAGCCGGTAACATCATTATTTTGACTAATATATTTTTTGAGTTCACGCTTAAATCTGGTTTCATTTTTTATACATTTTATATTTTTAGGAATAATGTTGAAAATTTTTGGTACTGTGTAGCTGATGGATCATTGACCTATGCATAATCTCATCCTGGAAACCACTGTATTTTCTCTATTTTTTGTGTTGAACATTTGTTGATCTTAGAATGTTTCGTCTTTTAATAAAGTTATTATTATATATTATCAAGGTCTTTGTAGCATACATTTAAGAATTTTCCTTTGGATCGATTTCAGATAAAGTAGGTAATTGTCTCTAGCAGAGGCCTAGCAAGTAATACCGTAATATAGATGGATTTCCACTAGAGCATGATTTCTTATATGAGGCGCATTGTATATCTTAATTTTTTAGTACACATTCGACGTGCTTATCCCATCTTAAGTTTTGGTTAAACATTACTCCTTCAAGACTATGAAATGTTGAAAGAATAATAATGTGGCAAGCAAAAGGTATAAATTTGGTTTTAGAGATGTTTAGTAGCAATAAATTAGAGTTCAGGTACTTAAACATTTTTCGCAAATCTACTTCAGCCTTTTTTTAACTGCTTCCAGCAAGAATCTTTTTAATATATGGCCGTATTTTCTGCAAAAGCTACCAAGGTTCCTCCTGATTTAATATCAAATATATCATTGACATACACTAATAACAAAATAGGACCCAAAACCGTTCCTTGAGGAACCACCGCACTAGATTCTCAGTACTTCTGTGTCCATAAAGTTCAACGCATTATCTCCCGTTGTTAAGATATAATTCTAGTAAGTTGTTTGCTAGGCCTGTTATTCTTATTTTATTTAATTTTTTAAGAAGATTTTCATGATTTACAGTGTCTAAAGCTTTTTGCAGATCTCAGAAGACAAATAAGGATTTTTTCGGATCTTGTTGAGACATAAATATACCTTCTTAAGTAGCACATTTAATGCATTTTCATTTGACTTCCAATGGGAAGGTGTAAAACCATACTGCTGTTTGTTAAAGGTGTTGTTCCTATTAGAAAAGCTGGTCTTTAGTGATATATGCAAAGACTTTCCCGATGTTAAATATTAAAGAAAATCGACCTGTAATTACCAATATCTACCAATGGCCATTAGGTAATTAAATAATTTAACACTCCAGTTTATAACCATCTGTAGACACGTGTTTCGATCTCCGATCTCCTCAGTACAGGTTTGATATTTTATTTTTAATTATATCAACGTAAATTCATTTCTTGTTCTTAATTTTTCAGACCATATTCACTCAAATACTGTTTGTGAGCCTTGCTATTTGTAACACGAATTGCTTTTGTATCATTCAATATCTGTCGAGGTAGCCAGAGAAGTAGTTGTTTTAATAAGTTATTTGTTTTGTAGTTTTACGTAATGTTTTCGAATTTTTTCTAATTAGTAGTTAATTTTCTACAACGTAAAGGACTTTAATACATGTTATTATTATTTTTCTGATAATGTTGTGTGCAATTCAGTACTCTTTTTAATTTCGCCCAGGAATTTTGGTCACCTTCGTGCATTCTTTGATTTTCATCGTCAATGTTGGTA
This sequence comes from Ontholestes murinus, assembly GCA_963969525.1. Taxonomy (NCBI): domain Eukaryota; kingdom Metazoa; phylum Arthropoda; class Insecta; order Coleoptera; family Staphylinidae; genus Ontholestes; species Ontholestes murinus. The sequence goes on along the minus strand of OZ018395.1, from coordinate 31,082,697 downwards.
TACCGTAGTCACTTTTCATACCTGAGTTTATATCACTGTGCAAGAAAGACTACTCCAGTTGCGAGAGGGAGGTTTTTAATTTCTTTATGTTAAGTTGTTCCCTTGATCTGTATTTGCTATTTAAAATTGCCTTTTTAGTTAGGGTAACAATTTGGAATTCAATTAAGAAAAGATCCGTTATTTAAGTATGAATAATATACGGAATGATGATTTCAATATATTTCAAATTTATTTTCATAAAAATATGGCCCGAACACGATGTACTGTGTGTGGTTACCCTAGTTAGTTCATTTATAAGAGGGGTGAGTATTATATCAGCCATAGAAACTAAATAGTTCTGGGTTATCTGTTTAGTTTCATCCAAAAATATCAATATTTATGTCCCCAATATAATGAATGTTCAACGTAGTCTTTTAGTTGTTCAAGGAATAATTCGATGTTAGTTTATGATTAAGATATATTATTATAACGCGTTGTTTATTATTATCACTTATAAATTTGATATCTACAGCTTTTATTTCTCCATTCATTACAATTTCATGGGTGAAATTAATATTATTCTTTATATGTACTATGGTACCATCTGATCTATTGTAGTTCCCCTCATTATATACCATAGTGTAACTATATAAACTGTACAGATGTTTTCAATGTGTCGGTTAAAACAGCACAATTCAAGTTTTCTCTAGTTTCTATAAGTAATATTCGAAGTTAATCAAAATTTTTGTTTATACTTCGAATATTTAAGTGTATAATTTTAACATTAGAGTTAATGGTGAATATTTTATTTAGTTCGTGTTCGTTTTCTAATTAATATGTGATAATTTGGTCGTATCCAATTTCTCTTATTACAGAACCCATATTTATTTAATGAGAAAGGTGATACAACAAACGTGAAGGTTGATTTGTTTGCATCCCATTTTGCTATGGTATACAAGTATCCCTCACAGGATGTTACTGATTTTGAAGGAGGTAAAACTATTGATCCTACAAATCTCATTGTCTTTCTTACAGAAATATTTAATTTTTTATCATCTCTCTCTTATATATTAACTGATGAGGCTATTATACATATGTTGAAAATTCATATTCACCTGTAGAATTCCTGCAGAAGCCAACCACCTGCTAGATGGAGTACATTCTTTCAATGAAGAATTCAAAATATTACACCAAGAAAGAAAAACAAGAAACTAGACTTACTAGAGAACTTAGAAATTAATAAAAGAAAAACACAGGCCTTCTGCTAAACGATCAAACGGACATCAATCGGTCACCTCTACTAAACATCAATATCTTGAAGAAGTCACAGTGTGGCGAAACAATTGTTGGGTTTTCAAAAAAGCAATAATAAAGTGTTTTGAAAATTTTAGTGTTTTATTTCAACAACCAAACAAATCTCTCTCTGAGTTTTGTGACACTGGTCCAGAGGGCTTATGCGTGCCTGTATACATTAAGCAAGCCAATACATATTTTGTTCTCTTATTCATTGTCTTCTGGTGTTTTTTCTCATTGTTGGAAGGACACCTATACTGTACCTATGTAGAAAAATGGATGTAGAAGTAATATAGAGAACTATAGAGTAGTCTCTATGCAATCAGTTATGCCAAAGCAGTTAGATTTGTTAATTTCTGAGCAGCTTATGAAGTCTTGTGTGCAAAAAAATTTTTTGGCAACCTGGTTTCCTTAAAGACAAATCAACTGTGACCAACTTAATGCTGTATCAAACGTTTTTGTCGGTCGTATTAGAGAACGGCCTTCTGGTTGAAGTGATATAAACTGACCTATCTAAAGTGTTCGACAGAGTACAGCACAGTACATTGTTGGATAAATTGAAATTCGTGGGCTTTGGTGATTATGTGATTGATTGGCATAATCGTTTATAAGTAACCAAACACAACGTGTACGTATTGATAAATGCATTTCAAATTTCATATAGGTGTCTTTTGATGTGCCAAAAGGCTCTCATTATGGTCCAATTTGATTTATTCTAGTCATAAATGACATTGGATCCTATCTTACAGTAATTTTCTCCTTTATGCTGATGATCTAAAGATATATAGAAGCATCAGTTCTATATCTGATCAAGTATGTCTCCAGGATGATTTAAATGGATTAGCCCTTTGGTGTGAACATACGAAAATACGACGTGTGGATCTATCTAATATCATTCAATTATATCTATTTTAAACTGTTTTTTAACAGGCTGTGATATTTAGTTATCTGTGATCTGACTATTTATTTTAACTAGTTAAAATTTCTAATTCCTTTGAAAATGATCGTAGCTGAATACAACAATATGAAACATAACAAGTGTTCTAATTTAAAATGATTCAATGTTATAATTTCATTTTATCAATAGTGTAGTAAACAAACCTATCTGAACGTCCAAATGAGTTAGTAAATTTGTTAATAACTCTAAAGATATATATGATAAATCGAGGAACTCGGGCGTATATTTGTTAAAATGTGGAGATTGTCCTAAGGTATACGTTGAACAAACTAGATGCAGCTCCTCAGAAATTATTCAAGAACGTAAAAAGTGATTTAAATAATAATTTTAAAGTTATGCACGTTTGTTATAAAAGCCGAATTTTAAATTTCTTAGAAGAATTAGAAATTAATAAATATAATTATAAGGGTAATCTATTAAATGATCAAATAGAAGTTAATAATTCCCCTTTAATTAATATGTAATTACTAAAATAATTTTGTTCCATTGTACAATCATATAATAATCAATGTTATAAAATTTCCTTAAATAACATCTGTGATCTAAATGTGTTTCTTGTATTAAACTCTATTTTTTTAAAATTATATAAGTGCATTCACATTTTTTCATAATGCAAATATATTCATAGCATACTTGTGTGTTTTCTTATTTTTAAATTACTCTTTAGTTTTAGAAAGCTATTTTTATTATTAATATTTTTAAAAGCATGAATGAAGAACTATTAAAAAGCAGTTAATGTATTCTCTATATATAATTAATTATCTTTATAGTAATAATTCATTCATGTGATGATTTCATAATGGAATAATTTTTTAATCAATGTGTGGTCTTGTTTTTGTATTTTTTGCAATAAAACTCTGTACGTTAGTATTGGAAAATCGGAAATAACATAATAGCACGATTGGAATGAGCTGCGAGCAAAATGATACTATAGTGCGCGCACGTTTATATGTGCGCCACTGCAACACTAACTGCAGAATCCCTCAATACTTTCCGCAAATGAAAAAATATCATGGCAATGCATACAAAAGCCGTAGAATTTTTAAACCCAGTGTGGGCGTCTGTATATTTGAATGTGAAGTGCATACTGGCTGAGTGTTATGATGTCTACTGACTACTGACAGCTCAATTTCCACTGCAGGCCACTTCACCACATAAAAGGAAAACCAACGCCACGTCCTTATCTCCTCCACTTGCACGTCTATGTATATACACACACACGCACGAATATATAAGAGTACGTGGTTTGTGCCCTTATTAAAGTTAAGATCCTTCCCTTATTTGCAAATATTCGATAAAATTTTGGAAATAATTGAAACAAAATATAGATACAATTAAGCACAATTTAAATGTAATTCTGAATATTATTTGAAATTTAATTGTCGAGGCTTTAATTGTGGTACATCTTGAAAATAATGAAGAAGAAGACACGATTACTTTGTAAATAAAGAGGCAAAACAATGTAATAGTATCCCCTTCTTCATTATTTGAATTAGCATGTTTTAAGTAGATTAAGCATTTTATTTATTCTATATAGTTGAAGCAAATTTATGTGAAAATATAAACATAAGAGTTTATTTACATATATTAAAAATATTTTAGTATTATAAGTATTATATAAGAAATAAGCATAACTATTCTCATTGCATTGGCATTTAAGGTATTTTAGAGCAAATTAGTTAGTGATCGACATGCCTAATCTGTTATTGATTGTTTTGTGTATAAGAATGAAAGAAAATAATTGTTAAATAAATATCAGTGTGTCATCAAGAGATAACTGAGAAAACTATTCAAGAAATATTTGTGTGTCTTTCTTTATATTTATATAATTCGATGGAAAATAATTCGGTAGAAATATGTTCAAATTAAAATGATCTGATTATTGGAATTATTTTTAAATACAATCATATAATAATGATCTATAAAATATAATTTTAAATTTAAATTAAGATGAAGATATTGGTGCTTAAAATTTAAAATTAATTAGATCAACAAGAAATTTATATATACTATAATTTTACGAACATCTATACAGACTGAATGTTTCTAGATTTTTACTTATAAAAAACTACATCAAAATTACATGCAATCGAACTCTGTAGTACTTAAAATAGATAATTAACACATTACTATTCGTAAACATAGTAACTATGTTATAATAAGCTTTATTATCCGCTTTCATTATGGCAAATTGTTCTTATAAACCGTTACCTAAGATACTAATTCGTGGTTAAAAGCTGGTTTGTTTTTAAAAACTAAAAATTGCGTAATAAGCTTTATTACAAAATATTAAATCCTATTGTGTTTTGTGTATTTTCAAAAATACTACATAGTCCGTATTTTCTCGCTATATAAACACATGTAAAGTAATATTAAGTACAAATATGCTGTACTGTTTGTATGAAATAATTATACTTTATTATTTTGCATTTTCAACATTAGGCACATAATTTATTGAAATATCAGTATTAACGATTTTATATAGGAAATATTTCAGTTGTTAAACCTTTTATTTATTATATTACTAACTGTAAAGTAAAGGTGGTATAATTGAAGACAATATGAATAACAAAGGATAATTAATATATTTTTCTAATATGATATTTTTCAAAGCACTTTCCTCCACATGAAAACTTGACAAAAATAACTTATATTTTTCCGAATTACGTTATTTGAGCAAACTTTCGAAAAGTCAGTAAAAATAGTCCAATTCCCATGGACTCCGATAAATATGTTCTATAAGTTAATAAATTTGTAGTGGTAGATACTTTTTACAAAACCATGTTGTTCATTAATTATAACGTCCTTGCAAATCCACCAGAGTTGTTCAGAAACCAAATTATCTAACATTTTTGGAATTTCGGATTGCAAAGACAATTCACTATAGTTTGCAACATCCTCTTTGTTTTCACTTTTGAAAATTGGTTATATAAAACTACTTTTCCAGTAATTTAGATATGATCCTGATTCTAAAGATAGATTAAAGATTTTGTATGTCGGTTTTGCAAGACAATATTTACAATACTTTAAAAAGTACGCCGAGATAATATCAGGACCCATACTGCTAGATTCTCTTAAAGCATTAAAAACTTCTGCATTTAATTTGCTGAAGTTCACTGACTAATCAACTTGAATTTTAGGAAGCGCATTTACATTAACCTTACTATAAACTGACGGAAAATAATCAATAAATAATTCTACCGCATGAGATAGCAAATTAGCTGTCTTATCTCTTAAAAATATTTTTCAAATGAATTTCAATATCGCTATTATTATAAACAACTGCAATTGTTTTACTTTCATCTTTTTCATGGCTACCCATTTTTTTATTTATAATAAAACTTAAAATGACTCACTTATTTTTAGAAATAACTATGTCGCATGTCATATTGGATTAAAGAGAAAAAATTTACCTTTTGAATGGGGCCATAGCTAACTATGGTTTCCATTAAAAAAAATGTAAGTTATATCTCGGAAAATAATTGCGATAAAAATTTTCTGTTTTTTTATTAATCTACATAAAATTATCTAAAACTTTGTCCTTTACAGTTTTTTCTATCTGTTATAATAATCGAGATATATTGATTTGAAAAAATTGACACTTTTTACTGTTTTCAAAATATCTAGTTAGCCTTGACTTTTTTGAAAAGTGGAATTTTATTTATTTATTCGTAAATCTACACTTCTTTCCCCATTTAACCGTTTCTCTATCTGTAGTTTCCGAGATCCCTATAGAGAACATCTAAAAAAACTCACCCTGTATACAAATAAAATAACGCGACATAGACAATATCGAAGAAATAAAAAAACATACATACAATTTTGACACCATGCTGACGGACGAAACATGTAGAGTTTTGTTTAACTGTTCGCATTGCAACCGTAATTTTTGTAAAATACCTGATCTCTACTGCGACTCCAGGTAGCACCAGGTATATTATAATCTACACAGAATATTAATAATATTGTAAAATTTCTTGCATATCTTATCTAATGTTAATGCATGATTTTCATAAAAATATTTATTTGAGGCAGATGGAATATATGTAGAACTAACAATAAATTTTTAACCCTAAAAAATACCTGTTCCGCATCCATAGCGATAAAGATACGCCTACTGTGAATGTTATGTCTAATAGCAATCAAAACACCACCTTTTGTAGATTTAGAACTATTAGAATAAGAACGATCCACTCTAAAGATAAAGTAAAGAATCATTAACCGAATGATCAAGCCATGTCTCTGTCAAAACCATTACATCATAAAAGGAACAAGTGATATTTGACAGAAATTCTCTAAACTTTGCTCTAAGACCACCTATATTTTGCAGATATAAATTTAGTTTTTTTTGTACTTGAGTAGAAGACGTTATTTTTGGATGACCAGCAATGTATTTGATTGTGAAGTTTTTTTCACCTCTACTTTTGCGAAGATCCAGTTCTTCACGTAACCTTCTTAACCCTTTAGTACCATGGTTGCTTTAAAGCAACTTAATATTTAATTTAGTTTAGTCATAATAGTTGAAAAGACGCTTCCTTACACTCCTCGATGTGTGGTTGATAACTGATATCAGTAGTCCGTTAAGTGTCTCTTTTTATAAGTGTCTTATGCCATTTTATTTTTAATTTTAGACTTCACAAAAATTAATTTGACTTTTATAACAATATTGAAAAAGTAAAATTTTGTAAGTAGCATTGATTTGTAAAATATAGGTTTCGGTATTGATAAACGAAGTTAAGTTGCCTGAAAGCAACTTTGGTATTGGTGGTGACTGGACGGGCGGAGTTGTTCCATTTCGTAAACCTTAGTTTCAGAATAAGAACTACATAAACAAGTGTCGTTAATATTAACTACAATTACGTCGAAGCAGTATGTATTTCGATGGATTGAATATGATATATATGATATTCTATTTGAACCAAATGTGTTGGACATTGAGCACGATTTGCACTTAGAGGAACAATAATAAAATTATTAATAAAATTCCTCCTGAAAAGAAACAGGCCGAAGCTGAACAAATTATTACATTCAAGGGTCGCTCGTTTCTAAAGCAGTATGTGAGAAAGAAACCGCATAAATGGGGATTCAAGGTTTTTACAAGAGCTAGCAATACAGGCATCATGCACGACTTCTCTGTTTATATTGGTGAGGGAACTTGTGGCTCTTAAAGATTGGGATTGTCCGGTGACATTGTTTTAGAGCTAACAAAAACTTTACCTCAAGGCAAAAACCATTATTTTTCGATAACTGGTTTACCTCGATAAATCTGGCTCTAGCTTTACGCGAAAGACAGATTTGGTGCGTGGGTACAATTCGAAACCATCGAATAGGAAAGTGCTCTCTAAATCTAAATTCAGCAGAATATTTAAAATCGAAAGGAAGAGGGCTCATGGACCAGAAGCAGTTGAGTAACGGATCCCTCTGCGTCGTACGGTGGTTTGACAGCAAGCAAATCAACTTGATTTATACGTATCAAGGCTTATAACCAGTCACTCCTGCCTGAGGTATGCCAGAAAAGCAAATCGAAGTTCTGGTCAAAGGAATATAAATTCTGTAAAAAATTATCAACCCTATTGGAATCACATATGTGAAGAAACATGGTTTTTGCTTAGTTTCTTATTATTAAGACTAAACGGGAAATAAGGTTCTAGTGAAGAATTTAGGTATTTAGATAATTTTATTTTTTCAATGTAATAAAAAATCTATTTAAAAAAATGGGGGTTATAACTGTCACCCGAAGGGGTAGGGATCACATTTACACTTTGAAGAATGTCAATTTATAATTTAAATTTGGGATGCTTCGAAATTTTCTATAAATATCTAAAGTAACTGAAAAAATTAATTTATTCAATTTGGCCTTCCAACGCTGACATGAGTGAAGATGACAATACGACTCGAATGGTAAACTAAATGTTCGTACAATAAGTGAAAATAAGCCATGGGCGCTGAGCATCAAGTTTATTGAAGTTAACCCCTTCAAGTATACTGTATCTGATTCTGCCTGTGCAAAATTAGAGAACAAACTTGTCCTCTAATTTTATATATACGAAAAAAAAAATGGAAGTGCTCTCTGTACATATAAATTGCCTTGTTAGTCAAGTGAATTATCAAAATAGCACCATTTGTAAGCAGGATGAGAAAATACGAGTTCATATATAAGAAATATACAATCTTAAAAAATAGTACCGATACAAACCATTACAACAGTCCGTAGTAATTAATTAGAAATACAAGAAATAATTCAAAATAAAATAAAACGAATTAAACGAAGTAAAAGCCTCTACAATTACTTATTTAAGAAATAAATCAACAAATTCTACAAAAGATTGACCTATGAGATCTACTTCCAAAACAAATACATTTGGAATAGATACATTTTAAAACAACGACAAAAATACTTCGAATGCCACACATAATCTACAGATAAGGGATTTATCACCTAGAACAAAAAAACAACGAGTTGGTAAAAGTTATGCGAAAGAAAACCAGGAGATCGAATGAATTTGAATGCACTGGACGAACAACGAATGCGGAAAACATGGAAAATGTATCTTCGTATCTAGATTCCATAAGGATGTGACATGTGATGCAATTAATTTATTCCGGGCAAGAGACTTTCCATTTGTTATTTTTATTACTTAAAACTTAAGTATGAAAGGGTGAAAGCGTGGTCATAAATGAAGATTTAAAACAATGTATTTATTAATAAGTTTTTTTTTCTAAATCAGCAGCAAACAAGCAGAAATTTTTCAAGGAGTTCGCCAAACATTTGCAAACCAATAAACGCAACATCTCATTTTTAGATATTAAATATGTGCTCACTAATAATAGAAAAATTGGAATATATAACGGTTGATTTAAACATGTTGAAGTCAAAATTTATATGCTATAATGTAATGAGGTCCGAAAATTATTCTTAACAAGTAATCATTTCAATATTATTTTATAACAAAACAATAGTGGTATGAGTTTTGAGAACAATAGCACTAATTTTTCCATATTAGATATAAAAATTAAGCTATTTTATGATAAACATCTTTTAGCAGTAAAAAATAAAGTAAAAAAGTAAATAACCGTTACAGTCAGGAACGTTTTTACTTTATTTTTTACTGCTAAAAGAAGTTTATTCATCATAAAAATGTTTAATTTTTATATCTAATATGAGAAAATAGTGCTATTGTATAATATTATGTTTTGTTGCCTACCTTATATCCTTTGTTTTAAAGCTGATTTGCTATCTAAAATTGTCGTCAAAAAGTTCTTTTTTGTGTATATTCACAATTATTCATAGGAATCACATATTTTGTTTAAATTAAGTACAACACACAACACAGGAACAAACTCAACACGTCTACACGAAATACTGGATTACAATGACTCAGATAACGAAGGTATAAATTGTAAGATCGCAAAAAAGTTACTCGAAAGAATGCGCACTACTCGGTCGACCTTTTTTTTGTCGATGCAATAATCCGTGTTATCAGTTTAACCTGAGATCTGTTACAGCAGTGATCGTGTATTTAAAGTGGGTACGAAAATTAATAAAACATGTTAAACTTTAAAGTGTAAAACATTTAAATTCTAAAATTAACGGTGAGTTACCATTTCCTGTATTTTATGTTATTTAGAAAAATATTACAAGGGCTGTTTCAATAAATATTTATGGAGGTAGCAATATGTTTCAATGTTTATTCCAAATAAATACTGTTCTGCAATTAAATATTTTTATATGTGTATACAGAAGATAATTATTTGTAAAAAATAATAAATAAAACTTAGATTATATACTGAAAAATTTATTAATAAAAAATACACTCTTATAGCTGGTTATGGAAATTATCACATTTTTTCTTGAGTGTATATAAAATTACTATAGATTAAAAATTTATTAAAATTTTTGTAATATTTTCGATTTTTTAAATGATATATTTATAGCACATATTATATTTTATTGACAAATTTTGTAAATATTTACATTGGAATGATGAATAATGAATGAGGTGTTAATGTATTAATTTGTCAAAAGGCTATCGACCTGAGGTCTTTCTGCCTTGTTTTGTCCAGTCATATGGCGTCAGTCATTAATGCGTAAAAGGATGAAATGATGAAATGAAATCGAATATAGTTGAACTGGGATTTTTAAATTTAGGGTTTATACTAGGGTTTCTAGGAAGACAATATTGGGATAATATATGGAAGTTGAAAGGATTTTTGGAGAATTTTTCTGTTAGGAATCGAAGCCGTTCAATGATAGGGATAACTAAAGTGGTATCATAGAGGAGCTGATTAGATGGATTTTGTAATGGAATTAAGAGGAAGTCGGAGTTTGGTTAGGGTTCGGAGGGAATGTATAGCACATTTTTCTTAAATACAGGAAAAGTTATTAAGGGAAACTTAAATATATCGCACTTTCAAGGAAAGGAAGAAAATAACGCTAAAATTATAGCATTTTTGATTTTGACTATTTAGATTTTTATTTTCTAGTTTTATTGTTATTAAGAAATTTCAAAATTTATTTACTATTTATACAGTTATGAATTAGGTCCTGACGTAACTCGTGGTTAAATATTTTTTTTATATACAGAAATAGTGTAATTAAGACTTATTTCATTTAAATAAAATAGTTGCAAAAACAAATGTTTTTAAAATTATTTCCATCAATTCATATATTTTACAACACTTTTTGTTGAACACCAATTTCATAGTAATTATACATTATTGTATGAATTTAAAGAGCAGTAATTTCATTAATATTAAACAAAGATAAAAGGTTGTCTAAAAATACAATATTTTTTTCTTTGCTGGAAAACACATAATTTCTACGATGCCTTTAAAATATCTCTGCCCTTTTTCTGATTCTGGCACATTTATGGAAAATGCATAGTAACAGATTTGCTTTTATTTATTTATTTATTTATGTATTTATTAGTATCTTTGGTCTTCTTTCTTAAAAAATACATAAAATACATTTAAAAAAACAAATTACAAAAACATACTTAAAATTTTGTTCGAAAGAAGCTACGAAACAATTGGTGGCCTTCAACATTATTTCACTATGCAATTAGTTGTTGGTCGCATTTAAGAGCGTAGGGTCATCCGCATACAATACAAGTTTTGCTTTGCCAAAAGAACAGCTGCGATATTTAATTTTTATTGAACGTCTACTTTTTGTTAAAATGACGAAATGACCCTAAACGAATTATTTTAGATACTTTTATATGATTCACCCTGTATAACAATTGCAATTCATACGAAAATATTTTTAAGTTGTAGCCTTAATGGTCCTCCGCCGTGTCCCGATAACGGATTTAAAAAATGTACGGTTATAAACCCACAATCATTCATCCACACACTAATGGTACACCATGTATATTAAAAAGAGTACATGAGCTAGTATTAACCCTTAGGGGGCATCATTTACTACTGACAATGCAGACGACACATACTTTCCTGAGAAAAAACACATTGGCTTCTGGCAGATAGATATAATGATGTCAATCGACAGCTCCTCGGATGCAGGTTGTAAAAGTACAGTTTTCTAATTAGAGTAGCATGGTAGACACAGTCGAAGGCTTTCTATAGGTCTAAAAATGATGCTTTGTTTGCTTTCGAAACAGTCGGCAACCATTGGTCGATAGTTGCTGAAATAAAAATGTTTGCCCTTTTTATAAAGAGATATTACTAATACCCTTTTAGAGGATGGGGAAAGACTTGGTTTTGATCAAAACCTGATCATTATTAAATTACTACTAGTTTAGTTTAGTTAATAACATGAAAATCACCATTAAATAAATTAAATTTATTATTATTTCTTATCAAATTAGCGAAACATAACATCCCACAAACTGGCGCCTAGAAATCGTAATTTGACTTGTGTGTTTAGTACTTAAATGAAAAGCACTGCCTCTTCTTAATGGGTGGAATAACCCAGAAATTAATCCAATTAAGGGGAAAGGACAATAAATACAATAACTTTTATTTGGTTGTACATTTAAAATTATCATGTTGTATGATATGCATTTTTACGCTACCAGTATAATAAATTTATATTGTACTCTATCGAGCTGTCCTTGAGTACCTAAATAAAATGGCGACCAGATTGGCGAACCATATTATAAAATAGACCTAACTAGTGAAACATACATTATAGTATTTGGTGATTTTTATTTTGAAAATCTTGTGATAAATCATAATCAAAATCATATTAACATGATGTTTAAACGAAAGTTTTACACCCAAATCTTTCATGATTTCAACTCTTCACATTACTATACCATTCAAAGTGTATTCATTAGATATTTATTTATTATTCATGTTATATGACATCATTTTTTGAACTGGCATAAATACCTTCATGTAATCGGCAAACAATAAAAATTAGACGACTTAATGTAATCACATATATTATTAATAAATATTGATCCCTATGGTACATCTGAAGGGACATCGATTGCATTAGATACATGATCAGCTATTTTAACATATAGTTTACATGCCATCAAATAACTCTCTATACAATCAATAATGGAAGGCCAAATCCCGTAGATCTTAATTTTGAATTCAAAACTCCATAGTTAACTCTATCAAATGCTTTCTCAAAATCTGTATACACAGTATATACTTGACAACCTTTCTCAATTGCATCCAATACATGAGATTTAAAAGAATGAAGATTCGATACAGTCGATCTGCCTGAACAGAATCCATGTTGTTCATCACAAATTATATTTTTGCAACAATTCAAGTGCCGTGAAATTAGGAGGTTAAAAATCTTTTGAATTGCCGAGTGAATAGAAACTCCTCTATAACATTTTATATTATCCCGCCTACCTGATTTAAAAATAAGCATGGCAAAGCTATTTTTCCATAAATTGGGAAATATCCCTTTTTGCAAAAATGAATTAAAGAGTGAATATATAGGATAATACCATCCAAATTATTTACTAAAGATATATGAAATTTGTTAAAATGTATCTTGTCTGAATTCGTAAATGAGTATAAATAAGTAGTATGTTTATATACAAATATAAAATAAGTGGCAAATAAGTTTACAATATTTGAAACAGTATCAGTTTGTTCATTATCGAGAAACATAGATTTAGGGTACCCAGCAGTTTTCTTATCACTTACATAGCTCCAGAATTGTTCGGATTTAAATATAATCCTTTGTTCAACTAGTAATATAGTTCCTATATAGTTGATTGTTAAGTACTTTGCACTTAGTATCGACAAATGTGTCATAAAAATCTGGAAAACCAGTCTCTTTCCATTTCGAATGCAATGCTTGTTTATCTTTTGTTTATTTAATATTAATTTAAGATTTACCCATTTGGGAAATTTGCTAGATATAATACGTTTCATTGGAAATTATAAATAACAAATAAGGTGAACATTTTCCCAATTAAAACTAGTTATATAAACATTGAAAGCAATGTAATTGTCTTTTAATAAATCATATGTATAAATACAATAATATGTATATTGTCTTTGGATTCTATATTTAAAGTTAGAACTATTGAATTATGGTGGATACTACCTTCACTTAATGTATCAATCACAAATACTAAACATTAAATCCAATAAAAAACATCTAGAATTAAAAATATCATTGCGAGGATGTAATTGATGAAATTTGTAGCATTCACCAATCTGTGCATTATTATTTTTACTGTTCTCATGCAAAATACGTACTCCATTAAATGACCATCTGCATCTTGGCAAATTGTAATTACTACAGATTAAAAGTTTATGATTCGGAAGGTGATTAATTAATTTATTCAGTATTTTACAGTAGTTGTCAAATAAAGAGTTAGGTGGTATATACAACGTGTCCAAGTAATTATGCAATATATACCTTAAACCTTTTTATTGTTAATTTCTCAGAAAATTTCATTCTTTATAAAAGTTGGTGCTTGGTCTTAAACATACAAATGAGACAAACAAATGGCATTCGTTGATGAACAATTTTTACACTTTTTAAGGGAATTTTATTAAATATTCTCAGTTTTGACATATCTGTATAAATTATGGCAGAGCGATTAACTTTACAAGATATAGCAGAATTAGTGCTAATGTGGCGACAACTATAAAACCTGCAGAGAAGCAGCTAAAATTTTTAACAGCAGGCACCCCGAAAAGAGAATCAGTTATTCACAAGTGTCAAGAATTTTAAGTAATTTAAAAGGACCGGAAAATGTGAATTGCATTTTAAAGAAGAACTTATAAACCAGAGAGAAATGTGGAATATTCGTTGGATATCTTGCAAAGCATGGTTGAAATCCTCAAATATCTGTTAGAAAATACGCCAAAAGTTTAGGATCGGGACAGTCAACAGTACATAAGGCATTTAAACCAAAATATGTTCAAACTTTGCAAGAACATGATTACGACAATCGTTCCCTAAGAAGATCCTGTTTACATACGATACCATATTTACTACAAATGGTGTTGTTCCATTACAAAACTGTCGCTGGTGGTCAACAGAAATACCAGCATTTCGAATTATCTGCAAATATCAGTATTCTCGAAAAATAAATATTTGGTGTGGAATTTTGAACAGAAATATTATAGGGTCCCACAGATGTTCAATTGTTTTACTAATTTCTTTAATGTTTTAAACAATGATTGGATTACCATTAATATATTTAATAAAAATTTCCCCTTCTCTAGGTAGTGAGCTCGCCGTCTTTTGAGTTCTTGAACAACTTTTATCTTTTTCCTTTGAATATCCGTCAAGTCAAGAAGGTTGCAAGATTACGCAGTATTAATTTTGGATGCTCGATGTTCTCATATATGTATTATCTTCATTGGTCATGGCAGCGTTTGCTTACGTCCTTACCTGATAATTTTTACAGGATTCGATATATTTACAATATCCTCGACTAGAAGTTTCTACAATTTCTTATCATCTTCTATCACTTCTAGAGCATTAAGTTTATACCTACCTACCTAATTTCACGTTCATAAATTTCATTCATAATAATATCAGCATTTGAATTTGTCTGATTTAATTGATGGTCTTCAAATCCCATTTTCGTCTTCCAATTTAGAAATTTTTAGGTTTAGACTACCTATATATTTTTGAAAATCTCTTCCAAATCCATTAAATAAAGCCATTCATTGCTTGATAGCCTATAAATACTGTAGTAATATTTTTATGATATCGGTAGAAATACAGCTAGAGCAGCATCAAGCCGAGTCGACGTCTTCCTTCTCCCCTCTCTGATATTAAAATATTATCAGCATCCTTCATATTTACACATTTACTTTTATTCTCATTTGTTCTGCTTCAGAGATTGGTTGATTTGCAACAGTTCGACGCAAACAGTTCTTTTGTATCAATTCTTATAGCACTCATATAGTCATTATACGTTTCAGAAATTGATCGATTTGCATCAATGCAAAAAGCTAGAACGGGAAAATAATGTCACCAAGATTATTCTTTTCAATCTTTTGTTCCTATTTCTACTTATAACATTTTTATTTAAAAATTTTCAAACACATCTAATATAAATAAAGACAGATAATTAGAGGTTAAAGCTCTTGGCGTTGTTTCACAATTTTTATAAATTTCTCCGTCCAGTTTCGACCGTTGTTCATTTTCAAGGAGATATGTACAAAAACTTTATTGATATAAAATTTTTGTACATATCTCCTTGAGGATGACCAACGGTCGAAATTAGTCGGAGATATTTTCAGAGACTACTATTTGTAGCATGTAGTTCCTTATTATTTTATCTTACTAGAGGCTAATCATTTAGAATCTATTTCCTTCATGGCTTGATAATAATCTTTTAGTATCTTAATTCCATATTATAAAATGGTGATGTGGCCATCATAGTACTTTCCCTATATATTACTCGAAAACTATGAGGTTTACGCAAAAAGGTTATTCTTTATAATTTGTTCACATTTAAATTCTCTACAATTATTGCTAATACAAGTTTTATGTAACTCCAATAGTTTATTAGCAATTGGCAAAAAATATCAAAATTTTCAATTTTTATTTTTTTTTCTCAAAAGTGAAGACTTTTATAAAAAATATGTTCGAGTAAAACTTGTTCAGTTTTTTATTGCCTTTAGCTTTTGTTTAAATCGTTTTTTAAATTTTTTCATATTTAGAGAAATATCACCAAAAAACCAAAAAATGCCTCGAGTAAACATCCACTTCCGGTCTATGAATATTTGCCAAAAGCTTTTCAGTTCCAGTTTTTAATGATAAAACCTTAAGTTTAACGTTTCATCCCATTCGGATCATTCGTTTTTGAGATACAGCGCCCACCGACAGACACACACACAGACACACACACAGACACACACACAGACACACATTTTTTTTTTCCAGAAATCAGTGCAATGGACTCAGGGGACCCCAAAACGGATATTTCCGCAAAAAAAATTTTTCAAAAAAAAATCACGAAAACAATACTCCCCCTATATACTACGTGTATGGGTCAGTCAACTTGGCCCCCCCTTTTAAGAATTTTGAGTCCAAAATGTTGCACCATAAAGGTCTTAAGTTGCACCAAGTTGCACCGTAAAAAATAAAAGTTGCACCAATAGGGGTGGAAAGTTACAACGTTTCGAAATTTAGGGGGGCTAAGTTGACGCTAGCCCCCCCAATTCAAAATTTTCAATATTTTCTAGAGGGAATCGACTCTACAGAAGTTGCACTCTCGGAACCACTATTTTTTAAAAGTTGCACCCCTTATATAAGCTCCCTATGGAATAGAGAAGTTTGGGTGCCAGCCCCCCCTTTTCAAAATTTTAACTAAATTTTTAGCTTATTTTATAGCTTAGAAGTTGCACTAAGTTGCACCATAAAAATTATAACTATAGCAGTCCAAACAAAAATAATATAAACAAATCTAAATTAAGCTCAAATCCCGTATGCGTATTTCCAAATTGGTATACCATTTCCTAATAAACACGATTTTTATGAAAAATATAAAAAACGGAGAGACTAATTGTAGTCTTCTACATGGTAAAACTTACCACAAACACAACTGATTATACACAATTCATTGTTTTTTTAATTAATTGTGCGGGGGTGGGGAAACGGCCATTTTACCCCAATTATTTCAATTTTTGACAAATTAAAAAAAAAGTGAATGCTAATTTCTAGTTTTTTATACGGTGCAACTTGTCAACGACTCACCTGATTAAACACAATTAATTGTTTTTTTAATTAATTGTGCGGGGGTGGAGAAACAGCTATTTTACCCCAATTATTTCAATTTTTGCAAAATTACAAAAAAACTAAGTGAAAAATTCTAGTTTTTTATACGGTGCAACTTGTCAACGACCCACCTGATCATACACAATTCATTGCTTTTTTAATTAATTGTGCGGGGGTGGAGAAACAGCCATTTTACCCCAATTATTTCAATTTTTGCAAAATTAGAAAAAAACTAAGTGAAAAATTCTAGTTTTTTATACGGTGCAACTTGTCAACGACCCACCTGATCATACACAATTCATTGTTTTTTTAATTAATTGTGCGGGGGTGGAGAAACAGCCATTTTACCCCAATTATTTCAATTTTTGCAAAATTAGAAAAAAACTAAGTGAAAAATTCTAGTTATTTATACGGTGCAACTTGTCAACGACTCACCTGATTAAACACAATTAATTGTTTTTTTAATTAATTGTGCGGGGGTGGAGAAACAGCTATTTTACCCCAATTATTTCAATTTTTGCAAAATTACAAAAAAACTAAGTGAAAAATTCTAGTTTTTTATACGGTGCAACTTGTCAACGACCCACCTGATCATACACAATTCATTGTTTTTTTAATTAATTGTGCGGGGGTGGAGAAACAGCCATTTTACCCCAATTATTTCAATTTTTGCAAAATTAGAAAAAAACTAAGTGAAAAATTCTAGTTTTTTATACGGTGCAACTTGTCAACGACCCACCTGATCATACACAATTCATTGTTTTTTTAATTAATTGTGCGGGGGTGGAGAAACAGCCATTTTACCCCAATTATTTCAATTTTTGCAAAATTACAAAAAAACTAAGTGAAAAATTCTTGTTTTTTATACGGTGCAACTTGTCAACGACCCACCTGATCATACACAATTCATTGTTTTTTTAATTAATTGTGCGGGGGTGGAGAAACAGCCATTTTACCCCAATTTTTTCAATTTTTGCAAAATTACAAAAAAACTAAGTGAAAAATTCTAGTTTTTTATACGGTGCAACTTGTCAACGACCCACCTGATCATACACAATTCATTGTTTTTTTAATTAATTGTGCGGGGGTGGAGAAACAGCCATTTTACCCCAATTATTTCAATTTTTGCAAAATTAGAAAAAAACTAAGTGAAAAATTCTAGTTATTTATACGGTGCAACTTGTCAACGACCCACCTGATCATACACAATTCATTGTTTTTTTAATTAATTGTGCGGGGGTGGAGAAACAGCCATTTTACCCCAATTTTTTCAATTTTTGCAAAATTACAAAAAAACTAAGTGAAAAATTCTAGTTTTTTATACGGTGCAACTTGTCAACGACCCACCTGATCATACACAATTCATTGTTTTTTTAATTAATTGTGCGGGGGTGGAGAAACAGCCATTTTACCCCAATTATTTCAATTTTTGCAAAATTACAAAAAAACTAAGTGAAAAATTCTTGTTTTTTATACGGTGCAACTTGTCAACGACCCACCTGATCATACACAATTCATTGTTTTTTTAATTAATTGTGCGGGGGTGGAGAAACAGCCATTTTACCCCAATTATTTCAATTTTTGCAAAATTACAAAAAAACTAAGTGAAAAATTCTTGTTTTTTATACGGTGCAACTTGTCAACGACCCACCTGATCATACACAATTCATTGTTTTTTTAATTAATTGTGCGGGGGTGGAGAAACAGCCATTTTACCCCAATTTTTTCAATTTTTGCAAAATTACAAAAAAACTAAGTGAAAAATTCTAGTTTTTTATACGGTGCAACTTGTCAACGACCCACCTGATCATACACAATTAATTGTTTTTTTAATTAATTGTGCGGGGGTGGAGAAACAGCCATTTTACCCCAATTTTTTAAATTTTTGCAAAATTACAAAAAAACTAAGTGAAAAATTCTAGTTTTTTATACGGTGCAACTTGTCAACGACCCACCTGATCATACACAATTAATTATTTTTTTAATTAATTGTGCGGGGGTGGAGAAACAGCCATTTTACCCCAATTATTTCAATTTTTGCAAAATTACAAAAAAACTAAGTGAAAAATTCTAGTTTTTTATACGGTGCAACTTGTCAACGACCCACCTGATCATACACAATTAATTGTTTTTTTAATTAATTGTGCGGGGGTGGAGAAACAGCTATTTTACCCCAAATATTTCAATTTTTGCAAAATTACAAAAAAACTAAGTGAAAAATTCTAGTTTTTTATACGGTGCAACTTGTCAACGACCCACCTGATCATACACAATTCATTGTTTTTTTAATTAATTGTGCGGGGGTGGAGAAACAGCCATTTTACCCCAATTTTTTCAATTTTTGCAAAATTACAAAAAAACTAAGTGAAAAATTCTTGTTTTTTATACGGTGCAACTTGTCAACGACCCACCTGATCATACACAATTCATTGTTTTTTTAATTAATTGTGCGGGGGTGGAGAAACAGCCATTTTACCCCAATTATTTCAATTTTTGCAAAATTAGAAAAAAACTAAGTGAAAAATTCTAGTTTTTTATACGGTGCAACTTGTCAACGACCCACCTGATCATACACAATTCATTGTTTTTTTAATTAATTGTGCGGGGGTGGAGAAACAGCCATTTTACCCCAATTTTTTCAATTTTTGCAAAATTACAAAAAAACTAAGTGAAAAATTCTAGTTTTTTATACGGTGCAACTTGTCAACGACCCACCTGATCATACACAATTCATTGTTTTTTAAATTAATTGTGCGGGGGTGGAGAAACAGCCATTTTACCCCAATTATTTCAATTTTTGCAAAATTAGAAAAAAACTAAGTGAAAAATTCTAGTTATTTATACGGTGCAACTTGTCAACGACCCACCTGATCATACACAATTCATTGTTTTTTTAATTAATTGTGCGGGGGTGGAGAAACAGCCATTTTACCCCAATTATTTCAATTTTTGCAAAATTAGAAAAAAACTAAGTGAAAAATTCTAGTTATTTATACGGTGCAACTTGTCAACGACCCACCTGATCATACACAATTCATTGTTTTTTTAATTAATTGTGCGGGGGTGGAGAAACAGCCATTTTACCCCAATTATTTCAATTTTTGCAAAATTAAAAAAAACTAAGTGAAAAATTCTTGTTTTTTATACGGTGCAACTTGTCAACGACCCACCTGATCATACACAATTCATTGTTTTTTTAATTAATTGTGCGGGGGTGGAGAAACAGCCATTTTACCCCAATTATTTCAATTTTTGCAAAATTACAAAAAAACTAAGTGAAAAATTCTAGTTTTTTATACGGTGCAACTTGTCAACGACCCACCTGATCATACACAATTAATTGTTTTTTTAATTAATTGTGCGGGGGTGGAGAAACAGCTATTTTACCCCAAATATTTCAATTTACAAAAAAACTAAGTGAAAAATTCTAGTTTTTTATACGGTGCAACTTGTCAACGACCCACCTGATCATACACAATTCATTGTTTTTTTAATTAATTGTGCGGGGGTGGAGAAACAGCCATTTTACCCCAATTTTTTCAATTTTTGCAAAATTACAAAAAAACTAAGTGAAAAATTCTAGTTTTTTATACGGTGCAACTTGTCAACGACCCACCTGATCATACACAATTCATTGTTTTTTAAATTAATTGTGCGGGGGTGGAGAAACAGCCATTTTACCCCAATTATTTCAATTTTTGCAAAATTAGAAAAAAACTAAGTGAAAAATTCTAGTTATTTATACGGTGCAACTTGTCAACGACCCACCTGATCATACACAATTCATTGTTTTTTTAATTAATTGTGCGGGGGTGGAGAAACAGCCATTTTACCCCAATTATTTCAATTTTTGCAAAATTAGAAAAAAACTAAGTGAAAAATTCTAGTTATTTATACGGTGCAACTTGTCAACGACCCACCTGATCATACACAATTCATTGTTTTTTTAATTAATTGTGCGGGGGTGGAGAAACAGCCATTTTACCCCAATTATTTCAATTTGTTATAAATTTTAAAAAAAACTAAGTGAAAATTTCTAGTTTTTTATACGGTGCAACTTGTCAACCACCCACAATTAATTGTGCGGGGGTGGAGAAAAGGCCATTTTACCCCAATTATTTCAATTTGTTATAAATTTAAAAAAAAACTAGATACTGCTATTTTACCATTACCAGAAATATGCCGTATTATATATATTAATAGTGGACATTTCTAATTTTTCTATAGAGTGTAACTGCCCATGAAGCCAACTGAATATATTGCATTCATTGTTCGTTAGGTTTTTGTACTGAGGCTAAGAAACTGCTAATTTATTTCGAATTTTACAAAATTTAAATTTCTAATTTTCTATAGTGTGATACTAAGAACCTAGCTGATTATACTTCATTTTCATCCTACTAATTTCCGTTTTTGCACAATTATAAAAAAAATAATAAGAATTTTTAGTTCTACGTTGATGTCTATTTTTATAGAGTGTAACTTAGTAAGAACCTAACTGAGTTTGTATCATTTATTGTTTTTTTTTAATGTATTTTACGGGGGTTGTATTTTGCCTAAATTATTTCGATTTTGGCAAATAAAAGAATACAGATTGGATATTTGTAGTTTTCTATGCAACTTGCTAGAAACCTTATTGAATGTGGCGATTTTACCCCAAATAGCTAGAAACTGCCTGAAAACAGGATGATTGAAATTATTCAATTTTTTTTTTCAGGCAGTTTTATAAAATGAGGATAAGTTCTTTGTTGACATTTACAATACTTACCTTTTTTTAGCTAATGCTAGTAGTGTCAGTAAAATATAGTTTGTGTTTCTTTATGATTTATTCATAATATTAAGCGTTCAATTTTTAGTAATACGTATAAGTCCAATTACAACAATAATAATATGCATAACTAAGAAAATAAATTAACAATATTTTTTATTGTAGTTATTGGACTTATATGTATTACTTGAAATTGTTTTAATATATTTAGGCTATTAATGTAATAAATGGGAAGGTATAAAGTGTAAACTATATTATTATAATTAACGTATAACGTTTATTCAGTTTATAAATCTAATAATACATTCAACAATAGTTTTTTTTTGGTCCCTGCCTCTACCTCATTTGTTGTATATTTACTATTTATTTATTTTTTATTTTTCATTTTCATGAAAACATACAAGAATAAACAAAAATTAAGAATAAAATGTACGTATTTAGGTTGCTATTTGGTTCAAATCGGACATTGTTTACTATTTTTTATCAATTTTTATAAATTACGAACATTTCAATAAATAGCCTCCGAAGTACCCGTCTTCAATCACCATTTTCGATACAAACTCGCTACATTCGCAGAAGGGGCATTAAATAAAACCTACAGGTGCGGTCTTGCTGATATTAGGCATCAAAGTCGAGTATTAGACCTGTAAATGGGCGAAATCAAGCGCTGAAAATACCTGTATTGTTTCCTGATACCCGGATTGAGGCTATTAATTTAAATATTCGCATTTTTCAATAATTAATAAAAAATAGTAAACGAGGTCGGATTTTAACTAGATCGCGAACTAAATACGTAGGATTTTTTTCTTAATTTTTGTTTATTCTTATACCTTTTCTCTAAAATGATCCTGGAAGCAGGAAAATGCATAAATGTGGTTTTACATGTTAAATCCATATGTAAGGGGCATGTGTCATATACACGGTATAGGGTGTTCCACCGACTCCGCACATTAAAAGTGTATGGGCATGTAATTAATGGATTTTAATGAGATATTTGAGATATTCAGCATTTTAGCATTCGTGCTTGTTCGTTTCAATGAAAATAATTCCCTTATTTTAAATGTAATGCTATATTTTTATTGCGAATTTGGTTTCTACGTCAAATTCTATGAAAAAAAAAACATAAAGTAACATAATCTCTAAATTTAACTGTTTTCGAGATATTTGACATTTGGTTAAACTTTAGTGCGTTTTCATAATTAAGTGAGTTGTGAAAAAGCAAATAAAAATACGAATCTCCCAACAAAACAAAATCGAAGGGATGTCATGTTGGCCATAAATGGTACCCAATGATGATTTATTTTTTGAATAATAAAATATCGAATGTTCAAAATTTCATCCCACATTTAGTCAATTTCAATCGATTATATCTCCATTTTTTTAAATGGAGCACCCTGTATATTTTGATATGTTCGGACGCAGAATTTAATTCTGCATTTAACTGAACTACCATTCCCTATACCTATCTTCTTTTTTTCTTATAAACATGGGGAATTTTAGTATAAATCCATGCAAAATTTAATTCAGAGTTAGAATATGTTAAAATATACAGTGAGTTCCATTTAAAAATCGAAATTTAATCGTTTGAAGTTGATTAAATATGGGACGAAATTTAGAACACTCTGTATTTCCCTCAAATCACCATTGCTTACCTCCGGGCTATTTATAGCCAACATAAAATCCCTTTAATTTTGTTTTGTTCGGAGATACGTATTTTTAAGTGACGCACTAAATTTTAACCTAATGTCAAATATCTCGAAACGGTTAAATTTGGAGGTCATGTTACTGATTAATTTTTTTCATAGAATTTTGTGTAGAATCCAAATTCGAAATGAAAAATATAGCATTCCATTTGAAATAAGGGAGAATTGGTGCTTACTTCCGGTATAACCGGGAGTCGTATAATCTTGAAAATATTTTCATTGAAACGAGAAAACACGATTACTTGAGAGCTTAAAATCTCATTACGATACATTAATTAGAAGTCCATATACTTTTAATGTGCGGTTTCCGTGGAACACCCTGTATATTAAGTGGGATCTGCACGGATTGGCCTTGAAGCGTGTCTTATGGGAATCCTTAACAAATGTCCGCCACTTTACGGACTTTATTAATACACATTAAATTATAATATTTTTTCTGTTAATCTATCACGCATTACTACAATATGATCTTTTAAAAATAAATATATTCCTTATATGAAATAAAAAAAATATATTAAAAATATGAAATTTTTGATATATTTTATTTCCTAAACTAGAACAGATGTAATTGTTTTGAATAGATCGATTTGTATCGTATGGTAAGATTCTACAAAAAAATTCATAATTTTATGTTCATTAATAAAGTCTCCAGAGTGGCGGACATTTGTTAAGGATTCCCATAAGACACGCGTCCCTCTTAATACCTTATTCAATTAGTTTCAAAGGGTGTACAGCAATAAATTGACAGAAATTTCTTTTCTACGAGAGCAATGAATTCTTGATGAATTTATATCATTATACTCTTCCCACAAGCCGTTATGTCGCCTACAATATGCAATGAAATGGCCTGGAATATAACCTATGACACCACGTAAAATAAATAGATTTCCATTTAAAATTATTTGAAATGGAATATCATCTAATTTGGCACATATATTTAACGTTTTAGTTTCTATATTAATAGGTTCTATTATCAAAAAATCTTTTGCATTCGTTTCTAAAAACAAATCGTTATTACATACACATTTTTGTTTAATTTGAATTTTATTAAATTTATTTGTCAATATTAAATTTATGTCATTGTAATTAGTATTTGTAATTTCTATTGATACAAAATGTTCCTCTTTAATTGTTTTAGTATTACATATGCCACAGGTATATTCTTTAACAATGCAGGGGGGCAATAATAAATTAATTAATCGTGTTATATAAGTATAGGCATTTAGAGATATAATATTTTCTGGAAGGTAAGTTTTTTCACATATATCATATAGAATCTCTGCTCTCAGTTTATATATGCTTTTTGAAATTCCCTTTTCTATTAGATGTTTAATCATTAAAAACCATTTATTACTGCAATTTGAATCTAATATCAATTTGAAACTTCCGCTATCACAATAAGATGCGGCCAACAGCTGTGAAACGGAATCAAATGCGCAAGTATTGCGCAATACTACTAAGCTGTTTTCTATTTTCACTGGTTGCAGAGATTCCTTCGTACCATTTTTTAATAGGCCAATACTGTTAACATTTTTATAAACCGGATTACTAAATAACATTTCACACTTAGGCTCCAAATATGACTTCCTCTTTCTTTTTTTGTTCAATCCTCTCCAATTTTCTTCTTCCAGTGCCTCAATTTCGTCTGGCTGAGTTTTGGAAACATGGTAACAATTTCTACATAAATGTTCTTTGTCCATAACCATCTTGCAATTTTTATTGAAATGAACTTTAATGTTGCACCTGTGGCATCTTACTGAGGATCCATCATCTAATGTCATTTGACAGGACGAACACAATTCATTAGTTTGCTGGAACAGTCAAATAAAGTAATTAATAACATTTAATAAGTCGTGCGGTTTCGGATTTAAAAATGTACAATGAGATCATCAATTGTCTTTAATACCAAATAAAATAAAAACTTCTGTTTGCATTTTATAAATGAATATTGCTGTCAATACCACTTCATTGATTTATTATTCGAATAAGTAGCAACAAAATTATTTATTATTTTAATTCCTTTCTTCACAAAATGAATTATTTTATGCTAGATGCACATTTCGAACACGATGTGTTCCTTTTCAATAGCAGTATTATGACAATTTTATTTATTTATTTGACAGTGTCACTCAAACAAAAATTTCAAGGAGCGGATTATTTAGGGGGCTTAAATCGAAATTGAGTAATTTATCTTTATTTTTAAACATATAAATTGCTTCTAACATGTCTAATTTATAAAAATTTGATGCTTTTAATAATTTAACATTGTTTATACTAAATTTATGTCCTGTTATTAGGGTGTGATGTGCTACGGAAGATTTATCGGGATTAAATGATTTTGTATGGTATATGTGTTCTTTATATCTAATTTTCAAATT